>CM037089.1:42181862-42502510 GCA_020916435.1 Oxytropis ochrocephala
AAAGAAAATGACACTAAAAGAAATGTCCATTGTTGGTTTCACTATTTCATCTATCAAGCTGCTAAAAGCCTAATGATCTTTGGAGGAATTGGTAATTAGTAAATGTTATCAATTGGAAAGCATAATATGAGATGAAAAAGAGGGAGGAATCAAAGAAGAAATACTAGTTGATGATGGTGATAATGACAACAAGAAGTGTAGCTCAATATTGTTTCGAAACTAAAAGTTCTATATATCCAAAGATGTCCCGATTAGAATTTATACTTCCATTTGTCTATGGAGACCTTACGGTACTAGAAACTATCAAAATAGGTGATTGTGAAGAGCTGAAATACATATTTGACCAATTTGTAAAACTTGGTTCTCTAAAAGAACTAGAGTTGTATCACTTGCCAAATTTTATTGACTTTTTCCCAGAAAGCAGTCACTCTGTGCCTCTGTTCGCAAAGAGGTCATCTTCTAGTTTGAGAGATGATTTCAAGGAACCAACTCAATTGGACTCAATCAAATGCAATGTCTTCTCTTGGACTCATAAATGTTGGTATGGTCTTAAATATAGACACAAATTGAGGAAGAGTCCTACAAGTACTAAAACCCCATTAGTTTTGGAGGATCAACCACAACATTGCCCAGTTGCATCGGTAACCCTCTCACTCACCTTTACATTTTGATATATTTTGATATTTTATTTTTAAAAGAGCACACATCTTATATTTAGTGTGTGAATGTTCATATTTCTTTTTCGAAGAATCTATAGCATTAGAAGTTGAATACTATTTTAATTGTTCAAGACTTTGATGCTTTAAATTTATTATTATAGATAACTAGTAGGATACCCGTGCATCGCATACGAGCCAAATCATGTTCTTTCTATGAATGAATTTAGACATAATTTAAATAGTCTGAACATTACCCCGTAAAAATAAGTACAAATTTAAAGTAGATAAAAAAGTAGTCTCAAACGTTGTCAAAAAAAAAGTAGTTTCAAATAAAAAATAGATAAATATTAAAATATAAAAATGTAAAAGTATCATTTAAAAACAATTGTGCATTTATCCATTATTTTTTTATATATCAGTGTAGTGTTTTTTTATATATCAGTATTGTTATCCCGTGTTTTTTTATATATCAGTGCAGCTATCCCATGTTTTTATTTATATTATTGCATTTATTCACGTATTTTTATATCGATCTGATTATCTCGTGTGTTTTTATATATCGGTCACGAGTTATCTCATAGTTTCAATTGATTATTCTAGTTGATTAGTAGATTATAGTAGATAGTAAAAGATAGATAGTAGATTATCAATAAGAAATATTTATCACATGTTTTTGTGTGTGTGTGTGTGTGTGTGTGTGTGTGTGTGTGTGTGTGTGACAATTATATGTCATTTTTAGGTATTAGCGACAAATATTTGTCACATGTGTTTTAAATATTAATCATTAGTTTAAATAGTGATTAAGTTTTCTTATTTTTATATTAATCTTGTTTTTTTAATTATATTTGATTGCAATTATCCTGTATTTTTTTATATATCGTCTGCGATTATCTAAGTAGCTTCAATTGATTATTTTAGTTGATTAGTAGATTATAGTAGATGGTGAGAAAAGAAAGTGCATTTATCCAGTGTTTTATATATGTGTGTGTGTGTGTGTGTGCAATGTTTTTTTATATATCGGTGTTGTTATCTCGTGTTTTTATATATCGATTGCAACTATCCAGTATTTTTGTGTGTGTGTGTGTGTTTCCGTGTTGTTATCGGTGTTGTTATCCGTGTTTTTATATATCGATTGCAACTATCCCGTGTTTTTATATATATCATTGCGGTTATCCCATAGTTTTTATATATCGATCTGATTATCCAGTGTTTTTATATATCGATCACGATTATCTCATAGTTTCAATTGATTATTTTAGTTGATTATAGTGGATAGTAAAAGATAGATAGTAGATTACCAATAAGAAATATATGTCTCGTGTTTTATTATATATTTGTGACAACTATTTGTCCTTTTTTAGGTATTAGCGACAAATATTTGTCACATGTGTTTTAAATATCATTTAGTTGTTTAAATAGTGATCAAGTCTTCTTGTTATTTTTAGATATTAATCTAAGTATTTTTATATATCAGTGCAATTATCCCATGTTTTTTTTATATATCAGTGCAGTTATGTCGTAGTTTTAATTGATTAGTAGATTGAAGTAGATGGTGGAAAAAAAAGTGGGTGGGTTTGGTTTAAATTTTGAAATTTGAAAAAAGTAAGAAAGAGAAAGTATAAAAAAGTGGGAGTGAGATGAAAGTGTATTGGGAGAAGAGATTTGAAAAAAAGTGTGATAGTAAATTACAATGTTGCCCTTAGTTAGGTGAGTTGTAAAGTAAATAGGAATGTTAGTTTGGGTAATGTAAGTGTTGTTTGTTTGAATAAATAGATAAATAGATAGATATTAGATGCAAGCCCATCTTTAGGGTTCATAAAGGATAAAAGCTATATACTTGCATTACTTGAAATTCAATTCATCTTGTCTTGAGATATGGGATCGTGTTGGTGTTTGTCAAGACAATCGCGAGAAAATTATGTGCAATATTACAAAAGATTGAGTGATCAATGTTTGAAGATAAAGTCGGTGTTTATCTTACCTATTACTCCAACAATGTTCTTTGGAAACCACGGAAATTTGAATTGTGATGGTGAAGCACATAATAGTAGATATTGGAGATGACAATGGGGAAATAAGCTGGGGTGATGTCTTCCCAAGATTAAAACATCTCAATGTTGGAAAATGTAGGAAATTGGAATATATATTTGGACACTATCTTTGTCTGAGATGATCATCAAAGCCATAATGAGATTCACCTTCATCTTAGGAATTGAATAGTCTCCAACTTCGGAATCTGCGAAGTTTAGTAGCCATGTGTCCCAAACAATACCACACAACATTTCCATCTTTGGTGAAACTTGAACTAGAGAAATGCATCCAGGTTGCAAGTAAATCTATTATTGGTGATTTCATCAGTCATGCTAGTTCGACGACATCTTTGGACAGTACGACCATGAAGGTAGGTACCCTATTAATTGTCATTCATCATTGTTCTTTGTTAATAAGTTCCCCTGCCATCGCTTTACCCTAAAATTTTTGTAACCAGAATGGAGAACTCAGGCTCTATATCATGCATGTAAAAAAACATGTATAAGATGAGATAACTGCAAATGATGCATGATGGATGTAAACTATGTAAAACAAAATTACAAAATCTGTTCTCTCCATGTCACTAGCTAGTTTATTATAATATGTACTTTTTTATAAATAAAAAATAAGTCTTTGGTAAGTATGCTATTTTGACGTTTTAATTTATGTGTGGCATGCATAAACAAATATATAAACAATAAAACGATGATAAAAAAATATAAACAATAAAACTATAATAACGGCCTGTTCCAAGTTATTGCAAACGATAGTCTGCAGCTCCATTTGTCACCAGACTTTTTTATTTTTACAAGCTCTCTCTTTTTAAAAGAGATCTTTTTGTAATTTTTTAGCAATTTTTTCCTTTTTTTAAGTATGCAAGTTTTTGTCATTTTGTCAATATGCAGCTTTTTTCATGCAAATTCAATGCCCAGCCAACCTAAAATCTTTAGTTAGTGAATGCAAAAAGAATTTCATTATTAAAATTGTTGTTTCAAAGAATTTTTGTAAATATTCTTATTTGATTCACTAAAATGAAGAAACCGAATTATTTAACTCCAAATTTATTTTAGACCAAATCATCAATTTTGTCTCTAAATTTACATCTATTTTCTTATTTAGTGATTCAAGTATATAAAAATAATAAATGGTTTCTCAAGTTGTTAGATCTATCAAATTACTTCCTAAAATTTATATAGTTAGTAGTCCTTGGAGAACTTAGTGAGACATATTTGTTAAAAGTATAGAGGCTAATTTGAAAAGAAAAAATGAATTGTTTATTAAAATTGCGCCCAATAATTTCTCTACATCACTATTAAGTATTAAGCCCAATATTTATTCTAATGGTGAACTCTTTAAGAATCTAATTTGAGTCTCACGGCATAACACACTTTTAATACTTTTTAGGATAGCAAATAATTATTTTTATGCTAGGAGGCTGAGATTGTTGGGGAGAAGCTGAGATCGATTGGTGAAAAACACTCTCCTCCACTGGTGAATTCTAGCTGTGAACCTTGAAAAAATAGGTTCTTTGAGGTGACACCCTAACGGATTGGGGTTTCTGAACCTCCACTTTGCATGTGCTCTATTAAATAATATGAATAAACCATACACATGTCATCTTGTATGTGAAAAACAATATAAATAGGACCTAATGATTACACCTTACGTCCAACTCCAAATATACTACTTTGTGCGATTCTCAATCTAAGATAATATGTGTACTATTTAATCATATCATGTTTTATAGCTAAGTTTAAAAAAAAAAAAACTTCACTTTGTCATTAGAAAATAGCATAAAGAAAGGCGCAACACTACTCTTTTGTTGGGTGATCTCTAGATGATATATATGAACAAACCCACACGTTTCTAGTTTTTCAAAAGAGTGGGAACAATATAATCATTATTTTTAGGTCATGTTCTCTAGGAAAATGAAAAACCATGTCTTCTCCAACTACCCACCATGTTTATCTGCTCGAGGTTTTTGGGATTAGGGTTTGATAATATTTGGGAATGAGGATTTGGTATGGAAAAGATTTGATGTAGAGGTTTACTTTTACCCTTTACATCCAACGGCTTATAAAATTATCTCGATCATAATCAATTTAGATATTTTTATTTTTATTTTTATTCATTTATAGTGGAATCCTTATTTTATGTATGTGATGATTTCCCTTTCATTTAATTTATTGTAGGAGTTGAGTGGCGATGTGGAACATTTTCTTGCTTTGGAAGATCTCAGAGTAATAAACTCTAAAGTAGAAAACATCTTTTTCTCAATGAAATAAATGGACAACCGTTGAACTTGATGTTGCAAATGATTGACTTACAAGATCTACATGTGATGACATATCTTTTTGTGGGTCCCAAAAGTTCGGTTACCCTCCAAAACCTAACAAGGATTTATATAACAAGATGTGAAAAAGCTGGAAATAATATTCTCCATACATTTGTAAGATGTTTGCCACAATTGTTTGATCTAGCAATAGAAGAATGCAAAGAGTTGAAGTATATCGTTGAAGATGATGTGGAGGATGAAATAGTTCTTCCTACAAGGCCTTGCTTCCCAAAGCTCTCTGAGTTAAAATAACAAATTGCAACAAGTTGAAATGTGTCTTTCCGAGTCTCCATATGTAAAAAGCTTCATGGGCTGAACTTTTTAATTATAAGAGAAGCAATTGAGCTACAAGAAATATTCGAAGTAAAGATGGTCAAAAAGTTGAGATTCCAAATCTAAAGGAGATAGAACTTGTCAACCTACCTAGCCTCTGCTTGACGAAAAATCCGGTTTCAAAATGTAAAATATCGTCATGTGGAGAATTGTTTTCAAAAGCGGTCTTTGACTTGACATCAACTTGAGGCATCCTCGAGAAATTAGTGATGTCGACTTGGTACACACTTTACCCAATAATTTTTAAATGAATGAAGTGTTCATTGAAAAAATAACTTTTATTGAAGTAAACACCCATTTTGGCCTCAGCGAGGTAGTTGAGATGTCAAAAATCTTGATGTCGTGGCTGCGATCACGATCGCATACTTTGTTGCTAATCAATGATATTTTGTTGTAGGTAATGGAAACCCAGTGCGAGCCCATTAAAGATTTTGCATTTGGGATTGAAGTTGGTGCATTTGGACATGAGTGGACTTCTTCACGAGTCAATACTAATCAATCTATTCAAGTTATAAAATCAAGCGTGTTCTCTTTTGAGCGGATAAAAACCAACCAATTAACAAGGTAGATCATGAATTTGTTGAAAATGCTCCTCCTCTAGTGTAAAGATGCATGCCAACATTAACAAATTCACTCAAAAGTATAATTTGCAGGCCATTTCCAAGTCCCTTGGATAATTACATCCATTCAAGCCCGAATAGTTTAAGGTCTTATTACGGGACTTGCTAAGCGAAGAATCAACGGTCAACAATGTTTGATGAACCAACAACATCTACTTGGAGAAAGCGATACCACTCTCAAACCTTCTCATGGAAATAATGTAATACAATTTATTTAAATACTTTTTAGATACGTCTTTGCAACTTATTTACATTATCATGCAATGTATTGTATAGTGTTTGAAAGAAATCAAGGAGCAGAGTATTCAAGAGCATCACCATCTGAAAAGATATTACAACGTTTTGCCTACTAATTCAAAAACAAGGAGCAAGCCACCAAAGATATTACAACTTGTTAAACAAAAGGCATTCCACCTATTGTGCTTATATTAAAATGACTCTTTTTCAATACAAGAATGAAATTATATGATCAACTTCAAATATCATTTTAATTTTATGCAGAGTTTCAAGACAAGCGTTGAAGAAGGAACTACATTAGATAATGTCAAGACAACGTCAACATCATCAACTCATTTAGAATCAATTAGTTCATCATCAGAGCCATTACATACTTCTGAGCATAAAACATCTTCACAGGTGAGTTTATAGTATGCTACCAAGCTTTTGATCATGTTCTTCTACTCATATTATTTGTTTATTTGAATCTGTGTAGGAAGTTGGTTATGGAAAACAATCCATACCTCCACTATCAACTAGTCAGACTAATGATCGAAAAGTTAAAGATGAAAACCGAAGTGCAGAAATCATTGAAGATTTTGCAGTTGGGGTTGAAGTTCAAGAAGAATTAGCACACAAATTGATTTCTTCACAGGTCTGTTCTAATCAATCTTTTTAAAGCGGGAAATGAATAATCTTTTTACACATACCAATGACACCAATAAATTTTATTACTTTTAATACAACTATTTCTCTTTTACTTAAAATACCCTTAATCATTTAATATCTCATTCCATCTATTTCTCTCTATAATAAATACTTAAGGCCATTATTGACAAAATAGTAATAAATGTTGCATTGAACTTTGAAATTACATGTAAATAGAAATAACTTTTTTCTACAAAAGCGACAAGTAATAAGAAAGCAGAGAGACTAATATATATAATGATAATCAATGTCTCAATATCAATGATGCATCTGTTTATAGGAGTTCTTGAATGAACCATCATCAGTCAACAATGTTTGATGAACCAACAACATCCACTTGGAGAAAGCGATACCACTCTCAAATCTTCTCAGGAAATAATGTAATACTCCTCTAGACTCAATTATAAGCAAAAATACTTACTTTCACACATATTAAGAATAGTAGTTAAGTGCATTTAACTTTCTTAATTTCATGTAAAAAATAAATACATTTACTAAACTACTCATAATAAATGATCTTCTTCTCACAATATTAATGAAATGATTTAAGGGTATTTTTGATATAGTAGAATTAACTATGGGTAAGTTAGTTGAAATTTGCTTATATTTGAGTCCATCAAACTAAAACATTTTTTTGCTTATAATTGAGTCGGATGGAGTACCATTTAATTATACATTAATATCTAAAAAAATGAAATAAATTTTGCTTTGAATACTTTTTAGATATGTGTTGCAACTTGCAACTTGTTTACATTACTATAATGTTATACTATCGATATTTCATAGGCTTTGGAAGAAAAAAAGGACCAAAGTGTTCAGAGGCTTCAACACGAGAAAAAGATATTACAACTTTGCTGCTAATTTGGAAGCAGGAACAAGCCACCAACACAACTTGTTTTACGAGTCTAAACAAGAGGCACTCCACTATTTGTTCTTATATTTTTTGACTCTTTTTAATACACAAGAATGAAATTATTTGATCAACTTAAATATCATTTTAATTTTATGCGAGTTTCAAGACAAGTGTTGAAGAAGGAACTATATTTGATAATGTCAAAGCGAGAAACATCGTCAACTCATTTCGAATCGATTAATTCTTCATCGGGGCCATTAGTTACTTTTGAGTATAAAACAATTTCACGGGTGAGTTTATACTTTTGACCACTTCATTCATTTTTGTGACCCTGCGATTGCATCAAAGTTTTGGGAATTTGCCGATGGTTGTTGAAGCTTTACACTCATTTTGTTTTGTTTTTATTTATTTATAGAGATGATGATATTATTTGTTTATTTCAATATGTGTAGGAAGATGGTGATGGAAAAATCTACTGTACCTTCTTTTGCATCACAATCTCTTTCAACTCTAATAAAGGTATTTTCTCCCAGCAATCCATTTTAATGAATTTCTTTCTTTGGTGCTCAGAGGCTTAATTATCCATCCACTTCACTTTCGAAACCATTCTCGAATAGTGGAAAGTATAAGCTCTTCTTCTCTAATCACATGGGAGCTTCAACAACTTGTCTCCAACAAGCATTTAGCTTGAGAGAACTTGTCTTTGTTGGTGATTTCCTCGTTAGGCATCCTTTTGTTCGTTTAAGGGACAATTCAGCGAGTAATAGATACAAAGGTTACTCCTACAAAGTATCTGGGTGAGCTATTGAAATTCCTCCCGGACACATAGCGTGTTGGATGTGTTAGAAGTCAAGCCGCTCTGAATTTGTAGAGCTCTTACAAGATACTCGCGCGATGTGGTTTTGATAACGGATGGTTGGATTGTGTTGAAAAGCGTGCCTTGTTTCTGATTTACAAGTCTCTCAAAATGTATTAGATAAACTATCACATTTCAAGCAACAAGTCTCTCAACATGTGGAAGATCTTAAGCATCAATTGACATCCTCTGACGGTTTTGGAGAGTATCACTCAACAAGAGGCACAAGTTTTAGAGTCAGAGGGCTGCTCTAAGTTCCCCTCTTGGCTATTAGACTACACTAGACAAAAATAAAGAAGTGAGAATGAAGATTTATAAAACTATTTTCAAGTAAGAAAAGACTTTGTGATAATAAGTGCACAAATAAAACTTATACTATCTGCACAAGTTTCACCCTTTGTAATGAGTATTCTAATTATGGCTGAAACTTTTGAATCTCTGATTGTTAAGCAATTATAAAAGTTTAAAACCCAAACATTTTGTATAACTATGAAAAGAGCACACACAAAACTAATAATGTTTTTTTGGGACATTTTCTCGATCAATGTGCTTCTCGATTAAAGAGAAGGTTTCTTCCTTACTTAGTAATGAATATAATGAATGTCTCAATATGAATGATTCTTTTATTTACAAGAATTGCTGAACGAACCATCATCGAGTCAACAATGTTTGATGAGCCAACAACATCCACTTGGAGATAATATATTGCCATTTAATTATACATTAAAATCTAAAGTTAAATGAAATAATTTTTGCTTTAAATACTATTTAGATATATGTTGCAACTTGTTTACATTATTTTAATGCTATACTATCTATATTCTATAGTCTTTGGAAGAAATAAAGGACCGAAATATTCAAGAGGCTTCAACATCAGAAAAAGCTATTACTAATTCATAAACAAGGAGCAAGCCACCAACACAATTAGTTTCTCCTATGTCTAAACAAGAGGCACTCCACCTATTTTGCTTATAATATTTTTTCTCTTTTTCAACACAAGAATGAATTTTTTGATTAACTTAAATATCCTTTTAATTTTATGTAGAGTTTCATGACAAGTGTTGAAGAGGAACTCTGATGAGATAATGTCAAAGCGACATCCTCGGCCCATTTTGAATCAATTAGTTCTTCATCAGGGCCATTAGTTACTTTTGAGCATAAAAAAACATTTACACAGGTGAGTTTATAGTATGAAACCAATCTTTCAAACATGTTCTTCAACTCACAATTAATTTTGATGTGCTTTTGATTCATTTTTGAGGCTACTAGTCCCACTACAATTAGAAACATCAATTTTGGCCCAACCTAGCGGAGCGGCCCAATGCCCGATGTTTTGGGTGGGCTTGTTAAATAGAGGCCGAGGAACAAATCGGACAATTTTGGCCCGGCCAGTTGGCAGTGGGCGGTGGGCCAACTTTTATGTTTTTAGTAATTTTTATGATTTCCTTTGTTAAGTTAGATTACGCGTGGTGGCCCATATACCACTGTATTTTGGGTTGGGCTTGGCTACTCAAAATACGGCCCTATCGACAATTGCGCGAGCCTAACCCAACCTAGTTTTACGTTTTGGCGAGTGGGCGAGCAGGGTTGCCCATCTTGGCAGTTTGTACTGCGGTGCATCAAAGTTTTGAGGGATTGTTGAAGCTTAACACTCATTTTTGTGTTCTCGTATTCTTATTCTTTCAATAGTCAAATCTTTTCTTCTTTTTTTAGTTGATCCAAACTAAAATAAATCTTGAAAATATAGTGAGGCCCGATCCTAAAAATACTCATAAGACTACGAGATGACAATATTATTTGTTTATTTCAATATGTGTAGGAAGATGGTGGTGGAAAAATATCCAAACCTTCTCTTGCATCACGAGTCTCTTTCAACTCCTAATGAAGGTATTTTCTACCATCAATTTATCTTCGATGACCTAAATCAATATAAATAAATAATAAAATTTCAAATACCTAAATACCTAAATAATAAATAAATAAATAATAAAATTTCAAATACCTAAATCAATATAAATCAAACATTTCTAAAATGTTAAAATCGAAATAAAATTCTAAAATGTCGAATCCGAATCAACACAACGTAAAATCAAATGTCGATTACAACACAAATACTAAAATGTCATAACAAAATACTCAAATACTCAAATGTAAGACTAATAATACAAACAGTTACTAAAAGGACCCGTCATCGAGACTCCTCAAGACTCCTCAAAATTCGATACTCGAGGGCAGTCGGACTCCCCAGTTGTTGCGCGGTGAGACATACTCTCCTTAGGCCCGAACAAGCTCCATCACCCTCTTCATGTCATTCTCCATCTTTTCTTTGCCACTCCTGCTTTTGCATCTCCATCATTTCTTTGTCACTCCTGCTTTTGCATCTCACTCTCTCTCGAACCTGCTTTGCATAGCATCACGAGCTCCTCCTCCATCTTCCTAAACGCGCTCTCTCTCTCGAATCGATTGAGTAGGAAATGGTCTTCGTCTTCTAGGAGCTCTGCTGGGTCCAACACCAGACGGGGTCATTAATGGAGCCAGGGCCTGTACCATCTGAGCGACCCTTGTTCCAACCAGCCTTTCTCCCGGTGTGCATTCGTGAGCTATCAACTCGAGAGTAAGTTCACCAAGTGATTGAGTTCTAGGTCCCACTGAGTCGCGGGACCCATCTCACAGTATGTGCCTCTGTTTTGTATAACCACAAAACATAGCATAATTAGTGCTCCATTCATTTTAACAATGCAACATATGTATATATAATACAAATCAAGTTGTGTATTTACACAGTAACCTCGCGCGCTCCTCGACATATTGACCTTGAGTACCGCTTCTTTACATGGGTGGCCACATGCGTTCGGCGAGGAGTGATAGGGCGTCCCAACTTCTTACTCTGTAAAATGAAACACATTTTCAACACTTGCTAACTAATTAACTAATGTAAAAAACACACAGATATTTAAAATAATTTATCAATCGAATAACATGTTGAGCCTGGCTTATGGACCCAACATAGTTAAGCGAGCCACCACTTTTCGAGTTTCTATTACTGCCGCCTTTTTGAGTGCGGTTGAACTTCTCTGTTTCCCAAAGTGCCTTGAAGGCATTCCAAACATTTTCACCCATATGCGGAGGCCTCAGAATTTGCACGCCTCAACTTATCTGACATATCAGACAATTGCATGCAGACCTCGAGAAAAAAACATCTTGAACTTCCTCATCATGCTCTTCATACCATGTCACTTTGTTTTGTATTAAGCATAATGAAAGTATGTATTAGTAATAATATTAAACATTACCAAACATTAAATTAAAACTAACAATATATATAGGTACATAATGTCATAATTGACAACTTACCCTAAAAAAAAATTCAACGACTCTTCCTTCTCTTTATCACTAACTTTACTCCACTTTTTATGGTAAGTTTGAAAATATTTCTTACGGATCACATATGTGATGTTTGATGAAAAATTTGTCTTAACGGAACAAGCCTGCATAATGAAAAAATATATCAAACAATCAAATATATATATAAGTTGTTGCATAATTAACTTAAATTAAAAAAATCCAAACAATATAATACTTACGTGTTACCATATGGATAAATGATATAGAGCTTCTTGTTGTTGATATAAACCACCCGCACTTCCTCGTCATCAACCACCTCCACTCCCGGCTCATTAGCACCATCACCACCAACATGATCATCCTCCGGTGTGGGCATAGATAATCCATTCGATGTGCCAATATGCCCGATCGATGTACCTATATGCTCGGTAGATGTGCCTATATGCTCATATGGCATATGCTCGATCGATGTGACTATATGCTCGGATGGCATATGCCCGGTGTATACCACGGAGGTGGTGGGGAAGAATCCATTTGTATCACGGGCTATATACCCGGAGGTGGCATATGCCCGGTGTATACCAGGAGGTGGCATATGTCCATGTGAGGAATATGAAACCAATTGGGGCCCGATGGAGGCCCAGGGTGGTGGGGCATCAGGGTGGTAGTGCAGGGCGGACCAACAAATGTATTCGACCTCATATTTCCAATATTAAGTACCACCTCATTAGTTCTACTACGATTCGCCTCCTCTTGGGAGACCACTTTTGCCTTCCACTTTATCTTTTCTCGGTGGGTGGAACCTCCTCCTGAATCCATTTCTATGAAAAAGAGGAACAAACAACAATAATATTAACAACATTAATAATACAAAATGTGATACTAAGAACATTAATGATACGAAATGTAAGAACATTAATGATACGAAATGTGATGCTAACAATATTAATGATACAAAATGTGATACTAAGAACATTAATGATACGAAATGCGATACTAACAACATTAATGATATATTCATAAACAAGTTTCATCAAAACACAAGGGTAATACACAAGAACAATAATAATCACGACAACATAAGACTAATCTAATTATTCATCTTCTTCATCTTGATTCTCTTCTTCATCTTGCTCATCTAATCATTCTCTTACATCACTTCTAATCTTTGCTTCAACTTCTTCAACATGGATGCGATCATCACGTAAAGGGTGAACCGGTTCAACTTCAATTACCTCATTTACTCAGGACATTTCATCCACGATAAGGAACATCATCCTCTACATCACGGCTTCAATGTGACCCGTGGTTTTGTCTTGATTGCAACAAACCATCCTTTGCGAGTTGATGGATATGAAACATAATACACTTGTCTCACATTTTCTGCCATAATAAATGGATCATAGAGTTGATACCTTCTATTCATTTGAATGTCCACCGTATTACATTTTGGATTCAATTTCGTTCCTCTAACCGATGGATCAAACCAAGCACAATAAAACAAAACTACTTTCTTTTCATAGTCCAGGAATGGGTATTCAAGTTGATATATGTGTTGGATCACACCGTAGTAGTCATTTTCAACTCCTCCCGTTTCCCCTTTAACATATACCCCACTATTAATTGTTCTTTTTCCCTCACTCCAAGATTGAGTGTCAAATTTATGTCGTTAACTAGATACGTGTGCCACTTTCGATCACCTCGAAAAGGACCATCGGCTAAGTTCCTCAAGTGTTGGATTAGGGGAGTTGGTTGTGCTTCATAAAAACCTAAGTAACCATATATGGGAAAAATAAGTCATGTCTCATATCTACTTTAAACATTTGACATTAACACATTATTTGATTTACTTACTCTAGCTTTAAACCAGATTGGAAAACTTTCATGTATACGAACAAAAGATTCTTGGTGGGTATACCCTCGATTAAATAAGAATGCCTTTGAAATGGTGTAATTGAAAGTTGATCGAACCATGATTTAACTTCATACTTTAAGCGTCTATAGATTAAAGACTAAATTGGAGCATACTTACTCGACATATGGTTTAACTTGATTGCAATTGATCAAGACATGAACATGTCTTTGATAGATGTTCTTTTACGATAAGTACTTGGTTGACTTCTTTCAGAAGAAGTGACGGGTTTGCTAAAGGCGGATAAATTGGCGCATGTCTTTCTTCTTGACCTCCCTTTCATTTCTATTATTTCTTGACAACATAAAGTTGTTGAAATAATGTGAGCAAAATAGATGGTTTCCACGGTGTAGGTAAGTTGCGCAAATCGATCCTTGACTCTAGCTTTATTCCTCAGCGATCGTTTATAATCACCCATTAATCTACATATGAACAAATAGTCGTACTAATATAATCACGATTGATTAAACAAATAGTCATACTAATAAAAAATTAATTAAAATGTTGAAATAGATAATTACCTCTCAAATGGATACATCCACCTATAATGAAGCTGGTCACACCAAGTCTTGCTTCATATGCAAGGTGAGCAGGTAGATGCTCCATGGAATCAAAAAAGCGGGGAGGAAATATTCTCTCCAACTTACGGATGATGAAAGGAATATTACTGCTCCATCTTAATGAGATCATCCATTCTCAATGTTGAAGAGCACATATTCTTAAAAAATTGACTCACTTCAGTAAGTGGTTCCAAAACACACTTTGGTAGTGAACTAAAAGCAATTGGAAGCAAACACTCCATGAATACATGGCAATCATGACTTTTCATCGCATACATCTTCCCGGAGTTCACATTCGTACATCTTGCAAGGTTAGAAGAATAACCATCTAGCATCCTCAATCCTTTCAACCATCGACAAACATCTTTCACTTCATCAGGTGTTAGACAATGTTTCGCTTTTGGTTTTAACATCTTCCCATTAGCCATTTCCACCAAATTCAAATCGGATCGATATTTGCTCTGATAAAAGCGAGAATCGATCTAGCCTTATTATTGTCTTTGGTTTTATCTTTCACATTCATCACAGTCATAATATGTTATCAAAGAAATTCTTCTCAATGTGCATAACATCGAGATTGTGCCTCAACAAATTGTCTTTCCAATATGGGAGATTCCAAAATATGCTTCTTTTTGTCTAGTTATGCACTCGTCCATAACCATCTAGTCTCTCAAGTTCACCTACCTCAGTGACTTGTGGCAAGTCCATAACTCTGCTCCATATTTCACCAGGAGTCACCAAAGGCGGTGGTCCATCTTTTTCAACTACCTTGTTCTTGAAGGCCTTCTTGTTCTTTCTAAATTGATGATCGGTGGTAAGAATCTCACGATGCGAGTTAAACCAAGAGTCTTGCTCCGTATTTTAAGCGAAAGCCGTGTGTTCCATGCAATGGGGACATGCCAATTCTACAGTGAGTCCCCCGACCGGACAACATACCATAAGTAGGAAAGTCGTTAATTATCCACATCAGCGCCTCTCATCTTAAAATTCTCTTTTAAATCTTGCATCATATGTCAAAACACCCCCACAATCTCTTGAGATCATCAATCGAGAGGTTCCAAAAGATATCAATGTTAGCTTTTGGATTATTTGGACCAGTGTCGAACAAGTCAAAAACATAAGCGGTTTAGTCATGCACATCTCGGGAGGAAGATTGTAAGGGGTAACAATGAATGGCCAACAAGAGTAGGGAGAAGATGATGCATGGATATATGGAGTAAATCCATCAGAGCACAATCCAAGTCGAACATTTCGTGAGTCTGAGGCAAAATCTGAATGCACTAAATCAAAGTGTTTCCATGCTTCCTTTATCGGATGGGTGGCGCAAAATGTGCGAGTACCCCTATTATCATAATGCCAAGTCATTTTCTGCGCAACTTCAGTCGATGCAAACATTCTTTGCAACCTTGGAATTATAGGCAAATAGAACATCGACTTCACAGGAATGGGTTTATAATTATGTTTTGCCCCTTTACGAACATGATACCTCGGCAGTCCACAAAATTTGCATTCAAGTAGCTCACCATCATTTTTACCAAACTCGTTGTTGTAATACAACATGTGCCCTTTCTCACAACAATCAATCTTCTTAAAATCCAATCTCAGCTTCGAAACTAACATCTTTGCTTCATAATAATATTTTGGCAAATTATCCTTATTAGGTGTCGCATCCAACATCATTTTAGTCACATAGTCTAAACCCACTTTAGAAATACTACTCATGGACTTGAGAGCTAAAAGCTTCACACACATAGATAATTTTGAATCTGGCGAGCCTTCGAACAACGGTTTGTTTGAATGATAACAAATTATAAAATCTCTGTGCTTCTTCATTTGGAAGTTCTTCATGATTGTCATACTGAGGCTCCTAAAATGGCACATTCACCCCGAGACCATCACAAATCATGTTTTTCATCGACTCAATATTTTCATTACGTGAAACACCAACACCAGAACTGCTTGAAGCTCCTACGTCAAAATTTGGAAGTCGTTCTCCATGGTCAGTCCAAATCCTATAATTAGGCCTAAACCCCCATTGATATAAGTGACATCTGATTTCCTCATTAGTCCTAATAGGTACACGTCGCATTCTAAACATGGACATCTAACCCCATTTTCCTCTTTAGCCAAATCATGTTGCCACGCTACCACAAGAAACTGTTCAACCCCAACAACAAAAGATTCCTTCAAACTCGCTCTTCTAGAATATAACCGATCATACACCCAATCACGATTCAATTGATACCAATTCATCTACACACATTTAAAAAACGTGTTACATTCCCATAACATTGCGAATAACATATATCAAGTTAGTGGCATAGATATCATCACAGTGGAGATGATTTCGAGTCGAATATGGGAGTCGAGGATAGCCTGAAAACCCTTTTCCATCCAAGTAGTGAAGGAAGTTATTTCAAACTCCCAACCTTACCGTTGTTAGTACCATTTCGCAATTATCTCAATGGAGATGATTCCGAGCAAAATATGGGGGTGAGGGACAGCACCTCACCCTTTTCCATCAACAACACACAGTCATCTAACCTAGGGTTCATCCAAAAAACACTTAAACACTTTTCAATTAACAACTCTAAAATAATACACTTTTCAATAACACTTTTCAATTAACATCTCTATTTAAGTTTTGCTCTAAAAACATACATTTTTCAATTTCAGTTTCAACAACTTAACACAATTAACAACATACACAAATTTCAATTACTAACAACAATCATCTCTAACAATATAGTTTCCCAAACAACATTCACTCAATTTTAACTCACATCTCACACTCAATCCTACAACCTTTAAAACAACAAGTTTATTTTAACAACAACAACAAATTCTAACTCGCATTTCACAGTCAATTCAACTAACATTTCACAACAACAATTAATCCTAATTCTCAATTATAACTTACAATTCACACTCAATCCAACAACCTTTAAAACAACAAGTTTATTTTAACAACAACAACAAATTCTAACTCACATTTCACTCTCAATTCAACACACATTTCACAACAACAATTAATCCTAATACTCAATTATAACTCACAATTCACAACAATACTCAATTCTAACACATAACACCAATTTTTTTTTAAAAAACTAACCGCTATGAGATTGGCGTCGGTCACGGTGGTTGGTGGCAGTGCACACTCCGGTGCGGTTGTGAAAATTCAAACACCAAAATTCAATCCTAACCAATTTCAATTTCAAGGAAAAAATATATTAAAACAAATTCAATAAAAAATTAAAATTAAATCAATATCATAAAAAATTAAAATCAAAACTTACAAGAAGAGGGAAGGGGACCTCCGGTGGTGGTGGTGGTGGTGGTGGTGGTTGTGTGGTGGAAGAAGAGGGGAAATGAGAAATGGTAAGAGAGAGAGAGAGAGGAGATAAATAGAAGCTTTGGTGGTGGTGGTTTCGTGGGTGGTGGTGGTGGTTGTGTGGTGGTGGAAATGAGAGAAGAGGGTTTAGGTTTAGGTGGTGTGGTGGAAGAAGGTGGAGAGAAGAAGAGTGAAAGTAGAACTTGTGAGAGAGAGAGAGAGAGAGAGAGAGAGAGAGAGAGAGGAGAAGAAGCGAGCTCGGTGGGGGGTGAAGTGGGTGGTGGTGGTTTGTGTGGTGGTGGAAATGAGAGAAGAGGGTTTAGGTTTGGGTGGTGTGGTGTGAGGTGAGAGAGAAGAGTGAAAGAGTGAGAGAAGAGTGAGGGAAAGTGTGCGCTCGGTCAAAAGTTATGGCACATAGCGGCGGTTTAGCGGCCAAATTTCCGTCGCTAATCCGCGTGTTTCCGAGAGCACAGCTGGCGGTCGGAACATTAGCGAGGACCTAGCTAGTGCAGCCATAAGCTTGCTTTGAAATTAAATGCGGCCACGATTTGAAATTGGCGTCTTGCATTTAGCGGCCCGGCGATGCATGTAAGCTCTTGGCCTTATTTCCGTCGCTAATGACCTTATTTGCGAGGTCCTATTTCCTAGCTAGTGCATGCTAATTAATTCACCTTTTTGAGGGACCTATGTTCCTAAGCTAATGTCCTAAGCTAATTGCCCTTTTTTTTGTAGTGTCTAGGTGCCCCTCTTGGTTATTAGACTATACTACACTAAAATAAAAGAGGCATGAGAGAATGAATTTTATAAAACAGTTTTCCAGTTAGAAAATACTTTGTGATAATAAGTGCGAAGATACACTTGTTTCTTTTGTAGAAGTACTCTTTCTCTCTGCAGGGTCTTTTTTTCCATTGGGTTTTGGCTGCAGAAGATTTTAACGAGGCCTGTGTGTATTTACTTGTCTATTCAGTTTGAAATACTCGTTGTACTCCCGTTAATAAATCATTATGCTTATCAAAAAAACTTGTATTATGTGCACAAATCTCTTCCTTTGTAATGAGTATTTTTATGGCTGATGAGACTTGATTGTGTTGAAACAGTGTTTGTTATCTAATGCAATTATAAAAGTTAAAACCCATATTTTGTGTGTAACTATGTAAAGTGATACGATGAATATTACATGTTTCAGGTAAGGCGTGTACAGATCCCCACCCATCAACTTATACAAAACTAATAATGTTTTCTCAAACAAAGTGCTTCTCAAAGAGAAGGTTTCTTCCCTTTCTCTAACATCATCCTCTCCCTCTTTATCTTCTTTCTCGTGCTTCTTTTTTCTCAAACTCGGTCAAGCCAACTATGACTTTTCTTTTGTTTATTGGGAAGTCATTAATATATTATTACATCTTTTCTTTCATAATATATATATATATATATAGTGGCGGATCCAGGACCCCGGAGTCAGAGGTGTCAAATATTTTAAATACATAATTTGTTAAAAATATAATTAAAAACAACTATAATATATCTAAATAAATAAATTATACATTTCATAGTTGTTCTCTACATGATTTCATATTCTGAAATCGTTAAATAATAAATTATACATTGCGATGGATTCCAAGTTACCACTCAGATCAACGGTTGTTGGTAAAAAAAATCAAATTAAATAGACAAAAAAAATCAAAATAAATTAATTAGTAGTAACACAAAATACAAATTAATTAAATAGCATTAACACAAATTACCCCCTAATAGTACTAACAGATTCAAAATTAGGATAGTAAGATCAATAACCAATCCAAGGAGATAGAGAGAAAGAGAGAATTTTTTATAATAAAATATACGAGTGTGAGTGATTGTGTGAGTGTAGTGCAAAATTTGGAACTTTGGTGCAAAACTAAGAACTTGGGTGCAACAATGGGCTTCTCATGTCAATCAATGACTGGTTCCTTGTTATTCTACCATTGTCTATCACCTCTTTGCTACAAAAAAAGCGAGGATTAGCGGCGGAATTAGCGAGGAAATTTTGTCCTACAAAAAAGCGAGCATTTGCGGCAGCGCAAGTCCTCGCTAATGTGACCATTAGCGAGGAAATTAGCGGCGGAAATGAGATGTCCTCGCTAATCACGAGCGTTCTTTGGTGATTTGGTATTGCGGTGATCGACTATGTCGAGTGACAATTAGCGGCGGAGGCGCAAGTCCTACGCTAATGTCGATTATTTTTGACCAAATATCCGATTCTCTCACTCTTCTCTCATTCTTTCACTTTTAACCCTCACTCCTCTCCTCTTCCTCTTCCTCTTCCTCTACTCTCTCTCTCTCACCTACAAACTCTAACCACCACCACCACCACCACCACCACCACCACTCACTCTTATTTTCCTCACTGACACCTCATTCTTCTCTTCCACAAATTTTTACCCACACAACCACCACCACCACCACGCCCCCACCACACCTGACCCACTCTCACTCCTCTCTCTCTCCTCGACCCACAACCCACAACCTCTCTCTCTCTCACTCTCTTTCTTCCACACCACCACCACACCACCACACCACATACCTCTTTCTCTCACTCTCTTTCTTCCCACCACCACCACCACTCTCTTTCTCCACCTCCTTCTCTCTCTCGACCACCACCACACAACCACCACCACCACCATATACATCTCACTCTTTTTCTCCACTTACTCTTCTCCTTCTTCTCTCTTTCTGACACCACCACACCACCACCACCACCACCACTCTCACTCCTCTCTCTCTCTCTCTTTGAAAATTTTGGTTATAATAATAATAATAATAATAATAATAATAATAATAATAATAATAAATTCAAATTGATAAGCGTGCCAATCGGACTCGGGAAGCGTGTTGTCGACGTGGCGCGACGGAATTAGCGAGGGCGTCCTCGCTAATTAGCGGCGAGAACACATTTCTCTCGCTAATTTCCATTAGCGAGGAGAAATCTGGCCAAGGCGGTCCTCGCTAATTCCTCGCTAATGGCAATTAGCGACGGAATTGGGCATGTTAGCGACCGAAAATTCCCTCGCTAATGACCGTGTTTTTTGTAGTGTTACTTGTAGGCGTTTGCTTTTCCCACACCCCCTCCTACTCAAAACACACCCTATAAGGGTGTAAAAAGACCAAAAGGCCAGGAAAAACCTATTTTTTTTCACGAAATTTCACCTATTCGAACACGGGCCTTCGAACAAGTTCGAACAAGCCCGTTCGCGTGTGTTAAATATGGACTCACACCCTTTTTTCCCCAATTTTAGGGGATTCGGGGCACCCCCACCGAATTTATTTGGGGCACCCCCACCGAATGTCATCATTTGCTTGAATAAAAGTACCAATAGTATTCTAAAATTGGAAAAAAGGGGTGTGTCTCAAAAAACACCCATTCGGTTGACCTCAACCGAATATATTCGGTTGACCTCAACCGAATATATTCGTTGCCCATCCCCGAATCGGTGAAACACGCACTCTACTTAAGGGTATTTTTGGAATATTTGGAGTTAAGGGGTGTGAAGTGAGTAAGAGGGGGTGTGGGAAAAGTAACGCCCTACTTGTAAATGTAGAAAGTTCTTGTGGTCCACCTAAGAAATTGCTTAAAAAGAGTATGTTGTAATGACTTCTCTTATTGGCGCTTGCTTTTCCCACACCCCCTCCTACTCGAAACACACCCCATAAGAGTGCGAAAAGACCAAAAGACCAGGCGAAACCTATTTTTTTGAGAATTTTCACTGTTGAACACGGGCCTTGAGCGAGTTCAAAGCGAGGCCGTTCGAGTGTGTTAAATATGGAAAGACACCCCTTCGGCGTTTTTCACCTGTTCGAATAGGGTCATGCGAATACGTTCGAATGGGGTCATTCGAACATGTTCGAATGAGGGTGTTCGAACGATCTTTGCGAAATTCTTTGGAGAATGGCGGTATTGGGCGTCTCGAGATTCCACCGGCGAGTTTAATCAGCGGTTTACAATCGATCAAATGTGTCGGATAAAGGAGTGGATGTCAATCCGCTTTGGAAAATGTGCTGAACATATAGAATTTAAGCGGCTCGGTTTGTGATCTAAAAATGAAATCAACGAGTGACATTTCACCATGCCTATTATAAAGGGGTTCATATCCTCGGATCTTCTTCACCAAACCTAATGCGCTTCTTCACCAAACCACTAATCGCTTTTCACCAAAATCCTCGGATCTCCTAAAATGGAATGGCGATTGTGCTCGACCCGAGTACTCAAAGCGACAAATTCCTAACGGCCTTCACCACCATGGGAATTTGTCACCACCGCGAACATGGTGTTGTGTTTCGTTGTCCCTAACCATGTCTTACGCAAGATGAGTAAGGACATCACCTTCGCCATGTTGAAGGAAAAGGTGAGAGGAAGATTAAATCGGAGGGCGTGGCGTAAAGGCGTGGAGCGTATCGTTTCAAAAGTTCAATTGTAGAGATGATGGGGTATCGATGTTGATCATGGAGATCCAAAGCGGCGGCGGCGTCGCAATGATGGAACATCTAGCTTGTAGCGGCCAGAAAAATCGGGTTAGGATTCTTGAAGTTCGAAAAATGAAGCGCCACCAAATTTTAGTTTAACGGCAAATTTGGAAAATCCTATGGGTTTGGATAAGGGCTAGGTTTAGGTTAGGGAGTCGTTTATCTTGCGCGGGGAAGGTATTAGCACCCGCAACATCCTTCTAACGAAGGCTACCTCTTAATTAAATGTGTAAAAATAGCTAATTTAAAAATATATTAAATTTTACCCTTTTGAATGTTTAAAATTAAATAAAGACTAGATAAAAAGTTAGTTGTTTTGGTTATTTTTTTGAGAAAGTAAGAAATGAACTATTAAAGAAACCAAAAAAATGGTTTTATTAGTGCAATTGTGAGAGTCAGCCGCCTCTGCTCCTACATACCCGCGGTGGGGATCAAATCACATGTAGTTCTTGATATAAAAAATTTGTGTGTTTGGTGTTTTTATTAATGAGAAAGTGGTTTTGATTGGTGATAAAATAATAGAAAAGGAATTAAAAAAAGAGTAGGATGCAAATAGTAATAAAGTAGGTGCAATTAGCAACATGAGTGCTTGTATTATAAAAGGAGGTGCACTTCTAGCAGAGCGGGCCCGTGTTTTTAAACACAATGGATTGATCTGCGAGTTGGGTTTATTTTTGGTGGGTGTGTGAATTAGAAATGATAGGTGCGATTATCAATCTGGATTAAAAATTAAAATTAGAAATAATATAAAAAGCTGAAAGGATTGCGGTGAATTAAAAAAAACAACCTAATTTGCTAACAGAGACCAGTAGCCGTTTGGGAAAAGGAGAGAGAGAGTGTCTCTTGCAAAAATTAAGGGAGAGGCAAGAGAGAGACTCAGTGAAGGTGTGGTCACCGGAGAAGGAGTGTTCGCCGGGAGGAAGGCCGGAGGGAACCAAACACGGCGGTGGCGTTGGTGGGGCGTGAGGTTTGCGGCGGTGATGGGGTTTCGCGGGCGTTGGTGCGCCGGCGGTGGCGATTCTCACGGCGTCACTTGGTGGTGGCCTTGGTGCGATTCGTAATGGTGATTGAGCTCGCGCGGAGGGCGGCGGAGAGTCGCCGGCATCGGTGACTTTTTCTAGTTACATTTGTTTTTTTTCTTATCCTACCCTTCCTCCTTCTAATCTTCTACTCTATTCTAGGCGGCTTTTTGTTTTTGATTATGGCTTCTTCTAGTTACTGTTTGTGCTTTTAATCCAGGTTGTCTATATCTCTCCATTCTTATTCTTTATAGTATGCTTTGCTTGTTTCAAAAAATTTCAAGACATTCCTTTTGCTTCAAACCGATTGAATCAAAAATAAAACTCTCTTTGCTTTAAGAAAATCTAAAGTGGTTTAGTCATTGTTTCGGTTCTGGCTGCTTTGTTTCTTTATTGGATTTAAATTATTTTACAAAACAAATATGAGTGGATCTATAGATTTATACAACTAAATGATAGAGGACCAATATTATTTGAGAGTCATTCAATCAAACAAAATAACGAATACAAAAGCGAGTCTATTTTATTTTCATGTATATGAGTATAAGATCATTACTTGAGTCTATTATGAGGTACCAACCTAAATTCCAGCCTCTGTTTGTGTCTCCTAATAGTGCTCTGCTACCATTGAATGCCATTGATCTGCTGCCTGGACTGCTATTGTTTCTGCGGCTTCCAAACCAGAAGTCCGGAACTATGTGTTTAGTGGATTAGGATTACGACTTTGAACCACAATCCTTGTTTAGAGTGATTTTTGCGGTGTTGTTGTGCATTTTTGGTGAGGGTTGATCATATATTTATACTAGAAAATTAGGTCTTGACCATTAATGGATTGATTTACCACGATTTGATTTGTTTTGAGATACTTGGAGAGGAAGATTAGGGATTTCTGAGCTTGAAGATCCAAGCCCAAGCTATTAATTGGGCTAAAGCTTTTTTGTATTTTTATTATTTATTTTGGATTCCATTTTTAGTATATTTTGTATTACTATGTTTTGCATTTTGGACCCTTTTTGGACTTTTAGACACTTATTCATTGTACATAAAACTAAATAGAATTTTTTGACATTTTTGGACTATATATATGCTCAAAATAAATTAAGCGCACAAAATAAAAATAATAATAAGAAAAAGGAGTCGGGCCAAATACAAAAAGGCGAGCAGGTCGGAGACTAGACAAATACGCTAAAACAGAAACCCAAATAGAAGAAATGGGCTAAAATTAACTCGGAATCGCATTCTTAGTCTGAATTGAAGAGATAAGCCAATTTTGAGAAAAATGACTTTTGGTAGACCTACTTATATGCGAATAAACCCAAATCGGAGATTAAATTGAAGAAGCATACGAAAAGATCGATCATTCGTGTGCATGCCTAATTTAAACAACGGTATTTCGATTTAGTTAGCGGGGTGATTGAAATTGGTCGGGTTAGTAACAGAGGCGCTATACCAATAATTCTCGTAATCATGCGACTCCAAAACACGACTATAATAAAAATAAGCGACTACAACAAGAAAAAGAAGGCGGACAAAATTGGGGTATAACATAGCTAACGTTAGATGGGGTGACAAATCTTAGAAATTGTATGTGGACACGATGCGCACTCGAGAAGAAGTCATTCATCTTCTTCAACAAAGACCACCCGCACCACAACAACCCATCACAGGAAAGACTCATTCGCACACAGTAAAGTTGGTATCACATGATTGTCGATCCGGGCAACAACACAGTGTGTTGTTTCATGGTCGTAACACTAAACATTTCGAGCTTAAGAACAACATCACCTTCGCGAATTGAAAGAAAAACTAACGAGAAAATGTGCACCTAGATGGTGTGGAGCAAGAAATCACTAGTATCGAATGTCGCTCCCTACATCTGTAGCGGCCCACATGTCGTATTCGGATGTGCCCGTGCCTATCAAGAAAGACAAAGGCGTTAGAAATGTTTGAGAAACATGAGAGCTTCAAGGTTTGATTGAACCTTATCTCGGGTGTGCGTCGAAACACAAGAATCTGCCGAATCCATTGTCAGTAGCATTAGAACTAGGTTGTATTAGAACTAGGTTGTATTATGTTTTCTGTCGTTTCGTTTTAAATTTCCTATCCTTGTATTTTTGCAATTTGTGTTTTTCATTTACATTTCTTATCCAATATTACTTTATAAATAATTTTACACGTAATTATTACTAGTAATGACAATAAATTTGCGCCAACGTAAAGAGAATTCAAATTAAAAACCGATGAAACAAAGTAGTTAAATTATACAAAAATTCCAAACATATATCCCCCCTATGACATGATGTTATTGGGTGTTGCGGCCCCTCCTTCTCTCATACACATTGCCAAACCTCCTCCTAAACCTACGGAAGGGGTTGAAGCGACCTCTTGATCTTGTTGAAATATGCTCTGGTTGGCTCTGGGACATTATCATCGATGGTCCCATCCATGTCATCAACCAAATCCAGCGACTCTGGTAGCATCCTGTCAACCAAATAACATAACATTATTATTTAAATAAATAGAAGATTAAGAAACATTATCAATGCAATTAACATAAAAGACACGTACCACACCAGACATCGGGCTCATCGTGTGGTGTACATAATCTTTGAGGAAGAGAAAGGATGTGAGACCACTAGAGTACCATGGAAAGTAGCCGGCAGTGTTTGAGGAGTGCGGCTGCAGGGGAGGCCCCGCGCCACCAAGTGGTCCTCAGCGTGTCCACCTCTCATCACACTCGGATAGAGTGCAGGCGGCCCTAATGGCAGTGCAGGATCCTCGGAATGTCTTTGGACACCTTGGCCCATGCGAGCACTCGATCGGCAAATGGCGCATCATGCGACCACCACTCGAATGAACCCTCTGAACACAGTCGGCTCCTCAAAGTGCGACCTCCACATGAGGCTGTGTAAGGGTCCCGGTCACCTCCTCACGCGTCTGGCCGGTCAAGGCATAATCGATGGTTTGTGACTTGATGGCCCCGGGGCCATCATCGCCTGACCATTTCTTCGCCCGTGGCATACTCTCATCATACTCTTGCGTGCACCACCCGGGAGGAAAAGTTCGCACTCTGGAAGTGCTCAAAGATCAAGCTTTGTAATGAACATATCATTGGTTGATTATTAATCGAGTAACCACTAAAGCAAACTTAAAAGTAAAGAATATGTTTTATCACGTGAAGCGAAAGGAAGATGACCAACAATCTTCTTGGTCTTCTTTCTTGTAGCATCCTTGGTGATCATACAAATGGGCAAGGGCCATGGCCCCCAGCCAGAAGTCTCCAACGACATCCAAATCGATTAAGCATACCAAGGTAGCCAAGCTTAACCTTGTTGCACGACTTGTCGACAAGCGGTGCAACCCAAGATCTACGAGAATGTAGGCCACTAGCGGCGTGAGCCCACCGCCCCTCCGGTATGGATGGGTGGTAGACCACATCCTCGACCATCACGAGCCCAGCGAACAACCCACGGCCCGAAGTGCAGGCGGTGCATCTTCGGTGTGGCCCCCGAATAGTCGAATCGGCCGTTGCTCTCCACGCCATGAAGTCGATCTAGCATGTCGCCGAACCGAAGCGATGATGGGGATGTGTAGCGGTGGGATACATCATCAAGGTGATGCTCATCTCACCCACGGGAAGGTGGAATGATGATGTATCCATTTGCCAGCCAACGCTCATGAATGCGTTGGCGACCCCTTGTGGAGAATGGGGAAACCAAGCCCAACGGAGGAACCAACCACGAAGGCTGTCGAGTGTCCCTAATCCTAACATGAAACAACGTAATGCATGCGGTCCATGTGGAATTGTTTGTAAATCGTGAACTTTGCATTGAAATGACCTGATAAGCCAAAACATTCAATAACATAATAAACAAATTTACAACGATCAACTATAAAATAATAACTTACAGGCGAATAGAAATCGGTAAGAATATGTGCCGTATGTGGGCAAGACAGAACCATCTTACGGTCCACGAGAAAAATGGGAATGTCGCCCAGGAGCGGCGACCTTACGAGGCTCAACGACCTCCTCCTCATGAGGCTCGGCGACCTCCTCCTCATGATGTCTAGATGATGAAGGCCTGAAAATGAAGGCTAGCGGATGAAGGCCTAGCGGATGAAGGGCCGACCAACTCGTATCTTGGGAAATTGAGCATCGCGCTCGATATCACCGCCCGATATCCTCGGGAAGTGGGGAGGAGGAACATCAACCACCCCCCACCCCCTAGCCGACCCTACCTCGGGAGGTTCACAGAACTTCTTCCTCCTTTTGCGGTTTGAAAGCCGTAGGAGGTGGCCAAGCCGGCTTCGCTCGGATGGTTTCTTTGCATGACCACCTCTCTCCTCACCATATACGAAACAACAAACAATAGAAGCAATTAAAGCGCAAATTAAGAGAACCAATCACAAAAAGGTGAGAAAGCTGTCTTGTCGAAGCGGTATTCGAGCGGCGGCCACATGCGAACATGTTACGCCAACCCCGTCGAACAAGTCGGTTTGATTTCAACTCACAACGGTTCGAATGAGGTCGTTCGAGCGGTGTTCGCACGACCTCATTCGAACACCTTCGTTTTCATGTGTTCGAAGGATGTTGTTCGAACAATGCAGCGGTACAGAAAAAAAACCCAAATGCACAGAAGGGGGAGAGGCATACCTTGATGAAAATGGAACGATTAGAGGAGGCGAAAATAACCCAGCAACTCTTGAGAGTGTTAGTGGAGAAGATTGAGTGAGAGATTGGGTGAGATTGAGTGAGTTGGGAGAAGGTGAGTGAGAGGGAGAGTGAATGTTAGGGTTCGAAGGAGGGAGAGTGAAGGGAGGGGAGGGGTGTGGGTTTTTTTTATTTTTTAAATTGGGGGTAAATTGGGAATTTAGAAATTGAAGGGGTGTGTTAAAGTAGGAGGGGGTGTGGGAAAAGTAAAAGCCCTCTTATTTATAAGCACGTGTAATTGGATTACATCCATTCATTTTGTCTCGTTTTGTTGTGGTGTAGTATGGATAATCATCTAAGTACAGCAATTCTTTGATATTTTTCGGATCTTAATCCGAATCTTTAGACTCATATGCCTCCACCACCACCATGTGTGTGTGACTTTTGAAGTTTTGGTTGAGCCTGGGTGATCCCTATCACCATATTTGTTCATATTGTGCACTGATGTTTTGTCTAGTATGATCCACAAGAAGGTGGGATCCAAAGAGCTTCACGAGAATTAAAATTGCTAGAACAAGCCCCCCTCAAATATCTCATCTCTTTTTGCGCAGATATATAGATAGTCTTACATTCTCGAGAGAAAATGCGAGGGCGCAGAAGATTCGACTATCCTAAAAACCTATGAAGATGTTACGGACAAGAGGTTAACCTCATGACAAGTCTGAAGCCTCCTTTAGCCGAAATGTGCCTCAACATGATACACAAATGATTTGTCAAATGATGGGAGTAAAGTCAGTGGAAGCTCAATCAAGATACCTTGGATTTCCAATTCCTTTTCGAAGATCCAAGAAAGCTATCTTCTCGTTTGTCATGGATCGCATCTGGAAGAAACTAAAGGGGTCGAAGGAAAATTGTCTATCTAGAGTTGGCAAAGAAACTCTCATCAAATTTATGGCCCAAGCAATTCCCAACTATATCCTTAATTAGTTGTTATCGGATGCCAATGGGATGGTGTAATGATATGGATTCTATGTTGGCAAAATTTTGGTGGGGATCATAAGAAGAGAAGAGGAAAATACACCGGATGAGATGGAGGAAAATCCATGTTTCAAAACACAAAGGTGGTATGGGGTTCAGAGGCTTCAAAGATTTCAACACTGCCCTTCTTGGTAAGCACTGTTGGAGGCTTGTTTCTAGTGAGTCTTCTCTTTGGAAGCTATTCTGAGAAGCAGGTATTATCCTAGAGAAAAATTTATGGAGGCCAATGTGGGAT
Source organism: Oxytropis ochrocephala (assembly GCA_020916435.1). NCBI lineage: Eukaryota > Viridiplantae > Streptophyta > Magnoliopsida > Fabales > Fabaceae > Oxytropis > Oxytropis ochrocephala. The sequence goes on from CM037089.1 coordinate 42,211,065, forward strand.
TTCAACCTAGTTATGCTCACAGAAGTATACTTAGTGCTAGAAAGGTGATTGATATGGGTGGTATTTGGAGTATTGGCAATGGCTCCAGGGTCAAGATTGTAATGATCCAATTAGCAATAACAAGTCTAATTAGCAAGTGAATGATATTAGTTAGTAAAAAGGGGGAGTGTGGTAAAAAGGGAGATATATAAAGGATGTAAGTGATGGGAATAGGGTAAGGAATATGTGATGAGCTTTTCTATTCTCCTCTCTGCTCAGCTACTCTCTCTCACGACCTATTTCTTGCTTTCTTCTTCTTCTTCTTCAATTCATGTCAATCTCAATTATACATTGTTTTCAATTCTAGTAGCATTACATTGGTGCTTTCATTGTCACCATGGTAGAGCACACATGTAAGGATAATATAGAAGCAAACACCGACAGATTTATGGCGTCAATGGAGAAATCACACGATGGAAGCGATGCTCTTTTTGAACAAATACTCACTAACCTTGAAATTCTACTTCAACGGCACAATTTATCATTGAGCTCTCTCGTGGTGATGCGAACTCATCTAAAAGGTCATGCGGCGGCCGGACGAATCAAGAGAAAAATTGAGGTTTGACTCATTTGGATCTGCGATGCTTTGGAATCGTACACGGAACATATTACAGACGAGATGACAGCAACACAATTGCAAGACGATATGGATGCGTTGGAAATAAAGAACGCTAATCTTTCTGCGTTCGATTTGTTGCATGGTGTTTCAGAAGCGTGGAATGAAGATCGTACGAGTCGAACAAATGTTTACCTTGCACAGAGCATAAGACTTCGCGGGTTGGTATTCTTGAGGGTGGAATCTTGGATCCGCCTCAATCACAGAAGGTGCAATCTGATGAACTGCCAGAGGATACCATCGCTGATGTAGCAGCAATGGATCGAGGTTCGTCTCTAAAATTTGTTGTGCCTGTTGATCTAGACATTGCAAGTTTATTGGTAAATCAATCTAGAATAAAGCAACGTGTATATTCAGATGCATTTTTTGATGACTGCAAGATAGTGCTGGTGTCTGTATGGTAATTTAAAGGTTGATATAACTGGAACTCAACAAGATTCTAGGTTTGTCCCTCCTGATAATTTGGTTGGCTATTGTAATAGTGTGAATTTGGGTAAAGAGGACAACACACCCACCACCTGTTTGAAAAAACGTAGATATGAAATGCTCAATCACAGTGCGAGTTATGCAGATGAACAACAAGAGTGTTCGCTTTCAAAAATATGTTATTCATGGCATTTAGAATCTTTAAACAAGGATTGGTTTACATTGGCTCTGTATGAGAGCATTTGAGAAAAAAATATGTTGTTCATTTGCACTAGTTTGCTAATGTTGTTAGGCATGGGAGCAGGGGCGGGTTTTGCATCCCCGTCCCGCCCTACCTCTAGCGGGTCGGGTTTTATATCCTCTCCCCGTCCCAATGTCGGGTTCCGTGAGTGCCGTTAAAATCATTAACTTATGCAAAAATAAAAAAATTATATTTAAGAAAATTAATTTAATAAAATAATAGCTATTATACAATGATAAAATAAAGTTAAAAATATTAAAATAGACTTTTCTTTTCAAAATAAATCAAAACTTAAAATAAACAAAATTATGAAACAAAATCAATGAATATATTTGTATAAAATAAAATGAAATAAATAGTTAATGTGTTGTTGAACGGGTTTCGGGCGGGGTCGGGGTGGGTATCGACATCCCGAACCGTCCCCGTCCCATCAGCGGGTATTCCTGTCAAACTTGGGTGAGGCGGGTGGAGTACCATGGGTTCGGGTTTTGTTGCCATGCACAATGTGTTGTTGAGGTTGGCAAAAGAACTCATGCTTCAAGAATGTGGGAAATGGAACTGCTGAGCGCTAAAAACCATGAGGAAATCCTTTTCATTGTGGTACCTTTGCCCTTGGCTTCATCACCTAACCCATTTATCCAACTAAGGACCATATATGCACATAAGGCTTTGCTTAGAGGGGTGTTGGATCTCTCGGCTATGGTGGAGATGGCACTGTTTCGATTTTGGGGTTGTGGTTCACAAGTTAATTTGCTTGGTGCCAATATTATTGTTCTTATAGGGAATTTGAAGTATGGGATCCGGTGATAATGACTATTTTTTTTTTTAGCATAAAAATCCTTACAATTTAAGCAATGGGATCCTGGAAGATGTTCTCTAGTTTATTGGATAGTTACACTTCAGCTGGAGGCTAATTGGAAAAAGGTTATTATCAACCAAAAGCATCATCCTAACTCCAATCTTGAGGACAAGGTTGATTTTAATGGGGGCGGTAATGTAATGATCCAATTAGCAATAACAAGTCTAATTAGCAAGTGAAGGATATTAGTTAGTAAAAAGGGGGTGTGTGTGGTAAAAAGGGAGATATATAAAGGATGTAAGTGATGGGAATAGGGTAAGGAATATGTGATGAGCTTTTCTATTCTCCCTCTCTGACGCTACTCTCTCTCACGACCTATTTCTTGCTTTCTTCTTCTTCTTCAATTCATGTCAATGTCAATTATACATTGTTTTCAATTCTATAAATGGGTGTCGAACATAGATCGCCTCAGACCCAGCAACAGTGAAACAGACCTCCCCTCTGAGTCTATGGTTGCAGAGCTTATTGATCAAGACCTGAAACAATGGGATAGAGGAAGATTTACTAGGCTCCGTGCAGATCTGGCTCTTAAAATTGTTAGTATCGCTCTATCTACTATAATTCTTGCTGATAAATTATTTGGAAGTGGGAAAGAGATGGTTCCTACTCGGTTAGATTTGCATATCATACCTTAAGTGAGAACAACAACAGATATTCTCCTAGCACTTCCAACCCAAATGGTGATAAAGTGTTGAAGGAAATTTGTAAAGTGAAGCTTCTCAACAAGGTCAAGAACTTCTTGTGGAGACTCTCCAAGAAAATACTACCCAGTAAGGTTAATCATTGTAAGAAGGGTGTTGCCATTGACCCAACCTGTCCTCTCTGCCATCTCCATCAGGAGACTACTGAACATACCTTCATGGAGTGTCACTGCATCAAAATGGCCCTCTTTGCTTCATAATTAGGTTCTCACATTCCCACTCAAATGGACATTAATTCTTGGATCCTTAGCTGGCTAACCTGTGCTGATAAATATGGAGCCCAACTATTCTGTCTGATCCTCTAGAAATTCTGGCATGCTAGGAATGATGCTGTCTTCAATAATAAAATTCCTGAGCCTTGTAAAATTGCTTCTGAATTTGCCCATGAGTACAACCAGGCCAACCCGTGTAGACCACAGCTCACCAGAGATGACTCTATTGGTTACTTGATTTGTGGATGCTGGGTGCTTTGAGGGTGATTTTACCTGCTTGGGTGTGTGCATAAGAGACCAGGACAATTCTGTTATTTTTAGTGCTTGTAGAAAGTAGTCCATTTCTGTTCCTCCGATCCTGGATGAAGCTATGGGATTGAGATGGGGATTCCAGATGACTAACAGACTGGGCCTGCATGACTGTAGATTCGTATCTGATGCATTGTCGGTTGTAATTGTGCTCTTAAGAAGACCACTGATGTCTCTATCCTGCCAGTGATCCAAGACTGCTAGGACTAATTACTGTTAAATCTGCCTGATATATAGCTCTATTGGTTATATTAGGAGACGGTTTAATTGTGATGCCCATAACCTTGTTGGATTAGCCAAAGTCCATGGCTGTAATGAATGGGAGGGCCTTCCCCTTTCTAGTTTCCACGTTTTTTCCACTGATGTAATTCCTGGCAGTATCCCCGTTGTTATCTAATGAAGAATATCTTTCCTTCAAAAAAAAGTAAGCATACTTGTAGAAAATGTATCAGACGAATTTCTGAATTGTGGCAAATCATGGCTAGTAATATGTTTGTTTATACAATAATATGTCAAGTCAGCTTAGACACTGCAACAACATTTAACTGGAACCAACCAAGCCACATCTAGAAACAATATGGTTCACAAAAGATCAAGCATAGATATTCTTCATCTCTAAAAATGCTTCAAGCCACACAAACACATTATACATCATGAAACATTAACCATTAAAATGTATAACAACTACATCTTACTCCAAACTTTTGAGAAGTACAACTCCTGCCACTGTGCAATGGTGGCACCACTTTCTATACGAATGATACTAACACACCTAAACCTTGTTACCAAAAAATTGACTTGCAATGCATTTATGTCTCTAACGCTTATTTATATATTTTTGTACATTTTCACCTATCATCGGGTGAAGGTTTAAAATCTTTGGATCCTCACGAATTAGCTGAATGAATGTAGTAGAGTTGAGAAGAATTTTTAAATTTCTGGTAACATGCAACAAACAAGACCATCATACCTGTATATTTAATAGATGGAGAAAAAATAGGATAAATGCAAAGTTTGTTTTCCTGGAATGAAGGCACTCGGTAAATGAACTATATATGAAAGTATAATTCAAATTTTAAAGAATGTAAACATACCATGATTTGGTATCAAACTACTTCAGAACGAACAAGATGCATGCAGTCGACACCCCATCATCAATTCAAAGAAAATACATCAAAAATACCTCACATCAATTCAAAGACACCCCATTTAATGTCTGGAATCACTATATCTTTGCCTTCCTTTACCTGTATAACACATTTGAAGTCATTACGATGATGTTTATATACTTGATTTACGCAGTTCCATTAGTTCTATTGGGTAAATAGCCAATTTAAATCGCGAAAGTGTAACTCTACATTTGTCGATTTGGTCCCTCAATCGAGTAAAAATGCAAAAAGGTCATTCACTATGTAATCCGTCAGTCACGTTAGTCCCTCACGTTAAATAGCATCTTTAACTCCGTCAATTTGACTGATGTGACACGTTTAGTGACACACTAATCTGCTTAACGTGCCACATTAATCTGTTTATGTGGCTCTGTTATGGCATACTGTCATTTTAGTCCCTGAAAGATGTCACTTATTGTCATTTTGATCCCTTAAAGTTATAGTGTATTGTCATTTTAGTCCCTGCGTAATTTTAATTGGTTTTCCTGATTAGTTGCATACACTAGCTGACATTGTAAAATGGTAATAAGATGAAATCATAATTGCAATACTTTTCACAAGCATTCTAATATATATCCATAAGCATTCTAGAAAATGCTTCACACTTCACAATGTTAATCCTGCCCGTGCATAATGTTAATCCTTCACACTTCACATAAACCAGAAAATGCTAAATTGGTAAACTAGATTTTTAAACCACAAAATTAAATTTTACTCACTGTACGTATTTGTGTTATGGAAATAAGACTTGCATATATTGGTGGGTGTGTCATATTTTGATGAATGCATATATGTAAGTGAGTATAGACTTCAATCAGTATAATTCACTTCAAGTTGATTCATCTTTTGGCTAAATATTCATATGCAACTCTCGTTGAAAGTTACTCTATCATATGCATAATGACTGCATAACTACTTTATGAAGTATATTTGCATAACAGGTAATAAATTGGAACTATTCTGCATAATTGGTAAAATTTCGTCAAATTGGTCCCTGTAAGTTGTCACTTGCTGTCATTTTGGTCCCTCAAAGATATAACTTATTATCAATTTAGTCCTCCTAACCCCCCCCCCACCCCACTAACATTGCCTATCAAAAAAAATTAGTCCCTCCATCGTGGCAGCCTACCATTTAACAACACCACATAAGCAAACGAATGTGGCACTAAATGTGCCACGTTAGCAATTTTTGACAGAGTTAATGACAACAACTAACAGGAGGGACTAAAGTAAAATACAAAATCAACATTGGGGGACCTTTTTGCATTTTTGCTCGAATGAGGGACCAAATTGAAAGCGAATTACACATTGATTGACCAAATTGACTATTTAACCTACTTCTATTACTAGTTACAACTAATATATTACTTCTTCTCAAAGACATCTCATTTAATGTCTAGAATCACTATATCTTTGCCTTCCTTTTCTTGTATAACACATTTGAAGTTATGCTTGGGTTACGCAATTCCATGAGTTCTATTACTAGTTACAGCTAATATATTACGGAGTTGCGTGATAGTTTATAACTTACCTTTCAATACAATATAATAAAATCATAATATAAAATGAAAATAAATAATTAAATAAATAAGATAGTTCCACAAACGATTGACATAAAAACACTGCAAGTTTGCAAATGATAAAACTTAGGTCACTTGTAATCTAAATCCTCGATAGCAAAATGACCAAGTAAACGACCTGTTGCTGTTTTGGTCTTAGCCAGGCAGCTCAAACTATGGTTGAAAACACAAGTTTAGAGAAATTAATTACAGAAAATGTATCAAATTATTAACAAAGTATTAGCTCACTTGCAATAAATAGTTAGAGTATTTGATAAACACATCAAAGTATATCCTATGGGTTGCGTAAAGGGCAAGAAAACAAATATGTCACCTTAGTAAGCAAATAATTGGATGTAAAGCCCCAGCTAGCAGAACTTCCTTTTTTATTATATCTGGAAAAGACCAGACCAGACTTCCAATCACGCTAGCCTATAAATGACAGTAGTTCAGATCTAGGCAAACAAAAAAATAGATATAAAGGATTTATCTAAGTTGATCCTCTTCGAAATGTATCAAAGGATCCTCCGAATGAATCATTATTACAAGAGTGCAACACATTGCATTCAATGGTATGCTAATTATCGTTTTTGTAAAAAAAACAATAACAAAAGAAATATAGTATAGAAGTCCCAATGCAAAGTCTAGTACCTCTTTTGTATTGGCATCATTTTGAGATGCTAAGAATCCTAAGGCCCTTGCAGCACATTTGTATCATTAAACTGAAGCAAATCAACAAGAGGATACCACCTTCCTCCCAAAAAAGAATATTTGTAGGGTATAAGAGCATGTAACCGAATATAAAGTAAGGTATATATATAGGGCATGGAAACGTATGAAAACCTGATTAAGTTCTTAATATGTGCATGGGCAAGACTGTTTATTGTGCAAGCTACACCCCATAAGAAGACCAGAAAGTGATTTTGAAGGAGTACTAAAGTTGTTGCGCCTCCTTAACAAAGCTACAAGATAAGGTAAGGCTCCAGCTTGGACGATTAGTTGTCGATACTGTTCGAAGATAAAGACTATTAAAAATAATACTAAATTAATATACATTAGAAATAATAGATCAATATTGTTGGAATTATAAAATGAAAACATTGGAACATGTATTGTAATTCATGCATCGAAGAGACTATGGCCAGTAAATCACATGCATGAACCTAAGAACTAGAAACACATTGATATCCTTTTAAATCTTACTTTGTATTTACTCTCTAGTGTGCATATATTCAAAGATCACTTGAATGCATTCTCACTCAAGCATTTCACACATAATCAATTTTTCACATGGTATCACAACAGGTTAGAGTGTCACTGCTTCCGGTCAGTAGTACCTCTGTTTCTGTTACCTTCCTACTAAATAACACATCTTGAAATTCACTGCTTTTGGTGAGCAGTACCCATTCAGTTTCTGTGCCACAGAACCTATACTGGTCAGCAGAAACGTATTCAGTTTCCTTACAGAATATAGAAGCCAAATACCTATTTCTTTTCCCCTATTTATGGTCAGCAATACCTATTCAGTTTCTATCTTCTCTTTTTGTTTCTGTTTTTAGAAGGGTGTTAAGATGACCTCAGTGTATGTCATAGTTACCCATAACTCCACTAATTGTATTTCTCCATCTGGTAAAGAACAAAGTTCATGGATAATTGATTCAAGTGCCCCTGATAACATTGTTGGCAATGTTTCTTTATTTTCTTCCATCTTTCCTCCCAAAATTCCTCATTTTATTACCCTTGCTGATGGTTCTAGAGTTGCAGCGAAGGGAATTGGTGAAAAAAACTTTTATTATGAATCAATTATTTATGATTTTCAACAAAAATGCAACAAGAATATTATTCAAATATCTACAAGGGCATCATTTTATTGGTTCGTCGAGAATACCCAAAATCTTAGAATCCACTGTGCCTTACGGTAATGATCGAGAGAGCTACAAAATGTAGAAAAATATGCAACTTAGTGTTGAATTCTCTATGGCATAATAAGATTTTGCTAAATTGATTTTGACTCATCAATGTACTTTTTAGGAGTACTTATCAACGTGTCTTTTAATAGACTAGAAAAAAATTTAAAAAAGAAATTAACAAATTACGGGTTAGTTAAAATGTCATACAATTCACCTTTGGCTTCATTTATTTTTCACTTTAAAAACTACTACATAAGAATTCCACGTTTACCCACTCATACATGATTATCATGCGATACACATACATGATAATAAAACCACTCTACCTTATAAAACATTTTTAGTCACATCTTATCCGTCATTTACTTGCTTATTCTATCTCTTCCCTATAAAAACAAAATAATAATAATAATAATAATAATAATAATAATAATAATAATAACACTAATGAATTTTAGACTAATGCACATTTACTCCATTTTGTTTTATAATTATGACTTCTGGTTCGCCCAGGGCATTCCCAAAATCTCAGGACAGCCCTGATATATATTGGTTTTTTAATCAAAACCCTAGAATACCCTAAGTGACTTAAAACGGCTTTTTCTCTCAAATAGAGCCGTTGGAAACTAATTGAAATGCAAACAGATTAGTTTCTAACAGTTTGAGTTTGTTAGAACAGTTTGTTGGTTTCTAACAAACTCAAAACTATTAATTAACAGTCCTTGTACAGTTCTATATAAGTCCAGTCCAGTCGTGTACATAATACACAAGTATTGAATAAAATTTCCTAAGTTTTTAATATTCTAACTAGTTGCAAATACTCCCTTTCATGTTAGCTCCTTCGGCTGTTCTGTCCAAAAGTCTTTGTGGCGTGTTCATCTTCCACAGGTTGTGTGAAGACCTCGCAAGAAATATAGAAGAGGATTAGTTAACTAGTTTCAGTGACTAGAATTAGTGATAAGGAAGGAAAAGAGTGAGAAAGGAGTGAGGGTTTACCTTGAGTGATTACAGCGTGTGGTGTTCATCAAGAACACATTTGGTACTTGCATACCAATTACAATAAGAGTTAGGGTTTACAGTTAAAGGAAACAAAGTAAAAAACACAAGATCAAGCTGGTGCTTTTACCTTTGTGTGCGTTTGTGACTTCGTTCACTGACTCTATTTCCTGCTATGAGGTAAATGATGAGGGGCAAGGTTGAGGCCACCTCTAAGGAAGCTAGCTGATTATGACCTAGCGGTGATAATGAGGTAAATGATGGGGGGCAAGGTTGAGGCAACCTCCAAGGAAGCTAGCTGATTATGACCTAACTGGTGATAATGAGGTAAATGATGATGGTGAGATCATACATTTGGCTATGGTAGCTGACTCAGAACCTCTTGACTACCTAGAGTCTCTAAAAAAGAAAGAGTGGAAATTAGCTATGATTGAAGAATGTAATTCTATTGAAAGGAATAAGACTTGGACATTGACCAAGTTACGTAAAGGTAAGAAGGCTATCAATGTAAAGTGGGTTTGCAAGCTGAAATTAGATCCTAGTGGTAAAATAATGAAGTACAAGGTTAGATTGGTAGCCAGGGGCTTCTAACAGAAGAAGGGTATTGACTATACTGAAGTTTTCTCTCCCATGGCTAGGCACGAGACTATTAGGCTAGTCACTACCCTAGCCTGCAGTTTAAAATGGGAGCTGTTTCACATGGATGTGAAGTCAACTTTCCTAATGGGCCCCTAGAAGAAATTGTCTACATAAACCAACCACCTGGGTTTGAAGAAAAAGGAAAGGAAGACCTAGTATTTCCCCTACATAAGGCTCTATATGGCCTAAAACAGGCACCTAGGGCCTGGAACAAGAGGATTCACACCTTCTTTGTTCAAAATGGGTTCTCTAGGTGTGCTATCGAATATGGAGTCTATGTCAAAGGTGATATAAACTCTTATCTCTTGATTATTTGCCTAGATGTGGATGATCTATTGGTTACTAGAAGTGCTGCTAAAGAGATTTTCAAATTCAAACTATCTATGAAAGATGAGTTTGAAATGACTAACTTGGGAAAACTAACCTACTTTCTAGGGTTAGAATTCTTAAGGGTTAGTGAGGGAATCATATTGCGCCAACAGAAGTATGCTAAAGAGGTTTTGGCTATGTTTGAGTTGTCTAATTGCAATGTTGCAATTAACCCAGCTGAGGGAAACCAAAGTAAAAAGGAAGATTGTGAACATTCAATTTTTACCGGTATTTTTGACTTTTTTGGAAAATTACGAAATATGCACCTTTGCGTGTTTTAGTCGTTGAATACGTCATTTTACTAGCTTTGTCACTTTCGCGTTATTTTTACCTTTTTTTAAACAAAACAAAAAAAATATAATAATTCAAAAAATTACAAAAAAAAATTGTAGATTTAGATAATTGTCTTGTTACAATGTTTTTAGTCCAAAAATTTAAAAAAAATAAACAAAATAAAATACGAAATTATTAAAAAAAGAAAGAAATAAAAACAGCAGTTTTAGGGGTCAACAAGAAGTAGGAGCTGATTTGAGGCGGGTCTTCTCAGCAAGTTCAAAGCCCATATTTGCATACAATAGTCAAGCCCAGTCAAACCACATTAATGTCCAAAACCCTAATTTTTACCTATAAAAACAAACCAAATCATAGTCAAGTAAAGGAAGAGAAAAAAAGAAAGGAAAAAGACAATATAGGGAGAGGAGATGACAGTAGAGGAAAAGGGGGAAGGCACCACTCTTCTCTCTAATCACCACTCACCCCACTCATCTCTCCAACCACCACTCACACCACTCTTCTCTCTAACTACCACATCACCATCAAACACCACCACATACAAATAACCACCGTCCAGCACTCTCTCCCTCACTTCGCAACCATCACCACCACTCTCTCTCTCTCTCTCTCTCTCTCTCTCTCTCTCTCTCTCTCTCTCTCTCTCTCTCCTTGAAATCACTCCATCACTTTCTCTCTCCCCAAGATTTAGATTTCGAGATCACTAAAAAAACGATTAGGCGTTCACATTGAAACCCTAATCGCGAGGACTGAGTTCGTTGGTGGGAAGAGCTAGATCTGGGTTTGGTTTTCAACAATCTGAAACAATAGCAACAGTCAGAAAGGAGTGACACATAGCAACAACGACAAATCATAAGGATCGATCCAAAAAGTCAAAAGGGAAGGTTGGCTAACTTATTTTCTTAGTCACATTTTTTGTTTTTTGCTTATCTCAAAATCTAAAAATGTGAAGATCTAAGAGTGTTGTTTTTCTAGTTTTGTTTCTATTAGTGATTAGTAACGACCAAAAATTAAGTTCAATTTTTTTTTTTTTACAAAAATGTAAAAAGAATTCAAGAATCATAAATTAATTAGCTTTAATTGTCATTTAATTTGAAATAAAAAAAGAAATTAATACAAATAAAAATTGAATCAAAATATTAGGAGAGAAGTCAAATGCAATCAAACCAAATAAATCAAATTAATGAATAAATAAGTAGCCATTCAATGAATCGATTCTATTTTAGTTATAATACCACAATTAGGATTTGATCGAGATGTACATCTTATCAAATCCATATATCCGATTTAAGAGACCCGAGTTTATGCAAACTTGGTCCTAAACCCTTCAAAAAATTAAAATCAAATCAATAAATCAACATTTTCTAAAAATCTCCAAACAGTTTCTTTTCCTTTAAACACTTATTTTTCAAAATACCAAAAAAATATGGGTTTGACCGAGATGTACATCTTGTCGATCCCGGTTTAAGAGACTCGAGTTGTACAACTTAGATCTTAAACCCCTTCAAAATTAAAATCAACCAACCAACAAATTTTCAGGAAGAACTACGTGACTTTTGAGTCTCTCATAGCACCAGAGAGTACGTAGGCGCGGGGTCTCCCTGTCAAAGTCAAAATTAAAATTTTCCAAATTAGTCATTATTCTAATTATCTGTAAATAACTAATTATTTTCTTATCGAATTTTAGCCAATCTTATTTTTGGGTAACAAATAATTAAACGACTTAGTAATTATTACACAAACCAAATTTAGGGTAACTGTCTTAGGACGGATGTGTCGAGAGTGCGGTGAAATTCGGTTTTCGCCCCTTCCCTGCGCATAACCGACTCCCGAATCCAACCTAGTTACGCAGACCACTAACTATTTAGGTTAGGTTTTTCTCAATTTTCCTATTTTAAATAAATTGGGTGGCGACTCCTCAAATAATCTATTTTTGAGCCGTCAACGTCGAGATCCCGGTCACGACAGATGGCGACTCCACTGGGGACAGTGAGAGTCAAGCCCAGTATGTTTGGTTGTGCAAAATGATTATAAGGTACGCTTTGTTTACCCCTTTTAGTTTCTTATTTATTTATTTATTGATTTTTTTTTGTATATATCTTATTTTTATATTTATATTGTTCCTTATAAACCCTAGGCTAGATAACATGTATTATTTGTTGCTTGGTTGTATTTATTGAAATATTTTGTGATTTTATTTTATTTTTAAGTTTTGAGGTTTGTATGCTCCCTTCACACACTACACCTACACTGTGAGCACACACTGAGATTTGAGCTCATACAGGCCACAAAAAACACCTAAGTTAGAGCGAGAATAAGTGGGACTCATTACGGATGTACATCCTATGTGACTTCCATGAACTCCTCATCTAGAGCACGATTCTTCTATGCGTGTACTACTTGCATCAGGATGTACATCTGTTGTGTTTTACCTTCTAGAAGAGTACTTGGCTCTAGAGACCTTAAATCTCAGTAGGTTAGAACAACCCACCTTGTGAGTACTAACAATAGAAGACATTAGACCCAAGGGGCCCAGAGGCCAATATTAAGTCAAACCCGTGTAGACCACAAAGGGAGTTATGTTGCCTCTTATCCTTGTTTTTGGTTGTACATTTTTTTTTCTTCACGGTAACGACCATATAAAAAAAAATCAAAAAAAAATCATATAGCATTTCATGCATAAAAAACAAGATAATCATATTGCATTTCATGCATAAGAAAATCATATAGCATTTCATGCATACAAAAAAAATCATTTGCATTTTAATGCATGAAAGACAAAAAAAATCATGGTTCAAAAAAAAATTTATCTCATGTAAAAATAATAATAATGCAAAATTGCGTTGTTATTCATCATTCATTATAAATCATTCATTCATCATAAATCATTCATCCATCATAAAATACATTACATTGCCTTTTAAAGTACTCATAGCATATTCCCTTCAAATAGGGCAAAAAAAATAAATTATTTGCATTTCTTGCATAAAAAAATATAAAAATTTACAAAGCAAATGCATGTTGCATCTTAGGACGAGTGCTTGCATACATACCATGCATCCCATAGCACATTGGTTTCTTTGACCCATTCTCATGTAGCATGATTTATTTTTCTTCTCTCTTTTAAGAAAATCAATAAAAAAAGAGTTTTGAAGCTATTCAGTCTTCATTCATGTTATGTTCACAATAATAGAAAAGGTTCAATTTTGTGCTTGTGTGAAAGCGGATACCAATCAAGCTTAGACTCATGGAATTGGATCATTCTCTTGAAAGTTGTTGGGAAGATTAATCATTAGAGGTGTAGAGAAATAATGTGAGAGGAAAGATATCATGGGGGCAAATTGGGAAAGATGAGTTAAAAATAAGGAGACATAAGGTTGTGACAATCAGTTCTTGAATAAAAATTCAAAGCCAAAAGAGAGAGAGAGGATTGTCATTAGCCCTTGTTTAGTCATGTAAGCTTGAAACCAAGTTAACTTAGTTGAAGCTTTACACTAATTAATGGATTTGCATGGATTTATAAACTCATCTCCATCCTTTCTCCCCGTGTCCCCTTTAAACACCGATCTCTTTTGAGTTCTTGCCTCAAGTGATAATTCTTAAAGCCCTTTAGTTGCGTCATTCAGGGAAGGAACGGTGAGCGAATATCGGATATCAAAGGTCCATTTCCCCAAAAAAAAAAGGAAAAGAAACAAAAGAAATAAAGAGCAAATAATGTGTAAAAGAATAGATGTTTATTTCAAAATTAAATGAGGAATCATGATTCCAAATTAAGAGTGATCGTCTTTCTCTATCCCAAACAAAATATAACCCTTACTATCCTCTTTGAGCCTGTAAATTCCTTTCATTAAACCCTAGACAAGGATCGACACTACAATAGAATTTAGTGCATTCAGGTTTCCAAAAGTTATGAAATCCAGGAGATAGTGGAAGAAGTTCAAAAAAAACAGAGAGAATAAAAAAGATGAAGCCTGCAAGATTGAAAGCAAGTATTGTCAGTCTTGGCAAAAGTTTGGGCACAAAAGAAAAAGTAATGAAAAAGCAGAGAAGTGAAAAAAAATAATTAAAAAAAAAGTGAATGATTTGAGGATTGGGGAACACAAGAGGAAGCTAAATGCACTAAAGATTCATGATCCATTCCCATAACCCATTACCCATACCCATAAGACATTTCTCTGAACCTTCTACTCCTTTCTCTTCCATAACCCATATCCAAAAAACATTTCTTTAAGCCTTCTAGCCATTTTTCTTCCTTAACTCATAGCCCATATCCATAAAACATTTCATTGAGCCCTCAATTCATTCTCCTTCCATAAACCGTAACCCAAACCAAAAAGCATTTCTTTGAGCCTTCTAATAATCTTTCCTTGCATAACCCGTATCCCATAGCCACATTACAAGCCTCCAAAAGCCCACTCCGATTTATTAATGATTGTTTTCATTTTCTTAATGTTAATTTTGAGATAAATCATTTGTTTCTTTTAAATTATTCTTTGCTCTAATAAAAAATGAAGTGAAAAGAAAAAAAAAGAATCCCGCTAGACTGAAAACCCAAAAGGGCGGTCTAGGCAAAAATTAGGGTTAAGAGAAAAAAAAATGAAAATAAAATAAAGCCCGCTAGACTGGAAACCTACAAAGGCAGTCTAGGCAAAAATTAGGGCACAAAAAGGGAATAAGACTTACAATGAGAAGTTGTGCAGTTCACTGAAAGAGTTTCTCCTACCTATGCCAAACAACAGTGTACATTGGGGCAATTTTTGTGGAGGATAAGCTTGAGAGTCTCGAGAGACCCCACGTTTGGGGAAAAATTTGTAACACCATTGTAGGAGTCAAAAAGTTTCTTGCTACACCATGTGGTATTCTGTCGGGGCAATGCCCTTCACTAGAGTTAAGCAGTAATCTTACATGATCCTATATCGGTCAAGCTTTGATTGCCACGTCAGTACACTTGTGTGGGCAACAACTTCTTACCAATACTGGGGCAAAGCTTGTACATGGCCCTTCATGAGTCAACTTTGTTTTGTACACCCATGTAGCCTTCTCTTGGGGCGATTCCCTTTTACCAACACCGGGGCATAAATGTTTGCATGACCCTTGAGGATGTCAGATTTTGCTTGCTACGCCTAATAGTCTTCCATCTGTGATAAAACCCAATTCCCAGCAAGTCAGGTACCTCAAGTAAATGGAATGCCCAATAACTCGAGGTTGCCATAATACCTCTTCCTCTACCATCTTGTATCACCTTTGTTCTCCCCATGTTTTCCCTCCAAAATACCCTCCACTTTCGAACCAAAAGTCCAAAACCCAAAAAAATCTCAGCTCTCAAATACCTGAGTCCATGCATGTTCGTTAAGTAATGCTTCAATAATAGTCAACTTGGAATCACTAATGTGATTTAGAGAGCTAATGAAAATCAAAAAAGAAGAGAGAGAAGGTCAAATTTGAGGGTGTTTTGCTTGAAAGGTGAGAAGTGATCATAAAAAGAGAAAAAAGGGTCTAAGCAAGTTAGCTATGTTGAGGATAAGCTTCCATATGAGGACAAGCTTGATTGGTTTCAAATAAAGCCTGCACGAAAAGAAAATTCTCGGTAAATCCAGCTTTCAAGACAAATGCATCTTAATTTCAACTCCAGACTCATGCATAATTCATGCATTTCATATCATAGTTTGCATACATTGCATGTCCATTCATGCATGATTAGAATCATACCTTTGTGTTCAGTACTTTGTAAATAAAGTAATAAAAAAGAGTCTTTCAAAGCAAGATGTGTGTTGTACACTCTTTACTTTTCGTGCTAACGGTTCAGCCTTGGCACTGCTTTTTACTTTCATGCTAACGGTTCAGCCCTGGCATTGTCTTTAAAATTTCGTGCTAATGGTTCAGCCCTGGCACTTCTTTTTACTCTCATGCTAACGGTTCAGCCCTGGCATTGTCTTTTAAATTCCGTGCTAACGGTTCAGCCCTGGCACTGCTTTTTACTTTCATGCTAACGGTTCAGCCCTGGCATTTGTCTTTTAAATTTTGTGCTAACGGTTCAGCCCTGGCACTGTCATTTTTACTTTCATGCTACCGGTTCAGCCCTGGCATTTCCTTTCTCATCCCCGTGTTATCGGTTCAGCCCTGACACATTCTTTCATGCTATCGATTCAGCCCTGGCATTTCCCTTCTCATCCCCGTGCTATCGGTTCAGCCCTGGCACATTCTTTCACGCTATCGGTTCAGCCCTGGCACATTCTTTCATGCTAACGGTTCAGCCCTGGCATTGTGTTTTAAATTTCGTGCTAACGGTTCAGCCCTGACACTGCTTTACTTTTCATGCTAACGGTTCAGCCCTGGCATTGTCTTTTAAATTTCGTGCTAACGGTTCAGCCCCGGCATTGCTTTTTACTTTCATGCTAACGGTTCAGTCCTGGCATTGTCTTTTAAATTTAGTGCTAACGGTTCAGCCCTGGCACTGCTTTTTACTTTCATGCTAACGGTTCAGCCCTGGCATTTGTCTTTTAAATTTCGTGCTAACGGTTCAGCCCTGACACTGTCATTTTTACTTTCATGCTACCGGTTCATCCCTGGCATTTCCCTTCTCATCCCCATGTTATCGGTTCAGCCCTGGCACATTCTTTCATGCTACCAGTTCAGCCCTATCATTTCACTTCTCATCCCCGTGTTATCAGTTCAGCCCTGACACATTCTTTCATGCTGCCGGTTAAGCCCTGGCATTTCCCTTCTCATCCCCGTGCTATCGGTTCAGCCCTGGCACATTCTTTCATGCCACCGGTTCATCCATGGCATTTCCCTTCTCATCCCCGTGTTATCGGTTCAGCCCTGACACATTCTTTCATGCTACCGGTTCAGCCCTAGCATTTCCCTTCTCATCCCCGTGCTATCGGTTCGACCACAGCACATTCTTTCATGCTCTGGGGTTCAGCCCTAACATTTCCCTTCTCATCCCTGTGCTATCGGTTCAGCCCTGGCACATTCTTTCATGCTACCGGTTCAGCCCGGGCATTTCCCTTCTCCTCCCCGTGCTACCGGTTCAGCCCTGACACATTCTTTCATGCTAACGGTTCAGCCTGGCACTGCTTTTTTACTTTTCATGCTAACGGTTCAGCCCTGACAATGTCTTTTAAATTTCGTGCAAACGGTTTAGCCCTGACACTGCTTTTTTACTTTCATGCTAACGGTTCATCCCTGGCATTTGTCTTTAAAATTTCGTGCTAACGGTTCAGCCCTGGCATTTATCTTTTAAATTTCCTGCTAACGGTTCTGCCCTGGCACTGTCATTTTTTCTTTCATGCTAACGGTTCAACCCTGACATTTGTCTTTAATTTTTGATGCTATCGGTCTTGCTGTGGCATCGTTTCCGTTGTAATATAACACTAACATCGCACCTTCAACAGCACTAGCTAAAATTGAGGTTCATATCTGTACTCATTTCTTACTTTAATTATACAACGAAACGTACGTTTTTTGTATTATATCGTAAGAAAATGAGCACAGAGGGGCAACAGTGAACATTCAATTTTTACCGGTATTTTTGATTTTTTTGGAAAATTACGAAATATGCACTTTTGCGTGTGTTAGTCGTTGAATACGTCATTTTACTAGCTTTGTCACTTTCGCGTTATTTTTACCTTTTTTTAAACAAAACAAAAAATATAATAATTCAAAAAATTACAAAAAAAAATTGTAGATTTAGATAATTGTCTTGTTACAATGTTTTTAGTCCAAAAATTTTAAAAAAATAAATAAATTAAAATACGAAATTAATAAATAAAGAAAGAAATAAAAACAGCAGCTTTAGGGGTCAACAAGCAGTAGGAGCTGATTTGGGTCGGGTCTTCTCAGCAAGTTCAAAGCCCATATTTGCATACAATAGTCAAGCCCAGTCAAACCACATTAATGTCCAAAACCCTAATTTTTACCTATAAAACAAACCAAATTAACCCAAAAGGACGAATATTGTGGTGTTCTAACAGTGGCAGATCAAACAAGAACTTGATGAGCGAAATCTACTGACGAAAAAAGTGCAGTTTTTTTCAATTCCGAAGCGCGTCTCCTGATAACACTCTCTCACCTTAATCCATTCTTTTGTCGAGGGTCTGACACTTATTACAGGCCGCTCTGTCATTGTCTGATTTTTGGTTGTCTGATCACACTCGAAATTATGTATCTACTTATCGTATTTTTGCCCCTGCTCGGTAGTTCCGTAGCAGGTTTTTTCGGACGTTTTCTAGGATCAGAAGGAACAAATCATAGTCAAGAGAAGGAAGAGAAAAAAAGAAAGGAAAAAAACAATATAGGGAGAGGAGATGACAGTAGAGGAAAAGGGGGAAGAGCACCACTCTTCTCTCTAATCACCACTCACCCCATTCATCTCTCCAACCACCACTCACACCACTCTTCTCTCTAACTACCACATCACCATCAAACACCACCACATACAAATAACCACCATCCAACACTCTCTCCCTCACTTCGCAACCATCACCACCACTCTCTCTCTCTCTCTCTCTCTCTTTCTCTCTCCTTGAAATCACTCCATCACTTTCTCTCTCCCCAAGATTTAGATTTCGAGATCACTAAAAAAACGATTAGGCGTTCACATTGAAACCCTAATCGCGAGGACTGAGTTCGTTGGTGGGAAGAGCTAGATCTGGGTTTGGTTTTCAACAATCTGAAACAATAGCAACAGTCAGAAAGGAGTGACACATAGCAACAACGACAAATCATAAGGATCGATCCAAAAAGTCAAAAGGGAAGGTTGGCTAACTTATTTTCTTAGTCACATTTTTTGTTTTTTGCTTATCTCAAAATCTAAAAATGTGAAGATCAAAGAGTGTTGTTTTTCTAGTTTTGTTTCTATTAGTGATTAGTAACGACCAAAAATTAAGTTCAAATTTTTTTTTTACAAAAATGTAAAAAGAATTCAAGAATCATAAATTAATTAGCTTTAATTGTCATTTATTAATTAGCTTTAATTGTCATTTAATTTGAATTAAAAAAAGAAATTAATACAAATAAAAATTGAATCAAAATATTAGGAGAGAAGTCAAATGCAATCAAACCAAATAAATCAAATTAATGAATAAATAAGTAGCCATTCAATGAATCGATTCTATTTTAGTTATAATACCACAATTAGGATTTGATCGAGATGTACATCTTATCAAATCCATATACCTGATTTAAGAGACCCGAGTTGTACAGCTTGGTCCTAAACCCTTCAAAAAATTAAAATCAAATCAATAAATCAACATTTTCTAAAAATCTCCAAATAGTTTCTTTTCCTTTAAACACTTATTTTTCAAAATACCAAAAAAATATGGGTTTGACCGAGATGTACATCTTGTCGATCCCGGTTTAAGAGACTCGAGTTGTACAACTTAGATCTTAAAGCCCTTCAAAACTAAATTCAACCAACCAACAAATTTTCAGGAAGAACTACGTGACTTTTGAGTCTCTCATAGCACCAGAGAGTACGTAGGTGCGGGGTCTCCCTGTCAAAATTAAAATTTTCCAAATTAGTCATTATTCTAATTATCTGTAAATAACTAATTATTTTCTTATCGAATTTTAATTAGTCAATCTTATTTTTGGGTAACAAATAATTAAACGACTTAGTAATTATTACACAAACCAAATTTAGGGTAACTGTCTTAGGACAGATGTGTCAGGGGTGCAGTGAAATTAGGTTTTCGCCCCTTTCCTGCGCATAACCGACTCCCGAATCCAACCTAGTTACGCAGACCACTAACTATTTAGGTTAGGTTTTTCTCAATTTTCCTATTTTAAATAAATTGGGTGGCGACTCCTCAATAAATTTATTTTTAAGCCGTCAACGTCGGGATCACGATCACGACAAAGATTGTGAAGGAACAGAGGTTGATACTACCTATTATAGACAAATAATTGGCTCCCTAAGGTACTTATGTCATAGCAGACCTGGCATTCTATTTGCCACTGGAATGGCAAGTAGATTTATGAATTGCCCTATAAAGATTCACTTGAATGCCGTAAAGCGCATTCTAAGGTATATTAGAGGTACTCTTAACCATGGATTGTTCTTTCCTAAAAAAATGGATGCAGGAAAAAAATAGACAGAAGAAGTACTTCTGGCTATGTGTTTGTGTTTAAAGGAGCCTTCGTCTCTTGAAGCTCTAAGAAACAGACCATTGTAACTTTGCCCTCATGAGGCAGAGTACATTTCAGCCTGCAATGCTGCTACCCAAGCAGCATGGCTTGAAACATTGATGAAGGAGCTATCTGTGGACTTAACAGAACCTATTAAGTTCTACATGGACAACAAATCAACTATCAACTTAGCCAATTAAGAATTCTACATCTCATGGGAGAAGTAAACATATAGAGACCTGGTACCACTACCTAAGGACCAGGTCTCCAAAGGAAAGCTAACTTCTGAGTATTGCCCTACAAAGGACCAAACAACAGATATTTTTACTAAAGCCCTACAAAGGACCAAACAACAGATATTTGTCCCAGATCATTATTTTCTAAGACTATGTGCAGGGGTCTAACCTGTTTTTTCCAATTGTCTTCCTAAGTCTAGGCTATGTAATTAAGGTACGGCTTCCTTCCTAATTGTATGTTTAGTGTTTTGCTTAAGGTAGGGTATTGGTTTTTTAATCAAAACTCTAAAATACCCTAAGTGACTTAAAACAGCTTTTTTAACAAACTCAAAACTGTAAATTAACAGTTTGGCGTAATAAAGGCCTCATTGAGTTTGACATACCAATTTCATTTAGGCCCATACTTCTTACACACCCCCTCCTACTCAGCACACACTACACAAACACGTGAAAATATATGTGTGCCCTTAATGAAACACAATGTTTTAATTTTTTTGGCAATTTAGGACGGCTCGATACTTACCAATCGAACCAGTTCGATGGTAAAGTATCGAGTAGTGTAAATAATGCTGCACACCCCAAACTTGTCTCACAATGGTTCGATGGTAACAAAAGAACTAGATCGATAGATAAACTCTGAACCACTTTTAATGAGACACATTTGATGTTATTTTTGCACGCGTTAAAATAAATCCAAACGAGGTTCTCACACTTCACTCTCGTTCTCAAATTTTTTTCAATTATGCAAAAAGAATTTGGAATGAACGAAATAATTATAATTAAAAAGTCTACAATGTCAAATTTGTTCGATAAATTCATTGTTAAAAAGTCTACACTGTCAATGATGGTCCATGCACGAGTACCCCGTGGGACCTTACCTTCTAGCACGCACTCAATCTCATTGTTCTTCCCTATTTCTATACTGTCTAAATTCATTTTTTTTGTCTTACGTTTTGTTAAAAACATGAAACTTGGAATTCTGTCCATTCCGATTAGTAAAAAGTAGGTTCGGACTTTAAGTATCGAACCGGTTCGATAGTTAAGTATCGAACCATCTCAAATATCAGACACACCTCATGTTCCAATTTTTTACAATACTCGATAGTTTTGCCATCGAACTGGTTTTCAATGGTTAACTATCGAACCGTCCTAAACGCACAAAAAATAAAAAACACAGCGTTTCATTAAGAGTATTTTTGGAATATTAAGAGTTTGGTAATGTCTGATGAATAGATGGGGTGTGTAAGAAGCAATGGCCCTCATTAATCTATGCTTCTTGGTAATTACATGAAGTTAAGCCTGCCTACACACATTCAATTCAAAGTCACAAAAGCAGGGAAGCATTATTAATGTAGGCCAATGTCTTGTTGGCCACATGAAGGTCCTTTTTTCCATTCAATACATTGTGTCCTTTGTTTGTCGTATTCATTCAGTTGGCAAAAAGTTTGAAACTATTCAGTAGGGACATTCAAATTCTGCTGCCAAAATTACATATATTTTCTTGCGAGTTCAATAGTTAAAATACTAACTTTACTACTAATGGTTACTGGGTGTGCATAGCAGTTATGAATTCTCTTGTTAGTATTGTGCACTTCCGGGCACATGGTCTGCGAATGGATTCTAAGAAGGCTTATAGAATGAAGTACTTGTTTTGGATGATAGTCATGTGGTGTATCTGGGTTCATCGGAATCATATTTTCTTTATAGCTCAAGTCTGTAACACTCAAGTGGTTGTCAATCTTTTTAAAACTATAACATGGAGCTGAATCATAAGCATAGAAGGTCGCAATTCAGCTTTAAAGATTTCTGATTGGTTGAGAAATCTTCTTGTTTGTATGAATTGGTGTAATTTGGATTTTTGTCTTGTTCTTCCTAGGTTTCTTCTTGGGTCGTTTTCCATTGGGGTTTTGGCCCGAGAAGGTGTTGTACATGTATGGGTTGAGGTACCCCTAATACTCCTTAATATATATTTTTCTTATAAAAAAATCATCATCTTCTTCCTTCATCTTCTTCGATCCACATATAATACACATAAACAAATAAAAATTAAAAAGAAAAATAATAAGCTTAAATACCATTTTGATCCCTGCAATTACAATGATTATCCATTTCAGCCCCTGCAAAAATATTTTTTTTAAAACGCCCTTGCAAAATTCCTTTTTTATCCATTTTAGTCCATGGTGGCATTTGTAAGTGTCAAATTTTTTTGTTTTCAGAAGATGTGGTCTATTTTAATACATCTGGTAATGCGGACGTGAATTTAATGGACCTGTGGAATGCCAATTGATTAAAAAATCCTAAATTCCTAAAAATCTCAATTTTCTTTTTTGTCAATTCATCTCTCTTATCTTAATCTCAAACAACTGCAACATTGATCGATTACCGACTGGTTGGCTCCTGGGTATGTCGTTCAGTAAAAATGTAGTTTAACCTAAACAGTACATTTGGTCCCTGCAAATGTCAAGAAAATCCACTTTAGTCCCTGCAATTTCAAAACTTTTAAAATAGTCCTTGCAATTACTAAACGTTAATCGTTTAGTCCCTGCTGTTAGTTTTGTCTTAACAGAGTTATGTTTTGATGATGTGGCAGCCAGTAAGGATGCCAACATGGAAGACACGTGTAATCTAAGGTCTGATCTCTCACTTTCTCTCTCTCACTTTCACTCTCTCACTTTCTCTCACTCTCTCACGTTCTCTCACTTTCAGTTTCACTCTCTCACTTTCACTCTCTGCAATTTTCCCCAGAAGAAATGTTAGGGTTTTAGATTCAGAGAAAATGTTATGAAGAAGACGAAGCAAAGCGAAGAAGAAGATTGAGTTGAGTTGCGAAAGTAATCAATCGAAGAAAAGAAGAAGACGAAACGAAGAAGAAGAAAAAGTAGTTGAGAGTGTGACTGAGTTTGTTGAAGAAGGGACGCGAAGCGTAGAAGACGAAGGAAAGGAGCAGAGGAAGTTGCGAACGGTGGTGACGACTTGGAAGAGAAAGGTCAGGTTTTCAAATGCTCTCTTATTTTTTTGTACTTTCTCTGTTGTAAGTAGGAAAGTTAAGGGAAAGGGGACCACCATGTGGGTTGAATTTTGTATTTTTGTTGACTCTGAACCCTGTATTGTTGTTGTTTGGAATCTCCCCTTTAATGAATGCTTTCCTTGACTTCCTTGACTTGTTTAATCAGTAAAGTTAGGGTTAATGTCTATAATGGGTCTGGTTTGTTATTGGAAATGTCTTTTTAGCCTTTTGGTAGTTCTTTGTAGATTAATGTCTATTTTTGGTCTCGATAAGTAGCCCTTTGTTGTCTGTATGTCTTTTCATCTTGTGTTTCATCATGGTGGTAAATTTGTTAAGAATTGGATTGTTGAATATCAAGGGGGTATTGAGTCAGTTATTAGTAATCAGGATTTGGATAGGTGGAATCATTTTGAAGCTACTGGTTTAGTGAAAGACTTAGGGTATGAGGATGATAGTTATAGTTTATGGTGGAAGATTGATGAAGAAGTTATTTTTAGGAGGTTTGTGAGTGATGATGATGCATCAGAATTATCTGAACATGCAGTTAAGGTTGGAGTTCCTGGTCATATTTACATTGAGCACATTCAAGGCTATGGTGAAGAACAAGTAGTGAATGACCCCAAAGAAACTGTTGTCGATGAGGGAGAAAGTGAGGATGGTGGTGAATCAGAAACTTATGAGGAATTGAAGGGCATCACTTTGGATGAGAGTGAAGAGGAGAGAGCACATGGAGAAGATGATGATGATGGGTTTAATGAAAATAATGATGAAGCAGCACAAACACCACCTAGAGTTACAGAACCATCAATACCAACCCCGGATCGGATCAAGAGTTGTGATCAATGGTACCCCATATAGAGTGAAAATGAGGGCAAAGAGAAGAACACCAAAGAAAAGAGGTGTTGGTGCAAGCTCTAGTGCACCAATGGAGGAAGTGAATGAAGAAGAAGATAAATATCATTCTGAAGAGTTAGTTAGTAGTGACCCTGATGAGGAAGGGAATGAGGGAAGGATTAGGCGTCCAAAATATGACAAATTTAGGCCCTTGAACTTAACAAAAATTATCCGTTTTAAAGTTGGTTTGGAATTTACTAGTTTAGATGAATTTAAAGATGCAATTAGAGAGTGGTTCATTTTAAATGGTAAAGAGATGCATTTTTAAAAATGACAAGGTGAGGTGAGGTTGAATGTAAGGCTAAATGTGGTTTTTGACCCATGTGAGTAAAGTAGGCCACAAACAAACTTTTAGAATGAAAACGTGGAAGGGAGCCCACACATGTGGAAGAGTATTAAATAATACTAATGCTAGGGCTAGGTGGGTGGCAAAGTCAGTGGTAAAAAGACTACAAACAAGTGAGAGTGTGAAGGTCAAAGAAATAATGGCTGACATTAGACAAAACTACAAGGCTGGGATCTCGTTTGGTCTAGCTTGGAGGGCAAAGCAAATTGCAAAAGAAATGGTAGAAGGGAAGGCTGACAAACAGTATGGGTTATTATAGAGATATGCAGCTGAATTGATAAGGGTAAATCCTCAAAACACAGTGAAGATCTCAGTAGACAGATCTACACCAGATGCTCAACCAAGGTTTAAATCTTTTTACTTTTGTTTCGATGGGTCCAAGAAGGGGTTTGTGAGGGGATGTAGACCAATCATATGTGTTGATGGCTGTCATTTGAAGACCAAGTTTGGTGGACAGCTTCTAGTTGCTGTTGGTAGGGATCCAAATGATCAATACTTCCCCTTTGCTTTTGGGGTAGTTGAAACCGAAACCAAAGAGTCTTGGAGATGGTTTCTTACACTGTTGTTGGAGGACATTGGTCAAGATAGAAGATGGGTATTTATATCAGACCAACAAAAGGAAAAGTGTTTTAATATTCCTTTTTATTTTAATATTCTGTTTATTTTAATATTCTGTAAGTGAAATGATAAATATATTTCCTGTTTTATGTTTTCTTTGTAGGGATTAATACAAGTTTTTGAGGAAATGGGACTTGAGCATAGATTGTGTGTCATGCACCTCTATGCAAACTGCAAGAAGAAATTTGGTGGGGGGAATGTCATTAGAGAGCTTATGATGGGGGCATCAAAGGCAACCTACTACCAAGCTTGGGAGGCTAAGATGAATGCATTGAAGAGAGTGGATCCAAAGTGTTGGGAGTGGTTGATGGTTGTTCCAAAAAAATATTGGTGTAAGCATGCTTTTCCTTTCTATTCTAAGTGTGATATAGTTATGAACAACTTGGCTGAAGCATTTAATAGCACAGTATTACCTGCTAGAGATAAACCTATTATCTCAATGTGTGAGTATATTAGGGAATATTTAATGGATAGGAATGGTAAGAAGAGGTTAAGACTAGAAACATGGCCACACAGAATTATGCCTTGGCCTAGAAAGAGATTGGATAAGGAGATTGCTGGTAGTGCAGATTGGCTTGCTACATGGTCAGTTGCTCTTGAGTTTCAGGTTGTGAGCATATATGGTGGTAGGGCATTTTGCGTTGATGTGGGCAAACATGAATGCAGTTGTAACTTTTGGCAGCTAGTGGGTATACCTTGTAGGCATGCAATTGCTGCCCTTTCATATAGGAGACAAAACCCTGAGGATTTTGTAGATCAATGTTATTCAAGATTTAGTTATGCACTAGCTTATGCTGAAGGTATAAGTCCTATAAATGGTGAAGACATGTGGCCTGTTGTTGACATGGAAGAAATGTTGCCACCAATGTATAAAAAAGGACCTGGTAGACCAAAAAAACTAAGGAGGAGGATGCCTATAGATGAAGAGCAACAGCCACAAAACCGTACCAAATTGAAGAGGGTTGGTACAACATATAGATGCACAAAATGTGACCAATTTGGGCACAATAGGAAAGGTGCAAGAGTCTCTTGAAATCAATCCAATTTGCACAAGCAAGAAAGGTAAACTCACTATTGTTATTTTCTTTGATTTCTTAAGTATGATTCATCATTGAATTTTTAAATTTCATTATTGCAGAGAAAACCAAAGAAACAGGTATCCATCCTTTGAAAATGCCTCTACTTCTACACCTACACCGAGATGCTCGCCGCACTTTGCACGTGGATACACGCTACGCACTGCACCTATGCCAATTCTCGCACTCTGCACTATGCCAATTCCTGCACCTATTAGAAAGGTAATAAGCATTTACACACATTTACACACAGTCTGCTACAATCCATCTTATTTATTTACATGTTCCTTTATTCCTTTATTGTTGTTGTAGAGGAAAGCCAACACAAGCAAGAAAGGAAATCTTTGCTTCACCACATCAAACACAACTGCAGTTTCGCATCACATTCTCGCTACGCCCCACAATCTAGTTACTCAGCATCACGATGCATACGCACTGAGAATTTGCTACGCACCTCTTTTTTGACTAATTCAATGTTGTTTAATTCACCAGTTAATTCTTCTGCACCTGCACCTAAAGCTAAAGTGGCAAGGAGGCTTAAACTACCTGTTAAGAGGCAAAGGTTCAGCACAAGGATTAAGAGGAGTATTATACCACCATCAGGTCCTGGTTTTGACCCAAAAAAGCCTATAGTGGTGGAGGATGATGGGGACCTAACACAAGAGAATTTGGAATGATGTCTATGTTACAATTTATGTATTTTGAACATTATGCAGCTAAGTATTTTGGTTTAGGAACTATGTATTTTGGTTTAGGAACTAAGTATTTTGGTTTAGGAGCTATGTATTTTGGTTTAGGAACTAAGTATTTTGGTTTAGGAGCTATGTATTTTGGTTTAGGAGCAATGTATTTTGGTTTATGAATTATGGTCTTAAAGAACCTATGGTCTTAAAGAACCTATGCTTCTATGTAATTTGGCTCAATTATGCAGCAAATTCTGAATTTCAACTTAATTTGAATCAATCATCATTACTTTGAATCAATTATGAGTATTTTCAGCAAATTTGTCTCTGGTTTTGTAATGAATTATGCAGCTGCTTTTCTAATGAATTATGCAGCAACCTTGGCCTATATATCTGTCAAATTTATGCAGCAACATTGTGTCAAATTTGATATGCAGCAATGGTTCTGTCTTAATATTGTTATGGAACAATGGTTCTGTCAAATTTGAACATTGTTATGCAGCAACATTGTCTAAAACTCAAACTTAATTATGCACCAAATTCTGTCTTAATTATGCACAAAATTATGCAGTAAACTTTGTCTCTGTTTTTTACTCATTATGCAGTAAACTTACTTTGATAACTATCAAATAATAGGTCCCATTGATACAATAACAACTTCCATTAATACAATAACAACTTCTATAACATAGATAATAGGTTCCATTACATACACCTTAAATTCAACAACTTAAAACCTAACTTAAACTCCAAATTCATCAACATAACTAGGTTCTTCACTAACATTACTCCTAACCCCACCCAAATTTCATATATGCTACATAGACAACGACTAAAATTAAAATTCCTTGCATCCACTTCATCTTCTTCCTCTCATCTAACAACTTCTCCTTCAGTTTGCGAATTTTGTTAGACTCCCAATCCTTAAATATTTCACCACATTTGCAATCACATGATGCCTTTGATGCCTCTAGTTGCTTTGAAATTTCTTGAATGGTTTGGAATGGTTGAACAGTAACCATAGGAATTTTGAGGGCATCTAGTTGATCATCCCAAACATACAACTTACAACTTGCTCCTCTCACCTGCACACAATCAATCCAATTCAAAAAATGACATCAATTAATTCACTTAAACAACATAACAACCAACATATGAACCCTAATTCCCAAATTTGACTTACCCCCCAATTAACACACTTCCAGTACCTCCTTTGAGGGTTTTCAACTGAATTAGAGATGAATAATCGCATAACATCTCCACAACCACAAACAGGCAGTCGCCCTTGCCTTGAACAACCACTCGAAGATGCGTTGCTGCTTGTTGCCATTGGAGAATATCGTTTCTGGGTAAAGGGAGAAGATTGAAAAACAAGAGAGAAGATGGAAGAAGAAGAAGAAGAAAGAAGAAGAACAGTGAGATCTGGAGATGAGTGAGAGAACGTGAGAGAAAGTGAGAGAGTGAGAGTGAGAGAGAGAAAGTGAGAGAGAGAATACACATCAGACCTTAGATTACACGTGTCTTCCATTTTGGCATCCTTACTGGCTGCCACATCATCAAAACATAACTCTGTTAAGACAAAACTAACAGCAGGGACTAAACGATTAACGTTTAGTAATTGCAAGGACTATTTTAAAAGTTTTGAAATTGCAGGGACTAAAGTGGATTTTCTTGACATTTGCAGGGACCAAATGTACTGTTTAGGTTAAACTACATTTTTACTGAACGACATACCCAGGAGCCAACCAGTCGGTAATCGATCAATGTTGCAGTTGTTTGAGATTAAGATAAGAGAGATGAATTGACAAAAAAGAAAATTGAGATTTTTAGGGATTTAGGGATTTTTAGTCAATTGGAAGACACATGTCCACTAAATCCACGTCAGCATTACTAGGTGTATTGAAATAAGCTACATCATCTGGAAAAAAAATAACATATAAGCTTACAAATGACATCGGGGACTAAAATGGATAAAAAAAGAAATTTTTAAGGATCTTTTTAAGAAAAATATTTTTGCACGGACTAAAATAGATAATCATTGTAATTGCAGGGACCAAAATAATATATGACCTATCAATGCCAACATGTAACTCTGTTAGCCACATTATTTAAGAAAATATTATTTTCTAAGGATTTTTTTTTAAAAAAAAAGTGCAAGAGACTTATTTAGAAAAACGCTATACATGTAGGGATTAAAAAACATATTTAAGCTTTGTTGGAACTTTGAAGTTGCGTGAATTGAAAAAGTCTCACATTGGACATAGTAGACACTTTAAGAGTGTTTATAAGTGGGAACCTCATCCATTGGGTTGGGCCCCAAAGGGTACCTAATTTGTGGGTGGGTGAGGACACACACAATGTCACCACCACACGCGCGCGCCTCCGCCGCTTGGCGGGGCCGGGCTTGGGCTTGGGGTGTATAATTATTTTTTTGAACATAATTTTAAAAAAAAAAAAAAGAAAAAGATTATTTTATTGACCGGTCTGACCGAGTCAAGGTCAAACCATTCCGCGACTCATCCCAATAATCTCTTCGGCTTGTTTTTAAAAACCATTGTTGTTTAAGGAAAGTTCTGGCTAAGGAAAGACTCGGTATTTAAGTGTGTCCATTGTGACCCACCTCTCTTTCCTGGGAACCTACTCAGATTAACATTTTTAAGACGTTTCTAATTCAGCCATGACAACCGAAGAAATTACTAGTGCTGGTTCTGCTGCCTATGACTTCAACAAACCATTATGGTTCGGTTTGAGGGACCTCACTTCAGACGTTGGAAACCGAAGATGCTCTTTTTCTTAACTATGAAAAAGGTTGTCAATGTCTTGACTGATGAGATTCTAGTGGCAGAAGAAACAGCTACAGAGAAAGAAAAGGCTAAGACAGCGAAAAAGATACTCCTATGGAAGGAGATGACTATCTCTGTAAGAATTTTATTCTTAACAGACTTGCTGATGATCTTTATGATTATTACAGTTCTTGCAAGTTTGTCAGGGATGTATGGAATGCTCTGAAAAAGAAATATGATATTGAAGAAGCGGGTGTTAAGAAATATGTTGTTAGGCGCTATCTTAACTGCAAGATGACAGATGAAAAATCTGTAGAGACTCAGTCACATGAGATTCAGAAAATAGCTCATGAAATTATCTCTGAAGTCAAGGCCTTAGATGAACAATTTCAAGTAGTTGTAATTATTGACAAACTTCCTCCTGCTTGGATGGATTTCAAGAATTCTCTCAGGCACAAAACCAAAGAGTTTTCTCTAGAAAGTTTGATTGCCCGACACCGAATTGAGGAGGAATCTCAGAATGAATATCAGAAAGATGAAGTCTTGTTTGTTTCAAACAAGAGATCAGGAGTGGTTCTGAAGCCAACTGACAAACCATTCAAGAATTAATACCGTAATAAGTTCAAAAGAACCGCAACAATAATGGGAACCCTACAAAGGCCCCAAATCCTAAGACACAACCACCACCACAACCCAAGAATGATGTTGCTCCTCCATTCACTTGTTTCAACTATGGGAAACAAGGTCATATGGTACGCAAGTGTAGGAGTAGGCCAAATCCTGCTCCACAGGCTAACCTGACTGAAGAGCAATTTATTGCTATGATTTCTGAAATCAACCTTGTTGGTGGATATGAGGGATGGTGGTTGGACATTGGATCATCCATCCATGTGTGCAATGATCGTTCTATGTTCAAAACATACACGGCTGTTGATAATAAGAAAGTGTTGTTGGGCGATGCTCACACCACTAATATTGCTGGTACTAGAGATGTGGAACTGAAATTCACTTTTGAAAAGACTCTGATCCTGGAAGATGTGAAGCACACTCCAAAGATAAGGAAGAATCTAGTTTCTAGTTTCCTTCTGAATAAGGCAGGGTTTACTCAGACTTTTGGGGGGAATTTGTACACTTTGACTCAAAATAGTATTTTTGTTGGGAAAGGGTACGCCACTGATGGCATGTTCAAACTGAATGTTGAAATGAATAAAACTTCTCCTTCTTCTTACGTGCTGTGTGATTTTAATATTTGGCATGCTCGTTTTTGTCATGTTAATAGACGCATTATTTCTAATATGAGTAACTTAGGATTAATCCCTAAGTTATCATTAAATGATTTTCAAAAATGCGAATTTTGTAGTCAAGCAAAAATTACGAAAACATCGCATAAATCAGTAATGAGAGAATCAGAGCCCTTGGATTTAATTCATTCTGATATATGTGAATTAGATGGAACGTTAACCAGAAATGGTAAACGCTATTTTATCACTTTTATTGACGATTGTTCAGACTACACTTTTGTATACCTTATGAAAAATAAAAGTGAAGCGCTTGACAAGTTAAAAAAAATTGTAACAGAAGTTGAAAATCAATTTGGTAAAAATATAAAGTGTTTTCGAAGTGGTAGAGGTATTGAATATGATTCCCAACTGTTTAATGATTTTTATAAGTTAAAGGGAATCATACATGAAACGACTGTACCATATTCTCTCGAAATGAATGGTAAAGCAGAAAGAAAAAATAGAACTTTTACCGAATTCGTAGTTGCTATTATGCTCTATTTGGGCGCTGCATCTCACTGGTGGGGGGAAATTTTGTTAACTGTATGTTATTTCCTGAATAGACTTCCAAAGTCTAAGGGGAAAATTTCTCCTTATGAGATAATAAAGAAAAGACAACCAAATGTGTCTTATTTCCGAATCTGGGATTGCTTGGCTTATCTCAGGATCCCAGATCCAAAAATAGTTAAACTCGCCAGTAGAGCCTATGAACGTGTATTCATTGGGTATGCAGTAAACAGTAAAGCTTACAGATTTTATGACTTGCAAGCTAAGAGATCATAAAGTCAAATGATGTTGACTTTTATGAAAATGAATTCCCTTTTAAATCTAGAAATAGTTGGGGGACCAGAACTAGTCAAGTTTAGGGTTAGAACCTCGAAGAGGTAAGAGAGCACGTGTTGCTAAGGACTATGGGCCAGATTATTTGGTCGATACATTAGAAGAGGATCCAACTAGTATTCAAGAAGCATTGTCTTCTCTAGAGTCTAACAAGACATGGCACTTAGTGGACTTTCCTCCTGGTTGCAAACCAATTGGTTGTAAATGGATTTTGAAAAAGAAACTAAAACATGAAGGCACTGTTGATAAATACAAGGCTCGCCTTATAGCCAAAGGTTTTAGACAAAGAGAGAATATAGACTTCTTCGACACATATTCACCTATTACAAGAATTACATTCATAAGGGTACTAATTTCATAAACGCCTTATAATTTAGAAGTACACCAAATGGATGTCAAAACTGCTTTTAAATGGTGAATTAGAAGAAGAAATCTATATGGAACAACCTGAAGGTTTTGTAGTTCATGGGCAAGAACACAAGGTCTGTAAGTTGGATAAGTCTCTGTATGGTCTCAAACAAGCTCCTAAACAATGGCATGAGAGGTTTGATAATTTAATTATATCGAATGGGTTTAAAGTGAATGAAAGTGACAAGTGCATTTATTATAAAATCGAGAATGACATTTGCACTATCATATGTCTCCATGTAGACGACTTACTCATATTTGGATCAAACATTCATGCCGTAAATAAAGTGAAATCACTGTTATGTAACAACTTTGATATGAAAGACCTCAGAGAAGCAAGTGTAATACTTGGTATTATGATTACTAGGTCTGAGAAAGGAATTTCTTTGGATCAATCTCATTATATTGAGAAGATCTTAAAGAAATACAATTATTTTGATTGTAAACTTGCATGTTCACCATACGATCCGAGTGTCAAGCTTTTTAAGAATACTAATGATAGTGTAAAACAAACGGAATACACGAGCATCATTGTCAGCCTAAGGTATGCCACTAACTATACTAGACCAGACATTGCCTATGTTGTGGGATTATCATGCAGGTTTACTAGTCGACCTATTATAGAGCATTGACACGCTATTGGAGAGTCATGAGATACCTTAAAAGGACCCTGAATCTTAGATTACATTATCAGAGATTTCCAGCTATACTTGAAGGGTACAGTGATGCTGATTGGAATACTCTATCAGATGATTCCAAAGCAACTATTGGCTATATATTTAGAATATCTGGTGGTGTTGTATCCTGGAAATCTAAGAAACAAACCATATAGGCTCAGTCCACTATGGAATCTGAAATGATAGCACTAGCAACCGCTAGTGAAGAAGCTAGTTGGTTGAGATGCATAATAGTAGAGATTCCCTTATGGTTAAAACCGATGCCAGCTGTATTGATCCACTGAGATAGTACCGCAACGTACATGCAAAAATAGAGAACCATTATTATAACGGTAAAAGACAACAAATATGTCGTAAGCACAACACTGTGAGAGAATGTATCTCAAAAGGAGCTGTGAGCGTGGATTATGTAGGCACTGATATGAACTTAGTTGATCCTTTGACGAAAGCTAGGGAGAAAGTCCAAAATACATCTCAAAGGATGCGACTACTGCCATTAGAATCCTGAGTAACTCACGATGGTAACCCGACCTAAAAGACTGGAGATCCCAAGAATTAGGCTCAATGGGCAACAACAAGTTGTGAAGTGTACGAGATTAACATGCTATAATAAGTAAAGAAGCATGATTCCTGAAGCGACATAAGGTTGAAGTAATAGAAACTCTTAATGAGATCTATACTCTGTGTGGAGTGCAGTGGAGTACCTAGCTACTGGAGTACTCTTGATAGACTCACCTTTGTGAATGTGGAAGTGGGGCCTCTTCCTATGAAATTGTTGGCAGGATTCCTAGAGCGTTCACTAAACTGGGATAGACGTGCAGGGCCATAAAAGAACAGGCTTATAAGAATACACCCATGGAAAAGGTTGTGTGTGGTTTTGATGTTAGAGATAGAGTTCAAGACTACGAGTCACTCTTGTTGAATCTAAATCCTAACCGCTATGCAAATGTTCAAGTGGTAAGACACCTCTTTTATGCACAATCTTATGGAAGCGTTTGACGCTATTTCTAAAACTTATTTTAAAATTCATGTAGGGGATTGTTGGAACTTTGAAGTTGTGTGAATTAAAAAAGTCTCACATTGGATAGTGTTGTGAAAGAATCCTCTTGATTCATGAACTTGATCAATTTTGTTATGTAAATTGAGAGAGAGAAAGAGAAAAGTAGTTGAGAGAATTATTGGAAATTGAATGTATTATTCATCGTGTTAATTCTGTTCTATACACATGACTATATATAGGTACATTAGAGATGTTGTACAATCAGTTACAAGTTGTAACTGCACTAACCACCTATAACAGAAAACACTTAATGAGACTAATAAAGACCACAAGTGTTGTGGCCAGTGCTAACAAACACCATAGTCTTCTGACAAAGACTACACTACAAACACTAACACCAAACACAGAACTAAGTACTACCTAAGTGCTACCAACACTCTAGCACACTAACTAAAGTCCTAAGCCGTAAACTCTACAATTCTCCACCTTGGCTTAGATTTAGACTGTGCCAATTCCCAAAATTCCAAGGCAATGTTGAAATTTCCTCCCAGGAAGTGACTTGGTCATCATATTTGCAGGGGTGTCTTCAGTACCAATCTTCTCCAGGCTCACCTCTCCTTTTGCAATGATTTCCCTTACAAAATGCAGCCTCACATCAATGTGTTTAATCCTCTCATGGTACACCTGGTTCTTAGCCAAATGAATGCCCCTTTGACTATCACAAAACACCTTAGATTTTCCTCCCAAATGCAAAGCCATGGCCTTCTTCCATATAGCTTCCTTAATAGCTTCTGTGACTGCCATAAATTCAACTTCAGTTGTAGATAATGACACCACATGCTATAAGTTACATTTCCAGCTAACTGTGTTCCCACAAAACTTGAAAACAAAACCAGATAGAGACCTTCTAGTGTCTAGACATCCAGCATTATCTAAGTCAACAAATCCTGTGACACCAGAGATGCTGTCAGCATGTCTCTGAAAATGCAATCCTACATTAGTTGTCTGTGACTCATCCCAGTAATCTCTTCGACTTGTTTTTAAAAACCAGTGTTGTTTGATGAAAGTTCTGACTAAGGAAAGACTTGGTATTTAAGTGTGTCCATTGTGACTCACCTCTCTTTCCTAGAACCTACTCGGATTAACAAGCTTATATTTTATACTCCCTCCGGTCTCTTTTATAACCAAAATTAACTAACTTCACGGTGATTAAGAAAATTAGTTAAGTGCAATTGTTTGTCTAGTTTTGATACAAAAAGTTAACCAAATTTACTAGATTTACCTTTTTGATATTTAATGAAAAGAACCTTTTATATGACTTTATTGTCAACCACCCAATTAAATGAGGGGCATAGATAGAACAATAGCATTAGTAAAAGTAGTTAACTTTTGCTTATAAAAGAGACCAAAGGGAGTATGTATGTTGTGTGCAAAATAAAAAACAATGATTAGTGGTGCAAGGTTAAAGAGTGTCTTCATGTATCATTCTAGTCAAGGGTTCGATTCCCAAGAGGTACATTTTTATTTTGGCACTTTCAACTAAATAAAATTAGATACGGACTCCAACTGGTAGGCTCACAAGTCACAACATACATATTTGGCAGAAAAATGTTGGTTATAGCGAAAGATGTATTCGCACGGCTTCCCCATGTATTGTTATTGGTCGGTCAACTTACCATTTTCTTTATATGTTGACTCTACAACTCCATATGTTGCTCAGGGTTAACCGCGTGTTCGTTCGTGATTTCCACGAAGAAAATCTCTCGCAGTATATAGCATTACTCAATTTGGCCAGCTGGACCGGGTTTTGAAACACTACCTGGATGATAGACGAGAGCCCCAATTTTTTTTTTTTAAAATAATACTTGAAAGATTATGGCTTAAATATGTTTTAGGCTCCAGCAAATATAACGTTTTTTGGTTTAGCACCCTGCAAAATTATTTTTTTAAAAAAACCCCTTGCAAAATACAGATTTTTGAGATAGGCCCTTCTGTTAACCAACGTTACAAAAAACGCTGACGTGACTAACAGAAGTCTGACTTATCATTTTTATTTTATTTTCTATTTTGTTTATTACTGACTTGTCATTATTTTAAGTTTTCATTATTTTTTATTCCCTTTCTTCTTTACTCTCTTCTCTCTTCTCTCCCTCTCTCACCTACACCATCACCACAATCACCACAACCTACTCTTCTTTCTCTCACCCACACCACCACCTCTCTTCTCTCTCACCCAAACCAAAACCACCATACCACCACCACCACAACCACTCTCTTCTCTCTCTCTCACCCACCACCAGAAATCTTCTCCCCATTTCAAGATCTCTCTCAATCTCAGTTCGAAAATCTCTCTCAATTGCAACTTATCACTTCTCTCTAATTTCACCCTCTCTCTTCTCCTCACCTCCTTTTCCTCTCTCAGTGTGTAGTTTGAGGATTTAGGGATTTTAAATCTCGTCCTTTTGTTTTATCCAATAATCACACATCTAGGTTTAATTGTTCCATCCATTGAAATTCAACAAGAAAAAACAGAAGCAAAAGAACAAATGAAACCCATTGAGTGATGAAATCTGAGTTTATTTGTTTCATCCATTATTGAAGAACTAAAGAAGAAATCTGAGTTTAATGGGTTTCATTTGTGGTGGCGTGGTGGTGGTGTGGTGGTTGTGTGGTGGTTGTGGTGGTGTGAGAGAGAGAAGAGAGGTGGTGGTGGTGGTGGTGGTGGTGTGGTGGTTGTGGTGGTGTGGGTGAGAGAAAGAAGAGATAGTTGTGGTGGTGGTGGTGTGGGTGAGAGAGGGAGAGAAGAGAGAAGAGAGTAGAGAATAAAAAATAATGAAAACTTAAAATAATGACAAGTTAGCAATAAACAAAATAGAAAAGAAAATAAAAATGACAAGTCAGACTTCTGTTAGCCACGTCAGCGTTTTTTGTAACGTTGGTTAACAGAAGGGCCTATCTCAAAAATCTGCATTTTGCAAGGAGTTTTTTAAAAAAAATAATTTTGCAGGGTGCTAAACCAAAACATGTTATATTTGCAGGGGCCTAAAACATATTTAAACCAAAGATTATCTTAATTGTGCATGCATGTCGTATGTAATAACAAAATCAATTCAGTAATTCATCATTGCCATTTGTGCATGCCGTGACACTTTAATTTCCTATCTTCAAGAGTCTAATTATAATATTCCCTCTTTATATATTGTTTTCATTCCCCCTTTGAAGAATATCTCTAACCTAATCGCATATAACTTTTTATGCCTAATCGCAGTTCTAATTATGTCATTCTCAAATGTAAAACAGAAGCTTATACTTCAACTCTTGAAAAGTTTTGAGATGGAAAATTAGGAAGATTTTGTGTTATAGGCACAAAACCAAGCAAGGTTAAAAAGGAATTACTGTCAATGTAGTTACCAGAAACAACATCATATAGAGAATTTCAGACATGACACCGTTATTTCCAAATCTTGCAAATATGGGAAATTTGAAATTTTAAGGAGTAGATAGATTGCATAACATAAAGTATTTTCAATTTTGATAAATTACATGATGTTAAGCCTGTTTTTCAGCTGGCACACATTCAATTCAATGTCACAAAAGCAGGTAAGCATTATTAATGTTGGCCATTAATTAATGTCTTGTTGGCCACATGCATGAAGGTCCTTTTTTCCATTCAATACTGTCCATTGTAGTAGTTGATTGTTTAGCTTCATTATTTACAAGATCATTTATGAGTACTCTATACTCTCTCTCTCTCTCTGCTGTTTTTGTTTTGGTTTTCTGCATAATTAACTTGAATTGCATATCCTCTTCCGGAGTCTGGATGGTAGCTGCTACAGATTGGAGAAAGGGCAATATTGTTCATCTGAATTGAGCATCTGCTGAAACAATGTTATTCAGTGTTGCCTTTTTTATTCTTAGTTAATTGGTATTTTAATATGGTTTTTGGCTGAAAAACTTTAGCTGAATAACATTACTCATTTGAAATATTATACGAGCAATGTGCTCATAGAGTAAGATTCACTCTCAAACATTTTAATATACATTACATAATAAATTAATACAGAATGGATAAGTGTGAAAACCTACCAAAGCAGTGAAACTAACATAAGAAGTAGTGGCTCACTAAACTGATATGGGGAAATTTGAAATTTGAAGTAGATAGATATGCATAAGTTATTTTCAGTTTTGATTAAGTAGATGATGTTAAACCCTGTTTTTCAGCTGACACACATTCAATTCAATGTCACAATAATGTTGTCCAATGTTTTGTTGGCCACGTGAAGGTCCTTCCATTCAGTACATGATTGTACTAGTTCATTGTTTAGCTTCATTATTTGCACTAGGTCAATCACCCGTCCTACGGACGGGCTAGCTATAAGTGCTGGGAAAAAAAACCAAGCAAATACTTTTTTCTCATACATTAATAATAGATAAAAATTGTGAAGTATTTACAGCTAATGTCTTTTAATTAAATTTATTATTTTTTAAATATTTATTGTCTAAATTTGTATAATTTATTTGACAAAATATTATAACAATGTTATACTTACAAATAATATTTGACAAACAAATTCAAGAAAGCCTTACTTGCATGCTTAAAATATTACAATACATCTTGTTACAGATTTGAAAATATTTCATGGTACACAACATTTGTGGTGGTGTTTGTTTGCTCCCCATCATCATCGGTAATTAAAACTTTCAAACCACTCTTTGATGTAACACGAGAAAATGCAACGTATAGTTGTCCATGGGCAAATGCTGGGCTTGGAAGATATACACCAACTGATTGCAATGATTGTCCTTGACTTTTATTGATTGTCATTGCAAATGAGATGCTAATTGGAAATTGTCTTCTTTGAAACTTAAATGGAAGTCTAACATCCGACGGTGACAATGATAGGCGAGCTATATATACCTTATCTCCAATGTTGCTACCAGAGATGACAACACCTTCAAGCGCATACTTCCCAAGCCTAGTCAATATCAATCTTGTGCCATTACATAAACCAGAATTTGGGTCAACATTTCTCAATAACATTACTGGTATTCCAACTTTTAGATGAAGCAAATGATTTGGCAACCCTGGGGAAGATATTGTGTTTAAATACTCAGTTGAGTGAACATTGTCAATCCGATCACAGTCAACATTGTCTGAATGGGGAGTATCAAGACTAATATATGTTACAGCTTCTCCTGGGATTTGCTCTGACATATATTCATTGATTTGATCAACAATCTCATTTTTCGGTGCAAGAATGGCTCTTTGTTGATAGTATCGAATATCATCAAATGAGTTAACAAAATTTGGGTACGTCGATTCCACAATACTTTCAATTGGATCACCTCTATTTGTGATCAACAACACCGATGGCACCTCAAGTTTGATTTCATCATCAACAATTTGTCCATTTCGACCATCTCCTATCTCTAACAACCAATCTGCAAATTCCCTTCGTTCAACAATATCTTCCCCAGCAATAGCAGTCATCAATCTCATGTTTGTGTGTAGAGTCATTTTATGGCAGTTCCTCCATAAATGTGAGGAATTGATTGAAGCATTTACAATTTGTTGTCGTGTGCCCTTAGGTATGACAGGAAGGATTTGTCGAAAATCACCACCTAATACTACGACCTTGCCACCAAACGGCTTTTCATGGTTCCCAGGTTTTTGGAAACGCAGTATATCTCTCAGTGTCCGATCAACTGCTTCAAAACAATGGCGATGCATCATTGGTGCCTCATCCCAAATGATGAGCTTTGTTTTTTGAATTAGCTCAGCTAAGTCACTACCATGTGCTATATTGCAAGTAGAGTCTTCATTTACTATTAAGGGGATTGCAAATCTTGAATGAGCTGTCCTACCACCTGGTATTAATAATGCAGCAATACCGCTAGATGCAACCGTTAATACAATCTCTCCTTTAGACCGTAACCCAGCTGCAAGTGCTCACCATATAAACGTCTTACCAGCACCACCAAATGCATTTAAGAAAAACAAACCCCCTGTTTCATCCGTGACACTCAACATTATTCTATCATAGACATCACGCTGTTCATTTGTCATTAAAGAAAGTAAGCGCTCATGTTCCACAGTCAAGGCAAGCCTATCATAACTTAGCTCATCATACAATAACCGATTGTAATTTTGGTTTGCATCTATGTTGTCTCCAACCGGCATTGTCGGAAAATCCCTTAACCTCTTGTTGTATGACTGCAACAATATTTCCACTTCATGTATTACATGATTTTGAATTTGTTCATCCGTCAATGTCAACTCTGTTCAATAGATCAAAAATTATATAAATAAGTCGCTATTACTTTATTACT
This sequence comes from Oxytropis ochrocephala, assembly GCA_020916435.1. Classification (NCBI taxonomy): domain Eukaryota; kingdom Viridiplantae; phylum Streptophyta; class Magnoliopsida; order Fabales; family Fabaceae; genus Oxytropis; species Oxytropis ochrocephala. The sequence goes on from CM037089.1 coordinate 42,251,710, forward strand.
AAACATTTACAACATTTAAACATCAATAAACAAAATAGCCAATCAAAAAAGTAACTATTACCTGGTGCTCTAAGTAGCCGTCGCTGGTTGTATACGACATCATCACCAAGTAATGACCATGTTTCTTGAAAAACAAATTCTGGTCTCATCATTTGGGAAGCTACCAACAACATACTATGTTATTAAGGTGACTTGGGTTATTAGAGTTAGAGACTTTGACATTGTTTTGCAATCTAATGAAGTCTAGGACATACTAAATGTAAATGATAAATTACATAAAACATATCAAGTGACGATATGTTATCATAAAACTTGTCACCTTGTAGATAAGTAGACCATTTTAAAAGTAATAATGTTGAAGAAACATCAAATTCGGCCTAAGATGGCTTGAAATAAGCTATACATAGAATCATATTAATGTAACTCATCACAATCTGATCTTGTATCCATGTTCTATTGAATCCTTATCAGAAGAAAATTGTGTTTTAAGAAATAAGGACCAACACATGGTAATAGTATGCTTCCATCACAAAATATTTGATTGTGATTCTCATGACACATTGAAAATTTAGAAGGGTGTACTACAAGAATACTGGAAGCATCCTGCAGGGTTTTCTCCTCATCATTCTGATTCACCTCAAGCCACACATAAAAACATAAGTCAAAGAAAAATAAAAGACAGTTATGTACCCCTATTACTAAACAACACAATGCAGTAAATTGAAAAGGAAATTAATCTAGAACCTTTGTTAGATGAATGATAAACACAGCTGAATGATAGTGAACTAAACAACCTTTGGTAAGTATTGCTTATATTTGACTGACTTTGAATGTCATTTTGCTCTCCAAAGTAGGCTAATCAATGTCTCTTAGTCTTCAGTCCTGTAATTGATTGATAACAAACCATGGAGAGAATAAGCTAAAAGCCTGGAAGTAGTATATATTAATAGTAAAACCAGAGAAATTAAATTAGACTCAGCAAAAAATTGTGTTTTAATGAATAAGGACCAACAAATGGTAATAGTATGCTTCCATCACAAAATATTTGATTGTGATTCTCACGACACATTGAAAATTTAGAAGGGTGTACTACAAGAATACTGGAAGCATCCTGCAGGGTTTTCTCCTCATCATTCTGATTCACCTCAAGCCACACATAAAAACATAAGTCAAAGAAAAAGAAAAGACAGTTATGTACCCCTATTACTAAACAACACAATGCAGTAAATTGAAAAGGAAATTAATATAGAACCTTTGTTAGATGAATGATAAACACAGCTGAAAGATAGTGAACTAAACAAAGAATACCTTTGGTAAGTATTGCTTATATTTGACAGACTTTGAATGTCATGTTGCTCCAAAGTAGGCTAATCAATGTCTCTTAGTCTTCAGTCCTGTAATTGATTGATAACAAACCATGGAGAGAATAAGCTAAAAGCCTGGAAGTAGTATATATTAATAGTAAAACCAGAGAAATTAAATTAGACTCAGCAAAAAATTGTGTTTTAATGAATAAGGACCAACAAATGGTAATAGTATGCTTCCATCACAAAATATTTGATTGTGATTCTCACGACACATTGAAAATTTAGAAGGGTGTACTACAAGAATACTGGAAGCATCCTGCAGGAGTTTCTCCTCATCATTCTGATTCACCTCAAGCCACACATAAAAACATAAGTCAAAGAAAAAGAAAAGACAGTTATGTACCCCTATTACTAAACAACACAATGCAGTAAATTGAAAATGAAATTAATATAGAACCTTTGTTAGATGAATGATAAACACAGCTGAAAGATAGTGAACTAAACAAAGAATACCTTTGGTAAGTATTGCTTATATTTGACTGACTTTGAATGTCATGTTGCTCCAAAGTAGGCTAATAAATGTCTCTTAGTCTTCAGTCCTGTAATTGATTGATAACAAACCATGGAGAGAATAAGCTAAAAGCCTGGAAGTAGTATATATTAATAGTAAAACCAGAGAAATTAAATTAGGCTCAGAAGAAAATTGTGTTTTAAGGAATAAGGACCAACAAATGGTAATAGTATGCTTCCATCACAAAATATTTGATTGTGATTCTCATGACACATTGAAAATTTAGAAGGGTGTACTACAAGAATACTGGAAGCATCCTACGGGGTTTCTCTCTCATCATTCGATTCACGTCAAGCCACACATAAAAACATAAGTCAAAGAAAAAGAAAAGAAAGTTATGTATTACTATTACTAAACAACACAATGCAGTAAATTGAAAAGGAAATTAATATAGAACCTTTGTTAGATGAATGATAAACACAGCTGAAAGATAGTGAACTAAACAAAGAATACCTTTGGTAAGTATTGCTTATATTTGACTGACTTTGAATGTCATGTTGCTCCAAAGTAGGCTAATCAATGTCTCTTAGTCTTCAGTCCTGTAATTGATTGATAACAAACCATGGAGAGAATAAGCTAAAAGCCTGGAAGTAGTATATACTAATAGTAAAACCAGAGAAATTAAATTAGGCTCAGAAGAAAATTGTGTTTTAAGGAATAAGGACCAACAAATGGTAATAGTATGCTTCCATCAAAAAATATTTGATTGTGATTCTCATGACACATTGAAAATTTAGAAGGGTGTACTACAAGAATACTGGAAGCATCCTACAGGGTTTTCTCCTCATCATTCTGATTCACCTCAAGCCACACATAAAAACATAAGTCAAAGAAAAAGAAAAGAAAGTTATGTATTACTATTACTAAACAACACAATGCAGTAAATTGAAAAGGAAATTAATATAGAACCTTTGTTAGATGAATGATAAACACAATTGGTATTGGATTTGAGCATCAACATGGGATGGATTTGAGCATCTCATGCTCTCAGCTGCACTCATGCTCTCAGCTGCACTCAATTGGTATTGGATTTGAGCATCAACATGGGATGGGAATGCACAACTGCTCATTCCTCTAAGTTGGTACAATAACATAGACTAAAGTCAAGGTATCCAGGTAGTAAATATTTCGCGCATATAATCCTTCTTGAATTAGGCATAATTGGTAAAATATAGTAAACCAATAATAGACATTAGAAATAAATTGTATTTTACGAACTTATAACAAACTTAATTCAGAATGTCTTTGGGTTGAAAATAGACTCCACTGTATACCTTTATATGCTTTTTGATCCCTTTTATTGCTCTTATAACAACGCTGGTTTTAAAACTTATAACAACGCTGGTTTTAAAACTTACCCAGAATCTCAACAGATTGTAAGAGTGATTCTTTATTGTTTTCGCATCAAAATCTCAACAGATTGTGAAAAGGAAAGGTTACAGCAACTGAAAATGAAATGTGAGAGCAACTGAAGTTGGTGAAAAGCCCATAGAAAAGCCATGGATTAAATCAAACGGTTGATAAATTGACAGGAGAGAGCGCATTAGAGAAGTGGAGAAGAAACCATACCTCTAGAACCCTTGATATTCCAATTTATATCGCCGCCGCGCGCCCGATCCGCTCACGGCGACGCCTCTGCGTCCGTCTCTTCGCGACCTTCGTTTTCACGAGAAAAATGCTTCCACTATTTACACTTCACCGCTGCGGTTGTAGCGTCGATTAAGCTTAAAAACTTCACCGATCGCCGGTTCGACGCCCAGATCCGCTACCGGCGACGCCCTCTGCGTCCGTCTCTTCGCGACCTTCGTCGTGCGTAATTTGTGTGTGTGGATCTCTGGTGTAAAAAAAAGGTATTTACATGTTTGTGTGGTTGTGACGAGGATTTGGGAGAAAAGGAAAGCGGGAGGTTTGAGGGAGAAAGAAGACGTTCAAACTTTTTTTGAAGAGAGAGAAAAGTGGTGGCATAATGGTTAGGAGAGAGGTTCAGTATAGGGGAAGGAACGGTCATAATAAACCTTAAAAGGTAGATACTCACCATGCACTATTGGAAACATGACTGCATTGTATCATGGCCGAAATTTTGCTTCCCTTCCCGCCTCAGTTACGGTAAAGGCGATGTTGCCTTATAATGGGGCGATTGTCATTTTATCATATGTGGGGCTACTGTTGCCTATTCGTGTGGCCATTCAAAAGTGAAAGATATTTTCCTTTCGGTTATGTTATATATACATACTCCCTCTGTCCCATTTTGTTTGCAGTTTAAGGTTTTGGCACACCCTTTAAGAAAAATGATTAGGAGTATAGATTCTTTAAAAAGTGTTGTTTAATTTACCATTTAACCCTTTATCTCTCTATTTAGATAAATGTGAAACTTTTATTAGAGGTAAAAAGTTGTCATGATTAGTAGGGGTATAAGTGTAAAAGAACATTAAAAGTTTCATTGAAAATCTAAAACAACAATCAATTTGGGACAAATTGATTTTGCTAAAACAACTGTTATACCCCAATTTTGTCCGTCCTCTTTTTTTGTTTTAGTCGTTTAATTTATTTTGAGTAAAAGCGTAAAAAAAAAGCTAATTTAATTTTTATTACAATTTAGGAGTATCCAAAATGTCCCAATCTCTAAAATACAAAAAAAAAAACAATAATCGAAATACAAAAAATATAAAAAACGAAAATTAAATAAAGGAGCGTGAAGATCGTCTCTGAGAGTCATTTTTGCTCTCCAAGATCGCTTTCAGCTAGCCCACATACTGAGATCTGCAAAAGCCAGTCAAACCAAATCAAAACACATTAATGCTAATGACCTAATTTTTACCTATAAAATGACAGTCAATCCACAATCTAAAAACAGACACTGACTGCGAAAAATCACTAGAGAATAAGGATTAGGGCTTCACACTGAAACCCTAATCACCTAAGTACTATTTGCTGAGATCTGAGAAGAAAAACAAGAAGCAGTCACGGAGGTCGTAGAAAAATAGTAGCAGTCACAAAGCAAGTAAGAGGGAGAAGTTCAGAGGCTGGAAGTTTAGGTGGGTATCGTCGCCGGAGAAATCTCAGTCGTGAACTTCGTCTTCTCCGGCAAAGTCTGGCCGTGACCCACCATCACCGAATCCGGCGGAGCTGCCCTCCAAAGAATGGAAGTGGAACTGTCGTTGCTGTTAAAAAATTGAACTCCGAAAGCTTACAAGGACTTGAGGAGTGGCAGGTACGTAGTGGTACCATCCTTTAACTCATTATTATTATTATTATTATTATTATTATTATTATCAGATGCGTGCTTAGTTAGCAGCATGTTACCAATTGGTGTCTGCAGAAATTAAGAAAACTGGGAGTATCAACATATTTCAACAAAATAAACTAAATTGATACAAAATTTCATATCATGATCAGATATATCATAAATAAACTACTAACAAGCCCCCCAATATAATTGTTTTTACAAGTTTTGGCAGCAGCAACACCACTTGCTGGTTCCTTTCTTTTCCTCATTTTTTACTTAGTATATGTTCTACAAGAGAGACATAGTGAAAAACAGGAATATTAAAGGGAATAAGAGATGTTGTTTAGGGTGTGAAAAAGTTAGAATTGAATTTTTATCACGGTAGAAGGGTGCCGTCGCCGGAAACAACACCGCCGGCCACCCATCTCCGACGAGACTATCTTCGTCGTCCTCCTCTCCCTCTAATCGCGGCCTTCCTCCTCTCTCTTCCACTCATTAACTTCACTCTCTCTCTCACCGAAAGGATAGGCGAAGTTTTCGCCATGGGTTGTGGGAAGGCACTGCTGCGGCGCAGCTGCTGTTGTTGTGGGGAGAAGAAGGGAATGGTTAGGTTTATTTGGTTTCTTTAGGTTTGGGCCTATATCATATCTTTCCTTTTTTTTATTTCTTTAAAATGTTCAGAACGCTATTCGCACCCCCTTGTTCACGCGCACACCTCCACCCACTTAAGCCCAGTTTCGCTTTAGGACCAATGAGCTGTACAGTTCAGTAATCCTAAAAACTTAATAAAATATAAATAAATCATTTTTTCCATAAATAGGGGATCAGGTCGATTGTACAACCGGGTTAGTCGTTTCTAGAAATAATGAATTTAGATAGTCAGAGTTCTAGAATACCTATTCTAAAACCAACTCACCTCACATCAAACAAACTTCTTTCATAAAACCTCAAAAATAATTTCAAAAGTAGGGGACTAAGTCGGTTGTACAATCGGGTTAGTCGTCGTCCCTAGAATCGATGGTAGTCATGCATAGTTCAAGGAATCCTAGAACCCCTACACTAAAAAACACCAACCAAAAAACCTTTTTTAGGAAGAACTACGTAGCTTTGATTCCTCCATTGCATCCGGAGGTACGTAGGAGCAATAGTCCACTCTTGTCAAGCACTAAAAACTAAAATTTTAATTAAGTCTTTTTTCTGTAAATAAAAGGGTAATTATTAATAAAGCGTAATTAATTAGACAAAGGATGTCGTGGGGTGCTAATACCTTCCCCACACATAACGACTCCCGAACCCTAAACTTGTCGTGTCCTAAACCAAAAGGGATTTTCCGAATTTTCCCTTAAACTAGAATTACGGTGGCGACTTCCTTTCGAACTTCGAAGAATCCATTCCCGGATTTTTCGGTCGCTACAACAACAAACAATTTGGGACGGAGGGAGTATATTTTTAGACAAAAATCGACAAAAACCAACTTACAACACCAATTAATCAAGTTTTTTAGACTATTAGCCAAGTGATCAATTAACCAAGTTTTTTAACAACGCCTCGAAAACTGTGAAAAAGCAGATTGGCTAAATAGTCTAAAAAACTTAGTTAATTGGTGTTGTAAGTTGGTTTATGTCGATTTTTGTCTAAAAATCTATGTCTAAATAACATTTTTGTTTTCCTTTTGAGTTCAATAGTTAAAGTAGTACTACTACTTTTTTTTTTGGTGAACAAGTAGTAAAGTACTACTACTATGTTAAAGTATAATAATTAGATAAAGGGTTTTTTTTTGGACCCCCACCCTCTCCCCTTAAACCCCCACCCACACTGAAATTCCCAAAATGCCCTTCAAAAAAGCTGTTTTTTTCACAAAATTACACGAATCGTATATATCGTTTTTGGGGCCTATATACGATGGGTAAAATTTTGACATCGTAGATATGTTCATTGTGCGTATATACGATTGATGCGTTTTAAGTCAATCGTATATACGCCTGAGGAACCTATATACGATGCGTTAATAATGTACATCGTATATATGTCCCAAAAGAGATATATACGATGGGCTTTTTTTTTGTTAACAGTTATGATTTTATTACCAGTTATAATTTGAAGTCTCGTAATTTGATTAACATCAACGGTGTGGATATATTGGATTAAATAAACGCGTATAATTACAAAAACGTGATATAGTAATATATACACGTGTAATAAAAAAAGGTGTGAATCTATCTACAAGCCGTCAATAGAATCATCGGCTAAATCGATACATGGCGCATCACTGTGAGTGGGAGGCTGCACGGGAGGACACATAGACTGCCATAGGGTAAAACGTCCGGCATACGGATGCAACCATGAAGCAGACTCTGGTGAGTAGTGCTGGTACCACTGTGGGGCAATAGGAGGCAACGGACAAGTGGGATAGATTGAAAGATGCAACCAGTGTACATTTTGCTCGTTCAGAACAGATGTGATTTTCAACTTAGATGAACTGTAAGTGTCTCTCAAAGGCAGATAAGTGAAATTCATAGGCAAAGAAAACTGAACCAATGCAACATTATACCTGGTTGCAACCATATACCCCATCTCAGGCAAATCAAACCACTTTGACTCCGGCTGACGTCCGTATGACTCAATAGTTAAAGCTTTGCGAAGCTCTAACAGTCGGTTCTTCCCAAACATGTCTGAATACAAGGAGTCCCTGTCCTTTGTTTCCTGAATCAAAGCTTGCCTAATTAGAGGCCAGGAGTCCTCACCCATGTCAAGTCCAACCCCGACTGCTCTAAAACCGCGATTCTCACACCTTCAACATCAACAATTTTTTCAACATAGTTGCGCACGTGTGCTGGAAGAAACGGTAAGTGGATTTTAGTCTCAGCTGTCTGTGATAATACTCTAGAAGCACCCTGAGATAATTTGGTTGACCGCTGTGTAGGAATTTTGGAAACCTCGAATTCTTCAGTCTGTTTTACCTTCTCATCCACGTGCTCCCACCCAGAAGGATCACGCTTAGCATCAAAAAATTTCTGTTTTTTCTTCTTTTGTGCACCTTTCGTTCTGACTTTTGATTTAGGTGAAACCATAGAAGAAGTAGAAGGGAAAGCTATCTCATTCAGCTGCCTCTTAATAAGATATTTTTCCTCCTCACTGACTTTATCAAATCTTGCCTTGATAGCATCAAACTGATAAGAAATATCACAGGTAGATGATTTATCCTGAGTGGATTTATCATCTACTGCATCCAAACTCAAGTGTTTCCAATGATCATCAACAACAGTAAGCGGAATAGAATTGCCGGAAGCATGAAAAATACCGATCTCACAAGCACAAGGAAGTAGATGTGTCTTCCTTTGAATGCACCGACACCGCCCTTTGTCATATCCAACCTTAGATTTTGACCTTTCAAACTCTTTCACCATGTGACCCAATGCAGATAACGAAACAAGTCCTTGAAGATTTTTAAACAGTGGAATATTAGACTTGACTTCGATTCTGCTGATGCTTCTTTGAAAAGACCCGATAATTTGATCAAAATGCATTGTCAGCATGTCATCAATAGATATCAAACATTTTGATAGATCACCCTTCGAAGTCTTCAACTGTCTTTTCCAAGACCAATGCAACGATTCCGCTCTGAAATAATAAACAAGTGTCAAAGAAATTTAATCGACGATAAAAAATATGTGCACTTGTCAAAAAAAATCGAGTAACGGATAGAAATAATAAACAAGTGTCAAAGAAATTTAATCGACGATAAAAAATATGTCCACGTGTCAAAAAATATCGAGTAACGGATAGAAATAATAAACAAGTGTCAAAGAAATTTAATCGACGATAAAAAATATGTCCACGTGTCAAAAAAAATCGAGTAACGGATAGAAATAATAAACAAGTGTCAAAGAAATTTAATCGACGATAAAAAATATGTCCACGTGTCAAAAAATATCGAGTAACGGATAGAAATAATAAACAAGTGTCAAATAAATTTAATCGACAATAAAAAATATGTCCACGTGTCAAAAAATATCGACTAACAGATAGAAATACCTGTTGGTCGTGGAATTCCCCAAGTGTGGGATCTGGTTAGTCCATGCTGAGATAAATCGCTCCTTGTGCGGTGTCAACCATGTGTCGTGCACATATTTAATGAGAGCAGGTTTATCAGAGCAAGCAGCCTCAAAAAACTTCAGATTTGATAAGTACTCTGACTCATCAACAGAATCAATAATACAGAGCCAGAGAGATAAGACCTCCTCCCGTCTATCCTTGTGGACCAACTCTTTAATCTTCGCTTTGACATTTTTTGTAACATGCCAATGACACAATAAATTTGTAGCAGAAGGAAAGACATCAAGAATAGCGGACATACAAATAGAGATCTGCATGCAAGAAAACCCAAGGATGAATAGAATGCAAATCACAAATATCTTTCGATTCTTTGCAATACCCAAGAAAAATGAATAGCAAGCTCTGTCCAATATAGGCAAATGCAACATGGAAACTCAACTCGGTGTTAGTCACTCCCACAATCTGCAAAAGAGGCAAGTTGTATCTGTTGGTCTTGTAGGTTGAGTCAAGAATGAGAACCTTCTAAAAACAACTCGAGTAACTTGACGTAAGTGGGATGAGCCCACATGATATCACCGACTACATCGGACCCGGAATCTTTCTACTCCAACATAGATAATTATGTGATGCAATCAATCTCGATTACCTCCCGAATGTCCGTTCTAGGACCTCTTTGTAGACCGGGTGTTTGTGGCCGCTGCCTATAAACTTGAAGAAGAGTAGTCACATTCTCCTGGATCTAGCTTCTTCAAAGCGATAATAGTAGCTTTCGGTCCGACATCAAGATCCGCATGCTCGTTAACGGATCCTTTTGCGCGCTTAGATAGACGCCCAAATGCATTAGTACCAATGGAAGTTTTAAGCAACTCGTGCGTGTCTACCACATTTAACCGTCACACACCAACCCCACGGCTAACGGTGCAAGTAGCTTTCAATCTAAAAGGACAAACCTCTCCTTTTAGAACCGAAAACCTTTGAATCATTAGTAAACCCGCTTTGCTTCTCACACCAAAAACAATCTTATCTCGCTTCCCCTCTTTCCGGAGGGCTTTTTCTGATCTCACAATAACAACGACTACACCGATACTTCTACCAACAGCTTTGGCCCACTCCTCCACAGCCTGGCGTGTAGAAAATATCTACAAAATATATAACTTACTAAGTACTTAAGTAATTTAATTCTATTTACCAAACTTGAGTAACAAAAATATACCATATCCGTCGTGAACGTCAGTGTAGTATCAATATCAACAGGAGCCAACTGAGAGGCATCTGCTGCTTTGTAGAGATGGTCAATATCTGTTCCAACAAAACAGATAGCAACTTAGGAAAAAATGAAAAAAATAACCCAGTCGTATATACCTCCTCAACCACGTATATACGATGGGTATTTTTTCACATCGTATATACATGGCCCAGATGTATATACGATTAGATCTTCAAGCCCACTCGTATATAACCTATATACGATGGGTAGTCAACGAAGCATTTAATAATGCAATCGTATATATGTCTTGAAGGACATATATACGATGAGTAGTCAACGAAACATTAAATAATGCAATCGTATATACGTCTTAAACGACATATATACGATGAGTACTTTTTCAGGTCAACTTTCAATATTAAATGTAATCGTATATACCTTCCATTGAGGTATATACGACGCGAGATTTTGTGGGTCCCAGTCAGAGAGAATTAATGAAAGTCAAAAAGTGAGTTAATGCCAGGGGTAAAATCGGTATATCATAAATGGGTGGGGGTGGGAGGGGATGGGGTGGGGTATAAAAAAACTTATCCTTAGATAAATGTTTCTGCTAATTACATTACATATATGGCTTTTTATTTTCCCACCCCCTCATTATCACTTCCACCCCCATAAATACCAAAATCCCCAAAATGCCCCTGTCATTTTATAAAAAAACGCATCTTAGGACCCACCACGCTTTATTGGTTTTTCCTAATTACCATAAAAAAATGTATTTCCGGGAATTTGGAGGTGAATTTTTCGGATTTAGCGTTGAAAGTTGGTATTTCCGGTTCACAATTTTTGAACCGGAATTATCCCCAGAAAAGGTAATTCCGAAATTTTGTATTTTTAAATATAATTTTTTTCGGAAATACCTTTTTTAGAGGTATTTCCGGATCACAATATGTGAACCGGAAATACCTCTAAAAAAGGTATTTCCGAATTTTTTTTTTATATAACATTTATATTTTTTTTAAATAGATGGTTATTATGGATTTAACCGCTGCCTTTACGACATCTGAGATATTTCCCACTCGAGATGCAATGACACGTTGGGCTAGAGATACCGGGAAAGCCAACGGAGTCATTGTGGTTATTGTTCGAACCGAGACGACGGAGAATGGGAAAGGGAAAAAGAACAAGGTTTTTATGGCTGTGAGAGACGGGGCACATACAGTCGAGTAGATGTTGGGTGTTCTGCTGGTAGACACAAGACATCGAAAAGATGTGGTTGTAGGTTTCAATTGAAAGCTAAACCAATGTTACCTCCTAGTTCTGATTGGAAGGTGAGAGTGGTGTATGTGATTCACAATCATGAGCCTAAGACTTTGTTTGGAGCAGCTATATTTGGTAAGTTTACCAAGGAGGAGCGGTCAGTTGTTGGGGAGCATCTGTCTTTGGGAGTGAAAGCATCCAAAAGTCTTGAAGCATTGAAGGTCAGATTTAAGAACAACTTGAGCAACATTAGTCAGTTGTATAGAACCCGCAACAGTATCCGAAAGGGAAAGATGGGTAGTATGACTGAGATGCAGCAGCTTATGACACTGATTCTTGCGAAACATTACTTGTGTTGAACGAGACGACTTAAAGGTACTGATATTGTTGAGGAAATCATGTGGTCACATCCTGATAGTATCAAGTTATTGAGGATGTTTCCGACTGTTTTGATTATGGATTGTACCTTTAAGATCAACAAGTATGCATTGCCTCATAGCTACTAGATATCAGAGACCCCTGGTTATGTTGTCGCCTCATGAGAACTAGACATTCTTCCCTTTGCGGGGAGATTGTATTTCTAGTCAGAGTCAGTTGGTTTGTGTTGGGTTCATCCATAGGAATCATTGGATTTTTGTCAAGTTGAACCACACTAGCCCTATCCCTCCTGCACATCCTTCTTGGGGTCGATACGCCTCAGATGAAGCTAGATCGTGGCAATATCCATACATTAGACGCATCCAGTTATGGTCTTCTTTTGTTCCAGATTATGTTCCAATGACACCATTTGATTATGTAGACATCACAACTTGATTGTTTATATAATTTTACATTATTATTTGGTGGTTTTTTTGTACACGTTAACAGTCTTAGAATATTTAAATACTCGTATTTTTAACCTCAACAACGTATTATTATAATTTAACCTCAAAAACCTAATTAAAAAGTCAATTTTTACACTAAAAAACATGTTTTTTATGGCACTTTGGTGTACAATTACAGCTCGTAAATAATTTTGCAACTCGTCTTTTTAACCTCAATATCGTAGTATTATACTTTGTCTACAAGTTTGTAATTTTTAAAAAAAATTTTAAAAAAAAAATTACGCTTGGTTAAAACTGACTAGAACGTAGTTAAAGTCATTTTTTTTAAAGTAATAAAATATTTTTTTTATTGGATTACTAATTAACGGTCTAGATCTTGCCGACCACTTTTAACGATCTAGATTTTGCCGACACTTTAAACGGTCCAAATTTTGCCGACCACTTTTCATCAACGGTGGAAATCCATTCAAGGGTTTCATTTTTCCCTATAAATAGACTCTTCCATTTCACTTCTTTCACACACAACACTCTTATGGACACTCTGAATACACAATACTCTCGTGATTCTGCACTCACTGCCCTTCACCATCAGGGCACAATCACAAACAGAGAAAATGGTGTCCATTTCGAGAGTCCTAACCCCATTTTATGCAGGCTTAACGACGACATCACCTTTGAAGCTCTGAAAGAAAAAATAACAACGAAGGTGCAGCTGGAGGGTGACGAGCAAGAAGTCACTCGGATCATTTATCGCTACCCCACTATGGGCGATAATAATCGTGTTCAGTGGTCCACCATGGATGTGAAGAACAACGATGCCGTTCGAGTAATGGGACCGTTTTGACATATTTGGATCACGAGTCCTATTCACCAGTATGTCGAAACCGAAGGACCGTTCTTTGAGGTCCTTCGGCGCCTCCAACCACCATCTCACTAATTTCTACCGCTTTTTTCATTTTCTTTGTTCTTTGTGTTTTGTTGTTTCCGCTCAAAACTTTCATGTATTATTTCGTTTCGTAATAAAAACGCGCGTCTTTAATTAATTTTAATTTGTTTTTAATTAATTTTTTCCCGGAAATCAGTAAATACCACGTAATTCCGTAGGGGTTTGAGTTTTTGATTATTACAAAAAGCGAGGTAATTCCGGTTCACAAAATGTGAACCTAATTACCTCGCTTCTGGTAATATCCAAAAACCTTAAACACCCTACCGAAATACTCTCTCTAAGGTAATTCCGAAATTTGTACTATTGCTAGGGGCATTTTTGTCCGAAACGGTATTTATGGGGGTGGGAATGATAATGAGGGGGGTGTAAAAAAAGCCTACATATATTTCCAAGGCCAACTAGTTTCATACCACACATGATCAAATATCATTACAACATGTTTAAAGGTTTTTTTTTGGACCCCCACCCTCTCCCCTTATACCCCCACCCACACTGAAATCCCCAAAATGCCCTTTGAAATCTATTTTTTTTTTTAAAAAAGGCTCATCGTATATATATCATTTGGGACATATATACGATGCGTAGTTTTAACACATCGTATATATGTCCCAAATGAGATATATACGATGAGCCTTAAATTTTTATTTTTTTTATTTGTAAATAAAATTTTAACGGTCATGATTTCACTTTCAAAGTTGATCAACGGAATCAACGGTTGATAATCTTTTACCTCATCTATAAATACTCACTCCCACCATCACTATTTTCACACCAAAAATTCAACTTCCTCCTTCTCTCACACAACACAAGTGAAGATGATGCAGGCTTCGCTAATGTCATACTACGAGCCTTCTTCCCTCACTCTCGTTCATTCTAATCTGGGGTTTGCTGATCATCAGGGCATCATCTTGAAAGATGATGGTATAAGTTTCGATGGGAGAGATGTTGTAGCGTGTAGGTTAAAACACGATATATCATTTGCTGCTCTTAAGCAGAAACTACTGCGGATGGTTCAACCAGAGAACGACGAGCATGATATAATCGTATCGTTTATCGGAAACCGGAATGGACTAATGGAGGTCTTCACTGGTCTGCCGTGGATGTCAACACCGAGGATGACCTCCGACAGATGATGTCCAATCATATTATGTTTAAATGGAAGAGTTACATTCATCTGTACGTCGAAACCAAATGGAAGCTGTGTGGCATACTCCGAGCTCACAGTGATGGTGGGAGGTGTGGCATAGTTCCCTTGGATGGGAAGGTGCAGCAGACAGGAGATGTCATCCAGAGTGATCGTCATTTCACCAAATGGCAAGTGAAATGACGAAGTATCTGAGTGCCATCTCTCGATAAAAGCCGACAAAGAACTCATGGTCTCTTGTGGCGTGGCGATCCGGGAGAGTGGGGCCAATCTAGAGTCCCTGACCACAGTGGTGCGCTGAAGTAGGGCCGGGTAATGAAGATGGAGTCTAGTATGGACTTTGTTGCCATGAGCCCATACTTTGACAACACGTTGATACTCCTAAAATAAAAATAAAGTTGCTCGGTGCAGCGGAAGATGACTCCCCTCTCTCTCTCATAGGAGATACCTCCCGTCTCCCTCTGCGATGCCTACCAGACACTGCAACCAAAGGAAAAAAAAATTAGTAAAAAAAAAAATCAAGTTGCTCATCGTATTTACATAAAAAAGGGGGTATATACGATGCTTACTATTTTACTCGTCGTATATAGGGTATGCTGGGCGTATATGCGAGTGGTGAATTCTGGCTAATCGTATATACGCCTTGAAAGGGGTATATGCGATGAGTAAAAAATTGCTCGTCGTATATAGGGTTGTGGTGGGGTATATGCGAGTGGTGGATTTCTGAGGCAATCGTATATACGTCTCTGTGGCGTATATGCGAGTGAAGGTGGTCAATCGTAGGTATGACCAATAATGTGAAGAAATTGTGATTTTGTAAAAGCGCAGGGGTATTTTGGTCTTTTCACAGAGTGGGTGGGGGTTTAAGGGGAGAGGGTGGGGGTCCAAAAAAAAAACCCATGTTTAATTCTCTTTTGAATTTGGTTATACAGTAATTGTAAATCCTACTATATAATACACTAACGTCATTTTGGTGGGAAATTTTTTTTTCTACTATATAATACACTAACGTCATTTTGGTGGGAAAAAAAAATTTCCCCACCATTTACCAATATACCCCTCATTTTGTACTCCACTGTTTACCAATATACCCCCACTCTATATTTTTGGACCGACATACCCACACTCTATATTTTGTGCCCCACCATTTACAAATATACCCCTCATTTTGTACCCCACTGTTTACTAATATACCCCCACTATATATTTTTGGACCGACATACCCCTGACAAATTTTTTATTTGTCCAACACTATTTTTTTTATCCACTTTTGGTGGGAAAATTTTATTCCCACTACCAATATACCCCTCATTTTGTACCCCACTCCAATATACCCCCACTCTATATTTTTGGACCGACATACCCCTGACAATTTTTTTTTGTCCAACACTCTTTTTTTTATCCACTTTTGGTGGGAAAATTTTATTCCCACCATTTACCAATATACCCCTCATTTGTACCCCACTGTTTACCAATATACCCCACTCTATATTTTTGGACCGACATACCCCCACTCTATATTTTGTACCCCACCATTTACCAAACCCCTCATTTTGTACCTCACTATTTACCAATATACCCCCACTCTATATTTTTGGACCGACATACCCCTGAAATTTTTTTTTTGTCCAACACTTTTTTTTATTATCAAAATGTACCCCTCATTTTGTACCCCACTCTATATTTTTGGACCGACATTGTTGCCTCATCCCACCAAGGGCTATTGTTGCCTCTTCGTCTTATATATATGTGTTGCGTATTTTTATACCCCCCTTAGAAAATGTTGATGCTTTTTCGAAACTACATTTGTAGGCCTGTTAATCACCTCCCCGTGCGACAAATTTTTTGAAGCGGCAATTTTTTTTTCTTTTTTTTTAGTCCCTTTATGTACTTTTTTTTTAAATCCCTTTATGTGTACGACTTACTATTTTTGAAGCTTCTGAGAGGGAATCGTATCTAGATAAATACGATGCGAAATTTGCTAGAATTCATATCTATCTCCTGGAAGGTAAATACGACGAGCTCTAAAATATTTCTGATCAAATCGTATGTAAGTAAAAAATGGTAAATATATCTTGCGTATTTTTGTACTCCCACTGTTTACCAATATACCCCCACTCTATATTTTTAGACGGACATACTCCTGACATAAATTGAACCAACCAGATTTATGTTTGTAATAGGTAAATACGATTTATGTTTTTTCAAGTCGTATTTACCTATATATACGATTTCCTTGACAAAAAACAAAAAAATTTAAAAAAATGAATCCTATTTATCTCAGAATAAGGTAAATACGATGCAATTTTTTAAGGAAAATTTGATTTATATTTGATGAAGGTAAATACGACCTACTATTTTTGAAGCTTCTGGGAGGGAATCGTATCTAGATAAATACGATGCGAAATTTGCTTGAATTCGTATCTATCTCCTGGAAGGTAAATACGACAAGCTCTAAATTATATATAACATAACCGTTGGTTAGTTAATAATCTACAACGAAATTTCAATGCCGTTTTTAACCAATAGTTGACATCCATTTTTTTGAACTATCTTGCCCTCATTATTGTTAAAGAGTGTTTTTATTACATTTCTCACATTCTAATTCACCATCATGCATTGGTTCGTATCTTCGCAAATATATCATATATAAAGATAACCCTGTTAACATAAAAATTCTATTCTATGTTTAGTTGTAAATTATCAATTCGTATCAACCACTAAGTTTGTAATACATAATTTTTTAATTTTTTTTCCACAACTTATAACCACGTCATGTGCATCGCACAGGTGTAGAATGAGTCCTCTATATAATGAGCTTTTGGACACCTAGACTTCATCCCATCAAGGGCTATTGTTGCCTCTTCGTCTTATATATATGTGTCGCGTATTTTTATACCCCCTAATAAATGTTGATGTTTTTTCGAAACTACATCTGTAGGTCAGTTAATCACCTCCCCGTGCATAGCACAGACGTGTGTCCTAGTTATATAAAACGTTGCAATTTTTTGTTTTAAAAATAAGATGTGTGATGTTTGATTTGACGTGTGGGAATAATTGAAAAAGACAAAAAAAAAAAAGTAAATAATTGAAGGTTGAATGGAATGAATGGCTACCTGTAAAGTAGTTTGTAAATAGTTGAAGCTTTTATGAGTAGTTACGGTTAAAAAAAAAAAAGCAAGTTGCTATAGCACTCTATACTCTCTCTCTCTCTCATCTGTTTTTGTTTTGGTTTTGGTTTTCTGCATAATAAACTTGAATGGCATATCCTCTTCCGGAGTGTGGATGGTAGCTGCTACAGATTGGAGAAAGGGCAATATTGTTCATCTGAATTGAGCATCCATCTGCTGAAACAAGGTTATTCAGTGTTTCCTTTTACTTTTCTTATGCAAATATTTTCTGTCTGAATATCATTCCCATTTTTGGTCTGCACTCCCCCTCGTTAAACTGATATAATGAAGATAAACTTTTTTTTTTTGAAAAGCTAACATAAAAACAGGGTTTACTTTTTTTATTGACCAAAAAAAAATAGGTTTACTTGGTGTGTATATTTACTTTTTTTTTTTATAAGCACCAAGTAGCTAACTAAACTAATCTTTGTTTATTTTGGTCCCCATACCTGTATTTGATGCTCATAAAACTTTGAGCAAAAATTAAATTAATTTTATTAATATGTCTATTTGAAGCTATAGTAAACATTCATGTCTTTGACCAATTGAAATTGATTCAGATGGTGAGTTTGTTGCTGATTTGGTGAAGACGTATGTGGAGAAATTGATAAATGGGGCAATAGCTGAAACACGCTATGTATGTTGCTTCACATGCATTGCTCAAGAATTCGAAGATAAAAAGCGATGGTTGAAAGCAGAAATGAATGATGTGGAGCAAGATGCTGAAGTGGCACGCCGGGGAGGTAAAAATATTCGAGCTAAAGCTCGACACTGGGAAAAGGAAGCTAATGAGCTCATTCAAGAAGACACCAAAACAAGAAAGCAATGTTTTTTTGGATTTTGTCCTGATTGCATATGGCGATACAAAAGAGGAAAGGAGCTGACAAATAAGTTAAAGGAGATGGAACAATTGGTGGAAAAGAGAGAGAAACTTGGAACTATTGAACTCCCTAGTCATCTTCCAGGTATTGAAATCTATTCATCTCAAGATTACATTTCTTTGAAGAGCAGAGAGTTAAAGTACAAAGATCTTCTGGAAGCACGGAAAGATGAAAAGAATTTTATAACTGGATTGCTTGGTATGGGGGGCACCGGCAAAACTACGTTGGCCAAAGAAGTGGGTAAAGAACTAAAGCAATATGAAGAGTTCTCTCACGTCATCATTACAACGGTGTCATATACTCCCAATATAAAGAAGATTCAAGATGATATTGCTGGACCCTTAGGATTGGAATTTGGGGATTGTAATGAATCAGACCGATCCGACGGTGAGAAAAATCTTGTGATACTGGATGATGTGTGGGACCGGAACCCACCTCTTGATTTCGATTCAATTGGGATTCCGAAAAAGGACAATTGCAAAGGCTGCAGAGTTCTTGTAACCACACGTAATAACCGAGTATTAAACAAAATGGGTTCTGATAAGGTAATAAAACTGGAGCTCTTATCTAAAGAAGATGCATGGATCCTGTTCGAAAGGTACTCCGGTATAAGCAATAGTTCCGTTAAAAGGTTGATCGACAAGGGGCGTAAAATTGCAGATGAATGCAAAGGATTACCAGTTGCCATTTCTGTTGTCGCCAGCAGTTTAAAAGGCCAACAAAGTCCAGAAGAGTGGGATGTGGTCTTAAAATCCTTGAAAAATCCTCTTTCCTCCATACAAGGTATTGAAGATGAAAGTCTGATTGAAGTTTATAATTGTTTGAAGTTCAGCTATGATTATTTGAAAGATGAAAAGGCCAAGGGATTGTTCCTTTTATGTTCTGTATTCCCAGAAGATGATGAAATTCCTCTTGAACTTCTAACTAGACTTGGTGTAGGAGCTGGTCTTTTTGGGGAAGATTATGGCAGCTACAATGATGCTCGAAACCAAGCAGTCGTAGCCAAAAACAAACTCCTAGATTCTTCTTTGTTGTTGGAGGCTGATGAAGGATATGTAAAAATGCATGACTTGGTTCGTGATGCTGCCCAATTGATAGCAAATCAAGAGATTAGAACAGTAGATATGTCTCATAAAGATCCAAAGTCATTGGTTGATAGGGAGAATAATACTAAATATTTGTTTTTCCAAGGCAAGGCAAGGGAGATGTTTTACTCTAGGTTTGGTGGTTCCAAACTTGAGATTCTAATTGCTGTCTTACACAGAGATGGAGATGACGACCGTGTGGAAGTCCCAAGTTCATTCTTTGAAAATATGACAAGGCTTCAAGTTTTGCTCATTGGCGTAGATTGTCAACCTCTATCATTACCACAATCATTTCGGTTATTGACAAATATTCGATCTTTGATAGTTTCTGATGCTGATTTAGGTGACATCTCTGTTTTGGGAAACCTGCAATGTCTAGAGACTCTTCAATTGATTTCTTGTACAATTGATGTGCTGCCATGTGAAATTTCAAAACTGGAGAAATTTAAATTGTTGAATTTGAAAGACTGTACAATAAGAAGGAATAATCCATTCGAAGTTATTGGAAAGTGCTCCTTTCTTGAAGAGTTGTATTTTAAAGATAGTTTTAATAATTTTTGTCGAGAGATAAACTTTCCTACGTTGCAAAGCTATGTCGTCCTTAGAGAGACGACATGTAATGAATGGGATAAATCACTATCAAGATGCGTGGTTTTATTAGGGGATAAGTCTGAGGATGTGGATATTTTATCAGAAGCAACATTAAAGTACTTTATGCAAACATCAGAGGTTCTTCAACTAGATACAATCAAATGGCGATGGGAAAATCTCATACCTGAGATTGTTCCTGAAGATCAAGGTATTAATAATCTCTTTGATTTTTATTTGAGCAATATTTCAAAATTACAGTACCTCATTAAAGTCGTTGGTTCTCGAGTACCGAACGTCTTCTCCAAGTTGGTTGAACTAAATCTGTCTAGATTGGAAAATTTGGAAGAACTCTGCAATGGTCCCCTTTCGTCTGACTCTCTAAAGAACTTAGAAAAACTATCGATCACTCGTTGTAAAAGTTTGCGAAGCTTGTTTAAGTTCAACCTAGACCTCTGCAATCTAAAGACAATGACACTAAAGGAATGTCCGTTGTTGGTCTCACTATTTCATCTATCAACTGCTAAAAGCCTAATGAAGCTGGAGGTATTAAATATTGATGATTATGAGCAATTGGAGAGCATAATAATAGCAGATGAAAAAAGAGGGGAGGAATCAAAAGAAGAAATACAAGCTGATGATGGTGATAATGACAACAAGAAGCATAGCTCAATGTTTCCGAAGCTAGAACTTCTACTTATCAGCGGATGTCCCCGATTAGAATTTATACTTCCATTTGTCTATGGAGACCTTCCGGTGCTTGAAACTATCATGATAGGTTTTTGTGAAGAGCTGAAATACATATTTGACCAATTTGTCAAACTTGGTTCTCTAAAAGAACTAGAGCTGTATCACTTGCCAAATTTTATTCACTTTTTTCCAGAAAGCAATCACTCTGTGCCTCTGTTCGCAAAGGGATCATCTTCTAGTTTGGACTCAATCAAATGGAATGTCTTCTCTTGGACTCATAAATGTTGGTATGGTCTTAAATATAGACACAAATTGAGGAGGAGGAGTCCCACAAGTACTAAAACCCCATTAGTTTCAGAGGATCAACCACAACATTGCCCAGTTGCATCGGTAACCCTCTCACTCACCTTTACATTTTTGATATTTTATTTTTTAAAAGAGCATGCACGCATCTTATATTTATAGTGTGTGAATGTTCGTATTTCTTTTTCAAAAATCGATAGCATTAGAACTATTTTAATTTATTGTAGATAATTCAAGCCCATCTTTAGAACTCGTAAAGGATAAAAGCTATATATTTGCATTAATGAAATTCAATTCATATTGTCTTCAGATATGGGAACGTGCTCAATGTTTTTCAAGACAATCGCAAACTCTGTGCAATATCACAGCGATTACACTGTGGAATATTTCCAAGATAAAATCAGTGTTTATCCTATCTATTACATCAACAATGTTGCTGGAAACTCTGATAATTGAGAGATGTGATGAACTGAAGCACATAATAGTAGATATTGGAGATGACAATGGGGGAAATAACTCGAGCAATTAATGTCTTCCCAAGATTAAAAGAGCTCAATGTTGATAACTGTGAGCAATTGGAATATATATTTGGACACTATGCTGATGCTGATGATCATCAAAGCCATAATGAGACTCACCTTCATCTTCCGAAATTGAAAAGTCTCCATCTTGACAATCTGCCAAATTTAGTAGCCATGTGTCCCAAACAATATCACACAACATTTTCATCTTTGGTGAAACTTGAACTCAACAATTGCATCCAGATTGCAAGTAAATCTATTATTGGTGATTTCATCAGTACTCATGCTAGTTCGACGACATCTTTGGACAGTACGACCATGAAGGTAGGTACCCCTATTAATTGCCATTCATCATTGTTCTTTGTTAATAAGTTCATTGCCATCGCTTTACCCTAAATTTTTTGTAACCAGAATGGAGAACTCAGTCTTTATGTCATGCATGTATAAGATGAGATAACTGCAAATGATGTATGATGGATGTAAAATATGTAAAACAAAATTACAAAATCTGTTGTCTCCATGTCACTAGCTAGTTTTTTACAAGTTCTCTCTTTTTTAAAGAGATCTTTTTGTAATTTTTTAGCAATTTTTTCCTTTTTTTAAGTATGCAAGTTTTTGTCATTTTGTCAATATGCAGCTTTTTTAATACAAATTCAATGCCCAGCCAACCTAAAATCTTTAGTTAGTGAATGCAAAAAGAATTTCATTATTAAAATTGTTGTTTCAAAGAATTTTTGTAAATATTCTTATTTGATTCACTAAAGCTAAGAAACCGAATTATTTAACTCCAAATTATTTTAGACCAAATCATCAATTTAGTCTCTAAATTTACATCTATTCTCTCATTTAGTGATTCAAGTATATAAAAATAATTAGTGGTTTCTAAAGTTGTTAGATCTATCAAATTACTTCCTAAAATTTAGATAGTAGTCCTTTGGTGAGATTATATTTTATGCTAGGAACTGAGATTGTTGGGGAGAGCTGAGATCGATTGGTGAAAAACACTCCTCCACCTGGTGAATTTTAACTGTGAACCTTAAAAAAATAGGTTCTTTGAGGTGATACCCTAGCGGATTGGGGTTTACGAACCCCCACTGCTGTGCTCTATTAAATAATATGAATAAACCATACACATGTAATCTTGTATGTGAAAAACAATATAAATAGGACCTAATGATTACACCTTACGTCCAACTCCAAATATATACTACTTTGTGCAGATTCTCAATCTAAGATAATATGTGTACTATTTAATCATATTATGTATTAGCTAAGTTTAAAAAAAAAAAACTTCACTTTGTCATTAGAAAATAGCGTAAACAAAATATACTATCATAAAGAAAGGAGCGCAACACTACTCTTTTGTTGGGTGATCTCTAGATGATATATATGAATAAACCCACACGTTTGTAGTTTTTCAAAAGGAGTGGGAACAATATAATCATTATTTTTAGGTCATGTTCTCTAAAAAAAATGAAAACCCATAGATCTTCCAACTATCCACCAAGGTTGTCTGCTCAGGTTTTTAGGATTAGGGTTAGATAATATTTGGAAATTAGAATCTGGTATGGAAAAGATTTGCTATGTAGAGGGTCTACCATTACTTCCAACGAAAATATAAAAAATATATCAATAATTTAGATATTATTATATTTTTTTAATCTTTAAATATTGTACTAGTTTTGCCTACAAAGTATCATACCCACCAAACACTCAATAGGTATGGAAGAGTTCTCCTTATTTATTTATGGCTAAAAGGTACTTTTAGTCCCTACAATTGTCAAAAAAATCCAGTTTAGTCCCTGCAATTTCAAAATTTTTAAAATAGTCCTTGCAATTACTAAATGTTACTCCTTTAGTCCCTGCTGATACTTTAGTGTTAACACCGTTATGAATTGATGATGTGACAGCCAATAAGGATGCCAACAAGGAATAAAAGGAATTAGTCATCTTCCTCTTGGATCTCATCTCCAAAAACACTGTTCTTCTTCATCCATCTTCTTTCTTCTTCTTGTTCTTCTTTTTCTTCCATCTTCTCTCTTCTTTTTCAATCTTCTTCCTTTACCCAGAAACGATATTCTCCAATGGCAACAAGCAGCAACGCATCTTCGAATGGTGGTTCAAGGCAAGGGCGACTTCCTGTAATCAAAATATTAGTTCAATTAATGTGAAGTTATGTGAAGTTGTATGCTTGGAATTTATGTTGTATTGGCTTCTTAAGTGATGCAAAATTTTGCTGCATAACTGATGCATATTTTGCTGCATAACTGATGCATAATTGATGCAAATTTGCTGCATAATTAAGACAGAAAAAGGTGCAGTTATGCTGCATAATTTTCTGGTTCAATACAGATTAAAAAATGGTGTAATTTGCTGCATAATTATCCTGCATAACAGACCTATAAAGTTGGACAAAAGTTGCTGCAAAATGAAGACATAGTCGCTTCTTCAAAACACTCACTCACACTCTCAACTTCTTCTTCTTCTTCGCTTCGTCTTCTTCTTCGATTGCTTAGGTTGGCAACTTAGTCTTCTTCTTCTTCACTTCGTCTTCTTCGTAGCTTCTTCAACATTCTCACATCTTCTCTCAATCAAGAAAAAACCCTAACATTTGATTTGGGGAAAACTCAGAAATTAAAATTGAGAGAGTGAAAATGAGAGAGTGAATGTGAGAGTAATTACACATCACAAAATACCCCCACACGTGTCTGCATACGTGTAATTACACATCACCTTCAAATACTGCCACATGCATCATTAATTTATAACGGTGTTAATACTAAAGTAACAGTAGGAACTAAAGTAGTAACGTTTAGTAATTGCAAGGACTATTTTAAAAATTTTGGAATTGCAGGGACTAAACTGGATTTTCTTGACAATTACAGGGACTAAAA
The DNA here is from genome assembly GCA_020916435.1 of Oxytropis ochrocephala. Classification (NCBI taxonomy): domain Eukaryota; kingdom Viridiplantae; phylum Streptophyta; class Magnoliopsida; order Fabales; family Fabaceae; genus Oxytropis; species Oxytropis ochrocephala. The sequence continues at coordinate 42,276,380 of CM037089.1, forward strand.
GTACCTTTTAGCCTTTATTTATCCATAGTGGAATCCTTATTTTATGTATGTGATGATTTTCCTTTTATTTATTGTAGGAATTGAGTGGTGATGTGGAACATTTTCTTGCTTTGGAAGAGCTTAAAGTACATAACTCTAAACATCTTTTTTCTCAATGAAATAAATGGACAACAACTGAACTTGAAGTTGCAAAAGATTGAGTTACAAAATCTACCTGTGATGACAAATATTTTTGCGAGTCCCAAAAGTTTGGTTACCCTCCAAAACCTGACAATGATTGCAATAGAAAGATGTGAAAAACTGGAAATAATTTTCTCCACTTCTATTGTAAGATATTTGCCGCAATTGCTTCATTTAAGAATAGCAGGATGCAAAGAGCTGAAGCATATCATTGAAGATGATGTGGAGGATGAAACAAAGTCAAATTTTCCGCCTCCAAGGACTTGCTTCCCAAAGCTTGAAAAACTTGTAGTGGAATATTGCAACAAGTTGGAAGTGGAGGATGAAACAATGTCAAAATTTCCGCCTCCAAGGTCTTGCTTCCCAAAGCTTGAAACACTTGAAGTGGAAAATTGCAACAAGTTGGAATTTGTCTTTCCAGTCTCCATATGTAAAGAGCTCCATAAACTAAAGGTTTTGATAATAAGAGAAGCGGATGAGCTACAAGAAATATTCAGAAGCAAAGATGGTCAGAAAGTTGAGATACCAAATCTAGAAGTTATAGTACTTGTAAACCTACCAAGCCTCTGCCAGGCACAGGCAATTCATTATCAAGAAGCAAAAAATTATCATGTGGAGAATTGTCAAAAACTGTCTTTGACATCAGTATCATCTATACGTTTGGAAGAAATTAAAGATCTTCATTTCGGTACACACTATATCCAATAATTTTTAAAAGAATCAAGTGTTCATTGCAAATAATAACATATAATTGCAATTGTTAATCTACGATACTGTGTTGTTGTTATAGGACTGTACGGTTATATTCAAAGCCGATTGAAAGACTCCAAAGCCCAAGATATATGTAATGAAAATCCAAGTGAAGAAACCATTGAAGACTTTGCAACTGGGATTGAAGTTCAAGCAGCACCGGGACAAGAGTTGACTTCTTCACAGGTTAATACTAATCAATCTATTCATTTTTAATAGATATGTGCTGCAACTCGTTTACATTATAATGCTATCTATATTCTATAGTGTTTACATTATAATGCAACTCGGGCGAACCAATTCGGTAATACATAGTGCATGTTGGTTCCACTGCAACATTATTATTTTGCTATGCGAAAAGTGAGTCAAAGGGAATTGAACCAATGACCCCTTTTCAACAAGAATTGCACCTTACCACTAGACTTCAAGTCAATTTTTGTTATTTGCTTACAAATAGTTAATATATAGGTTCCTTTTGTTGATTAAAAAAGCTTGCTAGTAATTAATAGTGAACGCTTGCAGTCCAGTTCATAATACGCTTAAACACATGTTCGTTCTATTGTATTTTTTAACTTCTTCTAATATAATTAGAACTTTTAATGTTTTTTATTGGAGAAATTTGTATTGTTTGCTTAGATACTCATATTATGGTCCATGGGCTTAATTGAAAAATTAGCTCGTGGAATTATTAAATTTGTGTTATCAAATTTTTTTAGGCATTGTGTGTAACTTTAGTAAATTAAGTTGTACAAGTATGAAATTTACAAGTCTAATTTACTTAGTAATGAATATAATCAATGATGCTTCTATTTACAGGAGTTGCCGATTGAACCATCATCGTGTCAACAATGTTTGATGAACCATCAACATCCACTTAGGGAAGTTGATACCACTCTCAAACCTTCTCAGGGAAATGTAATACCTTTTAATTATACATTAAAATCTAAAAAAATAAACTGAAATAAATTTTGCTTAATTTGAATACTTTTTAGATTATAATGTTATACTATCTATATCCTATAGTCTTTGGAAGAAATAAAAGACCAGAGTATTCAAAAGGCTTCAACATCAGAAAAAGATATTACAACAACTTTTCCTGCAAATTTGGAAACAAGGAGCAAGCCACCAATACAATTTGTTTCTCCTAAGTCTAAACAAGAGGCAATCCAGCTATTTGTGCTTATAATATTTTGACTCTTCTTCAACACATGAATAAAATTATCTGATCAACTTAAATATCATTTTAATTTTATGCAGAGTTTCAAGACAAGTGTTGAAGAAGGAACGATATTTGATAATGGCAAGGCAGAAACATCGTCAACTCATTTCGATTCAATTAGTTCTTCATCAGGGCCATTAGTTACTTTTGACCATAAAACATTTTCAAAGGCAAGTTTATAGTATGAAACCAAGCTTTCAAACATGTTCTTCAACTTAGAATTAATTTTGTCGTGCTTTTGATTCATTTTTTTAGACTTCTAGTCCCTGCAGTTGCATCAAAATTTTGGGGATTTGTTCAATAATTGATTAAGCTTTACACTCAGTGTTGTTTTTTTGTTTTTTATTTTTATTCTTCTAATAGTTAAAAAAATTAAAGAAATATAGTGAGACCTAGCCTATAAATACTGAAAAGACTATAGAGATGATCATATTATTTGTTAATTTCAATATATGTAGGAAGATGGTGATGGAAAAACATCTATACCTTCTCTTGCATCACAGTATCTTTCAACTCCAAATGAAGGTATTTTCTCCCATCAATTCATCTTCAATGAATTTCTTTCTTTGATGCTCAAGAGGCTTATTTATCTATTTCTTCACTTTCAGGGAACCCTTCTCAAATAGTGGAAAGTTTAAGCTCTTCTTCTCTAATCACATGGGAGCTTCAACAACTTGTCTCCAACAAGCATTTAGTTTCAGAGAACTGTGTTTGTTGACTGATTTCCTTGTTAAGCATCCTTATGTTCGTCTAGGGGACAATTCACGGAGTAATAGATACAAAGGGTATGCCTACAACTGCCTAGTTGAGCTATTGAAATTCCTCCAGACACATAGCGTGTTGAATGTGTTGGAGTCAAGCCGCTCAGAATTTGTAGAGTCTTACAAGATACTCGCAGATGTGGTTTTGATAAGGGATGGTTGGATGGTATTGAGAAGCGGGCAATGTTTCCTGATTTAATTGTCTCTCAAGATGCATTGGAAAAACTACTGCATTCCAAGCAACAAGTCACCAAGGAAATTGAAATGTTGCATTTGAAGATAGGCATATTTACTCAACACGTAGATGAACTTAAGCATCAATTGACATCCTCTGAAGCTGTTTTGGAGAGTATCATTCAACAAGAGGCACAAGCTTTTGAGTCAAGGGTCGCTCTAAGTGCCCCTCTTGGCTATTAGACTATACAACACAAAAATAAAAGAGGCAAGAGAGAATGAATATTTATAAAACTGTTTTCTACTAGTAAGAAAATACTTTGTGATAATAAGTGCACAAAGATATACTTGTTTTTTTGTGGGGGTACTGTTAAGATATTGGCAAGTGTACCAAATCGTTCAAGTAATAAATTCGGTAAGACCGGGTATCGTCCTCAAGGATCGAATGCAATTACTAATCACGTTAATAACAACTAATATGAACCAATTTAAGATAAGATGAGATTGGTACGATTGAGCTACGAACACTAAAGTAAAGCAATAAAATATTTTTGTGTTTTTAATAATAGAAGCCGAAGAACGAGTTGAAAAGGATACAATGGTAAAAGACGCTAGGGACGAATTCCTATTGATTTCACACTATTGCCACTGATTTAATTTGAAAGATAATCTCTCTCTCTCTCTCTAATTTTGCTATCAAACTCACAACATTAACCAATTCCCAGTTCCTTAGGTAACTAGTCCTTTGTCGATAACTAAAAGCCCTAATCCCTTAGGTGATTCTAATTAACAACAAGCATTAAAGCAAGAGTTTGCAATATACAACAACTCATAGATTATTCCTAAGCTACCAATTGAAGGAATCGAATTTCAAACGTTCAAGAATAAAACTTCCATTTCATAATGAACAAAAGATCATTGTATGAGTTTTCCAACCATAAAAAGCATTAAGCGTAGAAATCCGATACACAAAATACGAGAGAGTACGATACAAATATGATTCTAAACCAGCGACAAGAGTGTTACGTCAATACTCATTCATCCCTAACATAAAGAAGTTTAGCTATTCATGATTAATGAAGAGAAACAAGGAAAATTACAAGTGGAAGATGATGATGAACACATATTAAGCTTCAATTCTTGTTCCCAAGTCTTGAATCTTCTATAGCCGTCAGACGGAATCGCTCCTCCTTCAGTTCTAGGGTTCCAAAAACGTCCAAAAGTGCCAAAACTCGAGTAAATTCGCGTTTCTATTAATTTCCACGCCCAGCCGCGCGGCCGCGCAAGCTCCGCGCCAGTTTCCGCGCCAGTTTCCTTCTTTCCCTGACTTGTGGCGCGAATTCAGTAGCGTCGCGCGCCATTTCGCGCCGATTTCTTATTTCCCTGACTTGTGGCGCTAATTCCAGCGCGTCCGCGCCATGCCCCGCGCCAGCAACAACACTTCATGTCCCATGCGCCCATGCTGCGTGCCTCAATGCCCATTTCGCGTGCCATGGAATTTTTCCTTGACTCGCACCACTTGCTCTTCAATACCCTGTAATTCCTGGGCACAAAAACACACAAGAACCCCAAGCGTAAACACTGCATAATACATAAGCTTCTAATAGCACAATTTGCTAAATTCTCCTCACACTTCACATTAATTCATCAAAGCTTCAAAGTAAAATCCCTTTTTAATACTGAAAAACATCATGTGATGGGGATTCATCACAACCCCCAACTTGAACATTTGCTTGTCCTCAAGCAAAGACAATGCAAGACAAGACTCGACAACCCAATACCGGATAACATGCAATCAAGTATATATGAATCCACTAATTAACACCAATATCACTGAAACAAGTTGAGCGTCAACTTTCAGACTGGCCACTCAAATGCAATCCCACATATGGTACTTTCACTAGCACATACTTGCTCAATAGTGCGTGTGTGACATTTAACTGAATTGGAACAGAGCTAGTTTCAAAATGCATTTAACTAAGACTAGAGGGTTTTCTTCCGAGACCGCCAAAGATGTTTCAAAACAAAGGGTAGACTAACGTTTTCACATAAGATTGAGGGGCTTCACAGCAACGACAAAGGGTCTTAATTAGGCATTACAGATTGGACCAGTGCACAACTACTTCAACACACACACAACACAAACCACACAACATAGAGTTTTTGGCTGCGACCCCCCTCATTACATCAAAAATTTAGATTTACTCAGCAGTTACTTCGGGAGATTGCAACAAATACACAGCTATGTGGATTTTTCCACTTATTCACAAACACACTTAAACACACACGGCATACACTATAGCGTTACGGGTAGACGCCGCTGCGATCTTTGCACTCACGCGCACACACACCACGGCATACACTACTGGCGTTACGGTGTACGCCGCAGCGCGATGCTGCACACTCACCAAGCACACACCACGGCGCATACACTACAAGTTACGGGTAGACGCAGCTGCGATCTTTGCACTCACGCACACCGACACCCACACGCACCGACCATCCTACAATCTTCATACCCACCTTAGTACAACCGATGCACCCCAACTTAGCTTATACAACTACCCTTAATTTTTAGTAAAAATTTGGCACTCCCATGGTCCACCAAGCTAAGCTTAGCTACTGATCATTTCTAGGATCACTAAGTTCCCGAGTTAATGTTTTGAGTGTGGAAGCAAGATTGCACAAGTTCCTTCACCACAGAGGGTACTATTCGCTCAATTCTCACCACATCATCACTAAGTTTGCTCAACTAATTTCAAAAATTACATTTTTTTTTCAAAGATTGACTACATGATTGCATATCATCCTTGACACAGACACAGACTAACCAATAGGTCTTCCCCCTACATAGACTCTTGCAGTGTCCTCACTGCGCAAAAACTAGAGGGGGACCTAAACGACTCAGATAAAAACAACTAGTAAAACCAAAAAGAAACAAGCACATAAAAGCAACTAGGTATCACAACTACATAAATTTAAGATAAAGGAAAAAGAAAAACCACAACGGCGAGCAGATCACTCAACCGCGAACTCTGCAGCTACTGAGGAGGTGCCTGAAAAATGTCAGCATGAGGATCCACCTGCTCTCCCCTCTGAGAAGTGCAAATGGCCCTGTAGATAGCTTGCATACCCATCCTCTGTTCTTCTCCCATTCTCCTCTGTTCCTCTGCCAAAGCATCAATTCTTCCTTGTAGGTTTTGAAAATCTTCCCTTGATAGCTGCCACTGTGGCTCGAACTCCTCAAACTGAAACATGGGCTCTTCATGGACTTCTTGCTCTGCTTGAGGCTCAGCTGGAGGTGCCTGAACAAGATTGGAGCGAATACGAATCCAATCCCCAGTGATTGGCTTACCTGGTTCAATAACTTTTTCCTCAGCTTCCACAACAACTCCCGCTTTTTCACACAATAGGGTAATAAGGCTAGCATGCCTCCACCATGATTTTTTCTCTAATTTAATCTTTGAGAATTCCAGGAGCTCATTTTCAAGCACCGACCCCAAATTAATCGGTTCCCTTTGGATGATTGTTGTGGCTAGGGATGCTCTAGGGATATGTAATTCCGTTTGATTAGAGCATGTGGAGATTGTATGAAGGATAAAATCCGCCCATCCTCTAGCAATCGGAGTGAGATTCTTGGTTTTGATTTTTTTAGGATCACCATATCCATTTCTTTCCCAATCAACACGTGGTTTGCACAGTGTTCTAAGAATCTCAACAACATGATCTTCATCTTCCTTGGGCTCCCTATTCAACCTTTTCCTAAACCCACATTTTGCAACTGATACATGAGGTATCTCAAACAGCTCATTGATAGTGATTGGATCAAAGGGTACAATACATCCCCGAACGAAACTTGTGTTAGGAGGAAACTTAAGTGTCCCGTCGATTGCCGGCTGAGGATTAACATTAGCAATGAACTCCAAAGTGAGAGCTTGACTCGCCTTCTTAGGATAGGACACAAACTTTTCCCATCATCTCTCCTGAATATTTGCTTGGATCTCTAGATAGTCACCCGGAGTGAGGCGTATGGCCTTCTCTCTCACAAAGGGAGGATTTACCGGGAATGTGTCATAAAAATTCTTGCACCCCAGTGACCTGAACATATTGGCATCGAAACTCTGAGATGATGAAGCACGAGTACCCCTTTTCCTCTTTGGCGCATTATCATGTCCTTTTCCACCAGCCATATCCTGTATAAACACATTCAAAGTTGTGCAAAATTTGGGTGAAGGTCAGTGCACAATAAACACATGGATAAGTAAAATTTACTCGAGATCATCACCACATTACTCTTGTTGAACGCAATGAGTTCACACGACAAATTTACCATACAACTTTAAGCACTAAGTTGTTGTTCACAATGGGAAGGCCTGTTTTTCAAAATTCAATTCAATGAGGCATTTTAACAAACACCTTGTGTGCACCCCAAAACCCACTATGAACAACAACAACCCACAACCTAAACATACCACAATCTTGTTCCTTTCAACAATCTAACACACAAATTGGCAATATCACAGACCATCAACCCTTCCAACACTCATATAATCATCAATTTCGGATTTCAACATTTTGAGTACATGAGATGAATTTTGAATGAAAATGGAAGGAATTTGAGAACACTTACTTGATGTTAGCTGTTAAATCTAGCACTAGATGATGCAACAAAGTAATCCCACACAAATTCTGACTTGATTCTTGCGATTATTTTCAACAAAATCGTGACCTTGAGAGAGAGAGAGAGGAAGGAAACGGCGCGGAATAGAGGAAACGCGCACGTTTCAGCGCTGATATTGTTTCCCAGGGCGCGGCCGCGCCGGTTTCCGTGCTACTAAACAGGGGGCGCTGTTCTCTGGCGCGCAGAGTGGCGCGCGAGTTTGGTGCCGAACTCAGTTTCAACTTGCTAAAATGTGTGATTTTGTCCTAGCTGCATCCTAAAATACTATTCAAAGTAAAATAATGCAGAAAATTAAAGAGATAGGGATAGAGAATGTTGGGTTGCCTCCCAATAAGCGCTTCTTTAACGTCACTAGCTTGACGTTACCTCGACTTTTAAGGGTCACTTAAAACCAAGGCCAGCTTCTCTCTTTCCACCACTTCGCCAAGGTATGGCTTCAACCTCTGCCCATTAACTTTGAAAGATCTTTTTGATTCAGGTTCCTCCAGTTCAATTGCTCCATATGGTGTCACTTCTTTGACGACAAAAGGCCCTGACCATTTGGATTTCAATTTCCCGGGAAACAACTTGAGTCTAGAGTTAAACAGCAACACTTGTTGCCCAGGATGAAATTCTTTTCTTGAAATGTTCTTGTCATGGTACGCTTTCATTTTTTCCTTGTAGATCTTATTGTTCTCATATGCCTGCAGACGCATCTCATCCAATCCGTGTAGTTGTAGGATCCTCTTTTCCCCACAGGCCGAAGTGGCAAAATTCAAAAACTTCAGTGCCTAATACGCTTTGTGCTCAAGTTCAATCGGTAAATGGCAAGCTTTACCATAAACCAATTGGTACGGGGACATGCCTAAAGGTGTCTTATAGGCTGTTCTATATGCCCAAAGCGCATCATCTACTTTCAACGACCAATCCTTTCTTGAGCTTCCAACTGTCTTTTCCAAAATCCTCTTAATCTCTCTGTTTGAGACTTCACGACCATTGCTCGAGGATGATAAGGAGTTGTCACTTTATGCGTAACACCATACTTGGCGAGAACATTGTTGAGTTGGGTGTTGCAAAAGTGGCTACCCCATCACCGATTAGGACTCTTGGCACACCGAATCTAGAGAAGATGTTCTTCTTTATGAATTAACCACAGTTTGGGAATCACTCTTAGCAGTGGCAATAGCTTCAACCCACTTGGAGACATAGTCAACTGCCACTAAGATGTATTCACAGTTGTAAGATGGTGGGAATGGTCCCATAAAATCAATGCCCAAAGAATCAAACACTTCTACTTCAAGAATGGGGTTCAATGGCATCTCCCCTACGTGAAATATTGCGATCCTCGGCATTTGTCCTGACTTCTCCACGTAATTATGCGCATCCTTGAAGAGGGATGGCCAATAAAAACTGGATTGGAGAACCTTAGCAGCTGTGCGTTCCCCATTGTAGTGCCCTCCACATGGAGAGTCATGGCAATGCCATAGAATGCTTGTACTTTCAGCCCCAGACACACATCTTCTCAAGATTCCACCAGCTCCAACTTTGTAAAGATACGGATCATCCCAAACGTAATGTTGGGCGTCTCGGAGGAACTTCTTCTTCTGTTGCCATGTGAAATCTTCCGGGACCTTTTCGGCTGCCTTATAATTTGCAATGTCGGCAAACCACGGTCTTTCCACAATGGCAAGTAACTTTTCATCCGGGAACTCTTCCAGGATTTCTTTTTCACAAGCAGTCACTTCTTTGTTTTCCAACCTTGACATATGATCTGCTACCACATTCTCGCTCCCCTTTTTGTCCTTAATTTCCAAGTCAAATTCCTGCAAAAGCAAGATCCATCTAAGGAGTCGAGGTTTAGACTACGCCTGGTTAGCGAGATATTTTATTCTTTGCATGGTCAGTAAAAACAACTACTTTTGATCCAACCAAATAGGAACGAAATTTTTCCAGTGCAAATACTATGGCTAGCAATTCTTTTTCAGTTGTTGCATAATTAACTTGATTCTCATTTAAGACCTTGCTAGCATAATATATAGCATGAAAAAAAATTTCTAATCTCTGCCCCAATACAGCACCCACTGCGTAATCACTAGCATCACACATGAGCTCAAACGGAGCATCCCAATTCGGGGCTACTATGACTAGAGCAGAGATAAGTTTTTCCTTTAAAATATTCAAAGCGCATAGACAGTCATTATCAAATACAAACTCAGCCTCCTTAACAAGTAAATTGCATAAGGGTTTTGCAATATTGGAGAAGTCTTTTATGAAACGTCGATAAAAACCGGTGTGTCCTAAAAAACTTCTCACTCCTTTTACATTTAGAGGAGGAGGTAACTTTTCTATCACTTCGATTTTCGCTTGGTCAACCTCAATGCCTTTTGCAGAAATTTTATGGCCAAGCACAATACCTTCCTTGACCATAAAGTGGCACTTCTCCCAATTCAAAACTAAATTGGTTTCAGTGCATCGTTTTAAAACCACATCAAGGTTGGCCAAGCAAGAATCATAAGTAGAACCAAAAACAGAAAAATCGTCCATAAATACCTCAATTGCATTTTCCATCATATCGTAAAAATAGAAAGCATGCACCTTTGAAAAGTCATTTGGAGCATTGCACAACCCGAAGGCATCCTCCGATATGCGAACACACCGAAGGACACGTGAAAGCCGTCTTCTCTTGGTCTTACGGGTCTCATCGCTATCCGGTTATACCCGAGTATCCATCCGTAAAGCAATAGAACGCTTGTCCACCAACCTCTCCAAAGATCCCGATCCATGAATGGCAAAGGGAAATGGTCCTTCCTGGTTGCCTGGTTTAACCTACGGTAGTCTATACACATTCTCCAACCCGTAACAGTTCGAGTCGGAATCAGCTCATTCTTGTCATTCTTCACTACCATCATACCACCCTTCTTAGGGACCACATGAACCAGACTCACCCATGAGCTATCTGAGATAGGATAAATCATGCCGGCCTCTAAGAGCTTTAAAACTTCCTTACGCACCACCTCTTTCATTGTAGGATTTAATCTCCGCTGAGGTTGGATCACAGGTTTGAATTCTTCCTCCAGTTTTATTTTGTGCATGCAAAAAGCTAGACTTATCCCCTTGAGTTCTGAGATAGTCCAACCCAACGCATTTTTGTTGCTTCTTAGTACCCTCATCAGTTTCTCCTCTTCCAATTTGGTCAAAGAGCTGCTAATGATAGCTGGATGAAGATCATCATTTGCAAGGAAAACATACTTTAGATGAGAGGGGAGTTGCTTCAATTCAGGGATCTTTTTCTCGGAACTCTCCCCCCTATCTAGCTCTTCTTTTTTCTTGGACGCATTTTCTATCTGAGAGGCTTCAAACTGCAGAATACAGTCTTCTATTTCACTCCCCAGATTCTCTTCTGCTTCTTCAATAGAGTTTACAATCACATTCTCCAATGGAGGAGATGGTACTTCCTGTCTGAAGGTCTCTTTCACAGAATTATCAAGTACATCCACCCTAAAACACCGCCCTTTGTCATCGGGGATGGCGCGTAGCTTCAAAAACATTAAAAGTGATCTTCTCATCTTGGAACCTTAAGATCAGCTTCCCTTGTTGCACATCAATCAAAGCTCGCCCTGTGGCTAAAAATGGTCTACCCAGGATATGTGGTACCTCTGCATCTTCCTCCATGTCAAGTATCACAAAGTCTACCGGAAATAGGAATTTATCAACTCGACTTAACATCTTCCAACACTCCATAAGGATATTTTACCGATCGATCGGCCAAGTGTCGAGACATTCTAGTCGGTTTCACCTCACCACCACCAAGTCTCTTCAGCATAGACAATGGCATAAGATTAATACTGGCCCCCAAATCACAGAGAGCTTTGCCAATGGCTATGTCGCCAATTGCACACGGAATGGTGAAGTTTCCCGAATCTTTCATTTTCTGAGGAAGCTTCCTTTGAATTATGGCACTGCACTCTTCAGTCAAAGCCATTGTTTCATCCTCTTTGAATTTCCTCTTCTTGGTCAAAATCTCCTTCATGAACTTGGCATAGATGGACATCTGTTCTAGAGCTTCTGCGAATGGGATATTAATTTGAAGTCGCTTGAAAATCTCCATGAACTTTGAAAACTGCTCATCTTTTTGATTTTTCTTGCTAGCATGAGGATATGGTAGCTTCACTTGAGGAGAGGATGCTTTGGGTTTCTCTTGTACCTGCACATCAAAGAACAAATTGTTTTCATTAAGGTTAGACTTCACACCTTCTTCACTTTGCTCGTTTTCAACTTCCCCAATTTTTTCATTTTCATTTTTTTCACTCAACTCATTTTTTTCATTTTCTACTTCCACCTTCTTCTCACAAGTCACCACAGGCGTTTTCAACTCCCGACCACTTCTTAGTGAAATAGCCTTAGCAGTTTCATTATTTGGGTTATCAACAGTGGTAGCGGAGAATCCGCTACCAGATGATTCAGCAAGCTGCTTTGATAATTGCCCAATTTGAGTCTTTAAGTTCTTTATGGATGCTTCATGATTTTTCTCCATATGCTTCATAGTCTGCTCTTGTGATTGAAAAGTGGTTTTGGTCATTTGCATGAATTGAGTTAAAGCATTCTCCAATTGAGAAGATTGTCTTTGTTGTTGAGGAGGTGCTTGAGATTGCTGCTGTTGGTTTGAACCAGCTGTATCATTATTTTTCCAAGAGAAATTGGGATGATTCTTCCACCCAGAATTGTAGGTGTTAGAATAAGGATTCCCACCTTGCTTCTGAAAGTTTCCCATGTAATTAACTTTTTCACTGTTATCACCATGAGTAGCACAGTCACCTTCATGAGCGTTTCTGCCACAAAAGTTACATGCCCCTGTTTGCACTGCTTGAACGGTTGCAGAATTTTGAGATCCACTTGGCAAAGCAGCAGCTAAATGTTTAGTGAGGGCTTCAATCTGAAGTGACATTACCTTTTGTTGAGCCAATACAACACTATTAGAATCCAATTCTAACATCCCTTTCTTCGTTGTTGGTGCCCCTCTATCATTCTGAATTCTGTATTCATTAGAGGCCATGTGCTCTACTAACTGTCTTGCTTCCTCTGCAGTTTTAGTACCCAAAGATCCTCCAGCTGAGGCATCTAACATCATTCTTGTTTGAGGTCGCAAACCATGACAGAATGTTTGCAATTGCACAAAGTCATCAATACCATGCGAAGGACATTTTTTTAATAACAATTTGAATCTTTCCCACGCATCATAAAGAGACTCAGCATCTCCTTGCTCAAAGTTTGAAATCTCAGCCCGCTTCTTGATAAACTTAGAAATTGGAAAGAATCTTTCTAAGTACTTGCTCTCTAGATCAGCCCAAGTGGTGATAGTTCCTGCTGGAATAGTGTTGATCCAATCTTTAGCCCTGCCAGTCAAAGTATATGGAAACATACACAACTTTTTCTGGTCTTCGATTACTCCGCGAGATTGGTGGACCCACAAATTTCATAGAATGAAATAGGTGCTGGTTTGGATCTTCAGCATCAGACCCAGAGAATTGTTCAGATTTCAAGGCATTGAGGATCGAAGACTTGATCTCGAATGCTACAGCTCCCACAGGTTGGAAGGTGTAAGCTTGGACACCTTGGTTTCTTCTACCAAAATCACCAAGAGTACGAGCAGGCGGATTTTCTCCCATGACTTGAGTTACAGTAGGTTGCACAGGAGTCTCTCCGGTTGTTACTTGTTGCTCTCTCTGCTTTCTTAACCTTTCTTCCCTTCGATTTGCTTTTGCAGTTTTCTCGATCTCAGGATTGAAGAGTAAATCTTTAGGATCTACTGTTCCACGCATGCACTGAAAAATAACAGGAAACTAAGACAAGCGTCACAGCAACAGGTGTGAGAAATAAAAATAATGAAAAATTAAAACTGAAATAAATCTATGTACGGGTTCGAAATCGTTCAAGTAATAAATCCGGTAACGGCGCCAAAAACTTGTTAAGATATTGGCAAGTGTACCAAATCGTTCAAGTAATAAATCCGGTAAGACCGGGTATCGTCCTCAAGGATCGAATGCAATTACTAATCACGTTAACAACAACTAATATGAACCAATTTAAGATAAGATGAGATTGGTACGATTGAGCTACGAACACTAAAGTAAAGCAATACAATATTTTTGTGTTTTTAATAATAGAAGCCGAAGAACGAGTTGAAAAGGATACGATGGTAAAAGACACTAGGGACGAATTCCTATTGATTTCACACTATTGCCACTGATTTAATTTGAAAGATAATCTCTCTCTCTCTATGTAATTTTGCTATCAAACTCACAACATTAACCAATTCCCAGTTCCTTAGGTAACTAGTCCTTTGTCGATAACTAAAAGCCCTAATCCCTTAGGTGATTCTAATTAACAACAAGCATTAAAGAAAGAGTTTGCAATATACAACAACTCATAGATTATTCCTAAGCTACCAATTGATCGAAGGTATCGAATTTCAAACATTCAAGAATAAAACTCCCATTTCATAATTGAACAAAATATCATTGTATGAGTTTTCCAACCATAAAAGCGTAGAAATCCGATACACAAAATACGAGAGAGTACGATACAAATATGATTCTAAACCAGCGACAAGAGTGTTACGTCAATACTCATTCATCCCTAACATAAAGAAGTTTAGCTATTCATGATTAATGAAGAGAAACAAGGAAAATTACAAGTGGAAGATGATGATGAACACATATGAAGCTTCAATTCTTGTTCCCAAGTCTTGAATCTTCTATAGCCGTCAGACGGAATCGCTCCTCCTTCAGTTCTAGGATTCCAAAAACGTCCAAAAGTGCCAAAACCCGAGTAAATTCGGCGTTTCTATTAATTTCCTCGCCCAGCCGCGCGGCCGCGCAAGCTCCGCGCCAGTTTCCTTCTTTCCCTGACTTGTGGCGCGAATTCCAGCGCGTCCGCGCCGGTTTCCGCGCCAGTTTCCTTATTTCCCTGACTTGTGGCGCTAATTCCAGCGCGTCCGCGCCATGCCTCGCGCCAGCAACAACACTTCATGTCCCATGCGCCCATGCTGCGTGCCTCAATGCCCATTTCGCGTGCCATGGAATTTTTCCTTGACTCGCACCACTTGCTCTTCAATACCCTGTAATTCCTGGGCACAAAAACACACAAGAACCCCAAGCGTAAACACTGCATAATACGTAAGCTTCTAATAGCACAATTTGCTAAATTCTCCTAACACTTCACATTAATTCATCAAAGCTTCAAAGTAAAATCCCTTTTTAATACTGAAAAACATCATGTGATGGGGATTCATCGCAACCCCCAACTTGAACATTTGCTTGTCCTCAAGCAAAGAAAATGCAAGACAAGACTCGACAACCCAATGGAAGATCCCAAAAAATACTCCGTTTAGTCCAATTATGACCCACTCCATACCCATCAAACTTCTTTTCCCAACTAATTTCGGTCACCTTTGGAAAATCACTTACAACCTCCCATACATCTTGCCCTGTGGCAATGTAAGGTCGACCGTCTTTCTCATCCCTATTCTTGGTAAATCTTCTTTTACTTCTTTTGAAAGAGTGATTTGCTGGCAAGAACCGACGATGGCAGTCAAACCATGAATTCTTCTTGCCATGTTTCAAGGTGAAAGCTTTCGTGTCTTCCATACAATGAGGGCATGCTAACTTTCCTTGTGTTCCCCATCCAGATAACATACCATAGGTTGGAAAATCATTGATTGTCCACATCAAGCATGCTTTCATGATGAAGTTTTGTTTTGTTGATATATCATAGGTCAAAATGCCATTGGACCACAGTCGTTGCAGATCATCAATCAATGGTTGCAAGTAGACATCCATCTTTACTTTAGGGCTACGAGGTCCGGGTATGAGACAAGTCATAAACAAGTATGGTTTGGTCATGCACATTTCGGGTGGAAGATTGTAAGGGGTAACTATTACCGGCCAACAAGAGTATGGAGAAGCAGAGGCTTGAATGTAAGGATTAAATCCATCTGAACACAGACCCAACCTTACATTTCTGGGCTCACTAGCAAAGTCGGGATATACATCATCAAAGTGTTTCCATGCTTTTCCATCGGACGGGTGGCGAAGGACGTTTGAACTCTTTTTGTTCTCATGATGCCATCTCATTGCAGCTGCAGACTCAGGTGATGTATATAGTCTTTGTAATTTGGGAATGATAGGGAAATAGAACATTCTCTTTTCTGGGACATCTTTGTAGTTTCCCATACCAATCCTACGAGGAATAAACCTAGGAGAGTGACAAACTTTGCACTCAGATAACTTGCTATCGTCCTTGTAATATAACATACAACCTTCCTCACAACAATCAATCTTCTCAACCTTTAGCCCTAACTTAGACACCAACTGTGTTGCTTGGTAATAGTTATTGGGCAAGCAATTTTGAACTGGACATACAGTTTTAAGCATCTGAGCAACAAAATCTATACCATTTTGTGGAAGATGCCAATTCGTCCTTACTGCCAAAAGTTGAACTGATATTGCTTTGCATCTTCATTTGGCAACTCATCCTCATGATAAAGCATCAAACACCATCTGATTCATTGAATTAAATTGGTTGTCATGATGCACATGCCCGGTACTATTCGAACCACCCCTTGTATCAACACCGGTGTTCACTTCTCCGTGTTCAGTCCAAATACAATAGTCTGGTTGAAATCCATCCCGATACAAGTGAAGCCTAACATTAGTTGCCGTAGATATCTTGATGCACTTGCATTTTGTACACGGACACCGTATCCCTCCCTCAAATATACAAATGGGTAACTTCAAGGCCCTCTTCACAAAGTTTTTAACACCACAAATAAACTCTTTTTTCAATCCGTGCCTATTAGCATTTGTCCTATTGTACATCCAAGTACGATCCATTCTCTATAAGGCAGCCACGTAACTTGTCACTAAATGGTGATAATATCATCACAAGTTATTTTAAATAACTATAAGTTATTAGATAGAATAACATATGGTCCTACTGCATAAACCAAACATTAAGCTTTTGGAGAAACAACCAAAACCAGAAAGTAGCATCCATTGGTGTGAGTTTTTATAGAAGTGTAATTATATGCATACATTTGAGAGCAAGTAGCATCCATTGGTGTGAGTTTATAACTTAAAAAGAATGTTATCATTAAAAAAAACAGATGCTCTGTAGAGAGCAAATCATATTTTTAATTGAAAAGCACATAGTGAAAGATGAACCAAAGACTCTATATGACTGAGATTAGAAATCTCTTGGGCAGTGACACTATCAAAGACACTGTAAACACAAAAGCACCAAAAATCCAGAACTACAAAAAGAGATGATCCAAGGAGATGGAGACTAAAGCTTTACTTAACACATATACTCAACCAAAAAGCTTTTTTAACACATAACAGAAACAAGAAGACAAGTTCCACAAGCTTTAATATGAAACCTTAAAGATATAGTTTGTATGACAATCAACTCAACAAGCATGTTATTTTTCAGTTTTTTCATGATTCAAAACCTAAATTATATTCAGCAAGTACCTCTCAACAAAAACAAGTAGCTCTCGGCAAGTACCTCTCAACGAGGAACCTCAAGCAAGCACCAATCAACCAAGTACCTCCCTGAAATTACAAAGAAAAAAAAATCAAATTAATCAAAATGCAATTATAGAAAAGGATGGGATCACTAACAATATAAAATTGGACTATGCTCCCCTAGTTTTTTAAGTATTGTCATGCCAAATATAATTGGACTATGCTCCTCTAGTTGTTTAAGTATTGGTGGTATTATAGAAAAGAATAGGATCACTAACAATATAAAATTGACTGCAGATGATGGATTGATAATCCTCAACAAATTCAGGTTGAAAGAAAACTAATTAGGACACGTTAGTTAACTAAATTCGTGCGAACAAACTAATAACAGAAACAAAGTCTTATGTAAGTCATAAATAGTAATGACATGAAGTTATGCACATTGAATCCCAAGGAAAGCTTTTCTTTTACAAAGATACTAAGCATACTTATGTCAAAGAGAACAACAAATTTACTTTCAGAAAAGTACTATTCTCATTCAACATTAAGTAAATGATATACATAATGCATGCAGAGATTGAAATCTAATCTGACCATAAACAACTTATATTGAAAATTTACATTTTGAAATTAATTTAACTCAAGACTTTAACTATCTCTTTGATTTTAGCACTAATAAAGTAAATGTATAACTAACTTCAACTACAAAACTAAGTATCAAATTAAGTAAATCAAACAATATGAACGAAGAATTCTAATTAACCATCAAGCAAAACACTGCGATCAAACAATATGAACTTATATTGATGTTTGACTGAAAATATTCAAACAGAACATAAATCCATCATCTTATGCTTCTGTGAAGAAAAATACCTGCAATCAAACACAAAATTCACTTGAAAACTACACAAAATCAAAAAAACTATACAAACATAAATCCACAAACCTAGCTAACCTGAGGAAAATTTGTCAAAAAGAATTGTTTTGAGAGAGATAGAGTGAGAGAACGAACCAAGAGAGAAAGAGAGAGAACCGAGAGCGAGAAAGAGAGAGAGAGAGAGATGGAGAGAGTGAACCTTGAGTAAGAGAGGGAGAAGCACTGTGAGTGAAAATCACACCCAAACAGACCGATACAAATCAGAGACAATCCTTGTTGAAGAATAGGGAACGATTACGAACTGAGATCGAGAATAGAGATTGAAGAATGATTAGGGTTTCAATTGGGAGAACTGAGGTTTCAATTGGGAGAATCAAGCTTAGGGATTACGAACTGAGGTTTCAATTGGGAGAATCGAGCTTAGGGTTTCAAAGGGAGAGGATGGCGCTGAACTGAGCTTGTGAGTGAAAGGGAAAGAGAGGGAAGTGGAAGTGGAAGGGAAAGAGAGGATGGCGCTGAACATGAAAGTGTTTGTGTTTGTGGGAAATGAAAAGTAATTTTAGGGTTTTAGTTGAAAAAGAGTTTTGAAGGTAGCGTGGGCCAAGCGGACGCTACTAGGAAGAATCAAGTTAGCGTCGGCCAAGCCGACTCTAATATATCAAAAAACTATTTCGTCGACATTTAGCGTCGGCGTGGCCGACTCTAATAATTATTTTACCAAACAAATAAATTTGGTAGCTTAGCGTGAGCCTAGCGGACGCTAAATCGACGTTAGTAGCGTCGGTGTCGAGGCCGACGCTAAAAAGTTGACGCTAAATCACTGTTTTCTAGTAGTGTTATGTGCATAAATTTCTTCCTCTGTAATGATTACTTTTATGGTTGAGAGTTGATTATGTTGAATCGCTGTTTGTTATGTAATGCAATTATAAAAGTTTAAAACCCAAATTTTGTGTGTAACTATGTCAAGGGATATGATGAATATTAGATGTTTCGAGTAAGGGATGTACAGATCCTCACCCATCAACTTAAAAAAGAGTCTGCACAGAACTACTAATGTTTTCAGGGCCATTTTCTCAAACAAAGTGCTACTCAAAGAAAGAGAAGGTTTCTTCCCTTCCACCTACTTCGCTTTACCTTCTTTCTCTCGCTTCTTTTTTCTTAAACTTGGTTAAGCATACTTTGAGTACTAACTTAATTAGAACAGTCCAAATACAAATGTCCCTATACTCTTCTCAAGCCTACTATGACTTTTCTTCTGTTTATTGGGAAATCATTAGATCCCCGGATATTGCTTCTCCATAACCATTTCCACTTTCTGTGATCTAATTCTTAACCCCCTACACCAAAACAGATATGGGAGAGGGTATTAGGCTTGTAACAAAAAATATTACATATGTCACTAAAGGGCTTCAAAACCAATCAAATCAAAGATTTCACATTCATGTGCAACATACTTATCCACGCATATTTCCTTCCACATATCTCAGACGGCAACTTTATGTGAATGCAAACAGAGGAGACTAGTGAGTTCATGATACAACATCTACTCTTATTAAGTGCCAGAAGGGTAAATACGTCATTTGATGGATTTATGAAAGAAGAAATAAGAAGAAAAAATTATATAATATTTAGGAAGTAGTTATTGGTGTTAGTTTGAATTTGAATTGTGGACACAATTAAGCTACTCATAACATAAATTTGGGTACTGCACCCATAGTGTATTCTCAGAGCAATTTCCACTTGGTAAAAAAAAGTCATCATGTTTCAACTTAGTAAAAAAAAACCACATTTTGCCTTATTAAGGTGCAGCACCCAACTAATTGATAAGGGTACTTATCAATTTGGGTACTGCACCTTAATAAGGCAAAATGTACTCATAACATAAATTTGGGTACTGCACCCAGAGTGTATTCTCAGAGCAATTTCCACTTGGTAAAAAAAAGTCATCATGTTTCAACTTAGTAAAAAAAAACCACATTTTGCCTTATTAAGGTGCAGAACCCAACTAATTGATAAGGGTACTTAAGAATTTGGAGATATTGGTGTGTGTTAGTTTGAATTTGCCTTGAATTGTTAGTTATTTGGTTTGGGCGTGGCTTTGATATATATATATATATATATATATATATATATATTATATATATATATATATATATATATATATATATATATATATATATTGTTTCTCTTTTAGATAGTTATGTTTGGTGGTTATTGGAAGTTTAAGGCCAGAAGTAGTTACTTCTGAGAATTGCTCTGGGACCCTTTGAGTTGTAATCTCTACTCTAATTATCTATAATAATCGGAGGTTTCCATTCCAAATTTCCTTCTTCAGAATGAAAATAGTGTTGTATGGGAAAAGTGAGACTTCTAGGTGCTGTGAAACATACCTTCCCTTGTATGGATATTGTTTCAACTAATAATATTTTAAGGGCCATTTTCTCAAACAAAGTGCTTTTCAAAAAGAACGTTTTTATCCCTTTCTCTAACATCTTCCTCTTCGTCTTTATTGATCTTTCTCTCGCTTGTTTTTTCTCAAACTCGATTAAGCCTACTTTGAGTATTCAGAAAAAAAAATTAAGTATTCAAATTCGCAAAGTTTGTTCCTTCATAGCCAATTTTGTGAACAAAAAAATTATAATTTTATGACAAAATACGTAAAGTGCAATGCTAGCGTTTAGTTAATAAATAACAAAGCTGATAAATATAAAAATATGACATAAAATGATATTTAGTTAATGATTAAATTATTTAATGATAACAAATTGTAAATTAGGAAAGAGAAGTAATTTAAGAAAAATAAATAGGTAAAAGTGTCAAAAAAGTGAAACGATATCCACTATCTGCTAGCGTTTGAAAAAATGCTACTTGAAGTAGCATTTGAAAAAACACTAAACACTACCAAAAAATGTCAAACGCTAGTACTTACCAAACACACGTTCTCTTCACCCATTAGTTTCATCCGCTAGCGGATGGGAAGTGCCAAACAGAGCCTTAAACTATTGAATAAAATATCTTTATATATAAAGACTGTTTGTGGCTCCATTTGTCGCCAGACTTTTTTTATTTTACAAGCTCTCTATTTTCTAAAGAGATCATTTTTGTAATTTTTGAGAATTTTTTTTCGTTTTTTTAAGTATGCATTTTTTTTTTGTCATTTTGTCAATATGCAACTTTTTTCATGCAAATTCAATGCGCAGCCAACCTAAAATCTTTAGTTAGGGAATGCAAAAAGAATTTCATTATCAAAATTGTTGATTCAAAGAACTTTTGGATTTTTTTAAATATTCTCATTTGATTCACTAAAATTAAAAAACCAAAATATTTAACTCCAAATTTATTTTAGACCAAATCATCAATTTAGTCTCTGAATTTACATCTATTCTCTTAATTAGTCATTGAAGTGTATGAAAATAATAAGTGGTCTCCAGACTTGTTATTAAGAATTGTGCCCAATATTTCCTCTACATCACTATTAAGA
Source organism: Oxytropis ochrocephala (assembly GCA_020916435.1). Lineage (NCBI taxonomy): Eukaryota > Viridiplantae > Streptophyta > Magnoliopsida > Fabales > Fabaceae > Oxytropis > Oxytropis ochrocephala. Next base: position 42,298,006 of record CM037089.1, read on the forward strand.
ACTACCCCAATATTTGCTCTAATGGTGAACTCTTTAAGAATCCAATTTAAGTATCACAACATATCGCACTTGTAATACTTTTTTAGGATAACTATAATTAATGTTTATGTTAAGAACCAAGATCGTTGGGGAGAACTGAGATCGATTAGTGAAAAACACTCTCCTCCACCTAGTGAATTTTAATTGTGAACCTTTTGAACAAATAGGTTCTTTGAGGTGACACCCTAGCGGACTGGGGTTTACGAACCCCCACTGCATATGCTCTAATAAATAACATGAATAAACCGTACACATGTCATCTTGCACTACAAAAAAACAAGCAATTAGCGAGAGACTCTGCGAGGGAAAATTAAGTCCCTCGCAAAAGCAAAAATTAGCGAGAGACTTTGCGAGGGCAATTAGCGACGGACATGTGGCAATTAGCGACGAAATATCAGTCGCTAAATGCAAGACACCAATTTCAAACTGAGCTGCACGTTTTTTAAGGCAGTTAGCGACGGAAATAGCAGGTCCCTCGCTAATTGACTGACATTGACAGTACACTTTGCAGGATTCTGACCATTGGCAAGGTGGCTTGGGAAACGCGAGGATTAGCGAGGGACAGTTCCTCGCTAATTCCCTCGCAAACTGTCATATTTTTTTATTAATCCGAACCAAACACACTCTCTCTCATTTACTCTCTTCTTCTCTGTTCTTCTCTTCCACTCTCTTCTTCCTTACTCTTCTCCTTCTCCTTCTCTCTCTACGACACCACCACCACCACCACCACCACACCATCACCACTCTCACTCCTCTCTCACTCTCTCTTTGGAAATTTTGGTTATAATAATAATACTAATAACAACAGTAATAATAATACTACTACTAATAATAATAATAATAATAATAAATTCAGATTGAGAAGCGTGTCAGTCAGATTCGGGAAGCGTGCTGTCAGCATTAGCGAGGGAATTAGCGAGGGACTGTCCCTAGCTAATTAGCGACTGACACAATTTCCCTCGCTAAAGGGAATTAGCGAGGAGGATATTAGCGACTGAACTGGTCCCTCGCTACGAAATCGGGCCTTTTAGCCACTGATATTTCCCTCGCTAAACCCAATTTTTTTTGTAGTGTTGTCCGTGAAAAACAATATAAATAGGACCCAAGGATTACACCTTACGTTCAACACCAAAGAAACTACTTTGTGCAGATTCGTGTTAAGCCCCTTTATATTGTACAGTGGGTGGTCAAGAACCGTTGGATCTGTACGGAGCGATTCTGGTCGTTGTTGGTAGGAGATGCAAGCGCTGATCAGCCTTGGTTTGGGCTGAGTAGCGCCTTTCTTAATGGGTGGGGCCTTCGGCCCACTCCAGAACAATTCTCAATCCAAGATTATCTGTGTACCATTTAATCATATTATGTTTTAGTTTTTAAGCTAAGTTTTCTTTTAAAAAAAAAATTCGCTTTGTCATTAGAAAATAGCATAAACAAAGTATATTATCATAAAGAAAGCAGCGCAACACTACTCTTGTAAAAAGCATAGTCAAATTAGTATTGAAAAAGACCAGATAAGTTTTAACATTTACTTATTAAGTGATTTATCGTTCACGAAACCCATATTTGGAGATGAAATCCAGTTTCGATTTGGGCCACCATGAAATCCCCAATTTCAGTAGACAATTTGATACTCAAATTGACATCCCCAGAATTCCATATTTGTTCCGAATTTGGGCAAAAACAAAAATCGTGAATCATTTTGTTCTACTCGTTCGATGGGAGAAAACGAAAACTATTCTCGTTCTGTTGATGTCTTCGTTGGAAATGAACAATTTCGAAAACAGGATTCAACTTAGGGAAAATTCAGAGAACAAAATCCAAAACTCCAAATTCAAAATTCTTCTGTTTCTAAATGTATCAAGAATAAAAAAATAATTAATTAAACAGAGGGGTATTTTGGGTTTTTTTTAGTTTTGAATAAAAAAATAATTTTTAATTAAAATCCTAGATGGACTTGTCACATCATCACTGTTTAGCCACATCTACATCCACATCAGCACCGTCAGCCACTTAAGTTTTTTTGTTAACAGAGTTAAACGGAAATTACAGAGAACTGATCTAAAAAGGACAACAAATGCGTCATAGTGGACACTTTTAACATCGGTTCTTATCATAATTGATGTAAACAATATTTTCTACATCGGTCCATAAACTGATGTAAAAAATTTATACTTTTAATATTGCCTGAATCAATAACGGATGCAGAACCGATGTTAAAAGTCCAAATTGCTGTAGTGAATGTAAGCAAACCATAATAATTAAATCTTCAAACACTTGCCTATTATTTCATTCACAAGGTAAAATAGTTTTGTTTAAAAGTGTGGGGCTTCTAAAACTTGGCCTTTAAGTTCTATACGTATTTGCCAAGAAGAAAGACTATTACTGTCTGCTCCAAGTATCTTACATGTAACCTTTCACATTGTTGTTGGTAATAAAACCTTGTATTTTATTTGTGAACACTCTAGTCATTAACAAATGTTATGTGTGAGATTACAAAGGTTATGGTACCTCTTCCACGGCCTTTGTGAATAGTGATAGTCATCCAAATCAGTGAACATTAAATGATTCATATTTATCTATGTAGCGAGACAAATAGTTAAATGGTAAATTATGCAACACTTTAAATAAACTATAAACTACTAATTTTTTTAAGGAGTGTGCCAAAACCTTAAACTATTAAAAAAATGGGACGGATGGAGTAGTCTACATTTAGTTTTTCTTCTATCCTTACAGTGCACTTTTGAAATTTTCAAACTTTTAACCAGTTTTAGTTTCTTTGAATGATAATGCATGCTCAATCCGTGAATAAATTAACTCTTGTAGCATTGGAAGATATCAACCGGCTGATTGAAGAAGACCCGCTTGTTGCACACGAGAAGCTTCTCACTGGGAAAGTCTCTGTTAAGAGTCCCACATCGGATGTGATATGGCCTGAAAAATAGTTTATAAGTGGGTGGAATCCCTCACCTTACAAGCCGGTTTTGTGGGATTGAGTTAGGCCTTAAACCACATTCTAAGATGGTATCAGAGCCAATCCAAGATCCGTTGGGCCACCCGCTATCGGGCCACTCGGGTCACGCTCCAGTTGTCCCCTCCTGGGCGTGAGGGGGGTGTGTTAAGAGTCTCACATCGGATGTGATATGGCCTGAAAAATAGTTTATAAGTGGGTGGCATCCCTCACCTTACAAGGCGCCGGTTTTGTGGGGTTGAGTTAGGCCTTAAACCACATTCTAAGAGTCTCCATTTCCTCAAAGCCTCAAAAACCAGTTTCTCAATCTGAGACAAAAATGCAGAGTTGTTCTGTTGGAACTTTACTTCAAGATTTGAAGGCTTTGATGGACTCATCAAACCTTAACCATCTTGTATCTCAACAAGAGTCCAAATCAAAATTGATTTCTCTTTTTCAGCAGTTGAATCAACATCAAGGGCTCTTATCTTCTGACATCAATGACTATGTGGAGAAGGTCCAGAACTTCTTCAATGACCACTTTGTCAAACACTTCACTTCTCAACAAGTATTCAACGAGCATAACCAACTTCTGGATTCTAAAACCAATCTCACGAACAAGCTTCGGAGTGCCAAAAGTACACAATCCCACATTGACAATGCAGCTTCAACTGCCAAGACTCAGATGCATGAGTTGAGTTTACAGATTGATGATCTTAGAAAACAATTGGCAGAACTTGAGAATCAAAGAGGTGATTTGGAGTCAGTAGTTGCTTCTTCAGAAGTCGACGTCAGAGAAGCTGAACGTGCTAGGACTTCAGCAGAAGAAGGCTTTGCAGATTTAAAATCTTCGTTTCCTACATTTTAGGAACTGAATGAGGTGTGCATATTGCTTGTTACGATAATATTTAGTTTCAACTTGGCGATCGATGCATGATTTGTTTACATGTGTGTAATATTTATTTTTGATGTCTTTTCTCAATCAAATTTATAAACACACACGTATTATTAACAACATCAAACAATAAACACAGTCCGTATCTTTTATCAATTCCTCCTTTTGTGAAACGGTGTCGTCGATTGAAATTTTTCTGATATCTATTGTTACATTTGGGTCTGTGTTAATGTTAATTGAATTGATTTGATGTTGTTAAATGATATATATCATTATGATCGAAAGAGACAAATAATTGAAGCTTTAAGGGAATGGCTAGCTGTAAAGTTTGTGAACAATTGAATCTTTACAATTACAGATTCTTTTATTAGAGGGCACTTTAAAGGAATCTGACGTGCTTGCTTTTGTTTTTGTTTTCAGCATAACTTGAATTGCATGCATAGAACATTTTATTAGTATATACACTAGTGCAAAATAAGGAAAAGAAATAGACATTTAAAGTCACGCGCTCAGATGCCTGCCTTGATATAAGGACGCGGTGGCAAACTTGTAATAAACTCGAAAACTTTTTTTGGCGCGCTAGGTTTTAAGTCAAGCGTAAAATATGCGTGACTTCAAAAGTGAAAAATTTTAACATTTTAAGACAAACCGTAATATTGCGTGACTTCTAAAGTATTTCACAGTAAAAAAAATTAACATTTTAAGACAAACCGTAATATTGCGTGACTTCTAAAGTATTTCACAATAAAACACATCAAAACGTTCTCAGTTGAACGTTTCGTATTCTAGAGTATCTCATCGTCTCTCTCGCTAGGTTTCTTCCAAAGTATCTCATCGTCTCTCTCGCTCTCACTTCGCTCTCTCTCGCGCTCTCTTCGCTCTCTACAACCTTCATCATCTTGCTCTCATTGCGTTTCCAGGCAAGCCCTCTTTCTTCTGCTCATAAAACGGTTTACGGTCTCACTCCCCTCCGCCGCAGCCGGCGAATCAATCCCGTCACCGCCGCCGCCACTGCCACTGCTATCTTCGCCGCCGCCACCAATGACCAAATTTTCAAACCGCGACGATCTCGGCGTTTACGATCACGAGTTTCAAAGCAAATCTGTGATTACAAAAGAAGGTTTTCAAAAGGGTTTTTATTTTATTCTGTTTTATTCTGCCTATTGTTAATGTAGTTGTTGAATAAATCTATTACTTAGTGTTAGTGTAAATTAGTCTATTGAATTATTCATTCACCTAATTAATTTGTTAAATATAGAAAATTATTAATTGTATTGTCCTTTTCGTGTTATTGTGAGAGATCAAGGTACTCAAGCTTGGAACAGTTGTAGAGAGATGTAGGAAACTCACCAGGAATGTAATTATATTGAAAATCAATGTAAGTGAGGTTTTTGAGATCACATAGGAAAGGAGGTAATGTTTGAGTGATGTTGAAGTTGATCATAGAAAGTTCGATGTGTAATCATTGGTGCAAGTGATTTCGGCCAAGAGCAATGAGAAGAGTTTGATGAGGTCCAGTGACTGAGGAATGATGGATTTGAAAGTATATTTTTATCTTCAATAGTACTTCATGTTCTGGCCAAGTGGCAAATTCTATTATTGGTAATCTGATACAACTTGCTTTTCTCATCCTTGTATTAAGTTTCTTTTCTCATCCTTCTGTTTATTAATTGTTATAACTCGGCTTGATAAATTTTTCAGAGCAACTTGTTTGGTGGCTTCACCTGCTGATGGTCAATGCTAGCCATCATTTGTTTTGTCTTAGACTTGTATGTCATTACAAGGCCCTAGCAAATTTTAAAGACTAGACAATCAGCAAGTTTTGTCTTCAGTAATCTAGCTTTAACCATTGTACTTCATTTTGTAATTGGGAATCTCTTGGATGGAAGCTTCTAAACTTGATTTTTGCAGCCCAAATTATACTCAAGCAGAGCTACAATTTGCAATTTTGTTGTAATTACTAAGTATAGTATTAACTGATCATCAAAGAAACTTAGATGCATGAAATATCTTTGATTTCATATTGCTTTTCCAAACCATGCCTAACTACTTTTGCATTATGTGAATGAATATGTAGAATGCTTTCTACAAATAATTTTACAGGACAATACTAGAAGCATTAGGCAATTTGAAGAATCTCGATCAATTGTAAGTGATTATCATCCTAATATTGCTTTACTGTTAGTGTAAATTAATGAAGTGTTTAGTTTGTCCAAGTTAGAAAATGCTTTAAATTTAAACTTTTATTGATCATTGAAGTTGTATAATTATCCAATTTGAATTTTTATGTAACATGTAGCTCTTTGTATTTGGGCAACTGTGGAGACTAGAACCTTTACCTTGTGAGAAGAAAGAATTGTGGCAGAGAGAAATGGAATGGCTTGTTAGTTAGTGATCACATTGTTGAATTGATACCTTCTTGGCAAACATTTCCTGATGGCAAAAATTAGAGGTAAAATTGAATTGAGTCCTCAAGTCCAATTCTGTAACTCTTGACACAGGGTAAATTATTATTGATGTTTCTAATCTGATTCATTCATTCTGCAGTAATGACTTGCAGGCCTAGGACAAATATTTTTATCAATCTTCCAAATTTCTTCGCAAACTCGATAACATGCTTCTCGTGAGTAACAAATCTTGTTCTTTCATGTCACGGTGGTATTTGCGAGACATCATTTGATTGAATGATTGAGGTTTATATAGTTAAGACTTAATTTATATTTTCTTCATCACAAGAAATATTAGACAGTTTCACAGTCTGAGTTTTGGTATGTTGATCAAGGAATTGTAGCTTGAGATGCAGATGGTTCCGCCTCGCTTCGCAAAAGCAATTCAGCGGCAAGAAGAGAAATGGCGGCTCCTGTACCGTGTTCCTCCCGCAGTCTTAGTGAGAACTCAAGAAAGCGGTTGAATCATTCTCGAGAAAACGCATAGCCAGATTCTCAAAGCGACCATGTCTATCAACGATATTGCTTTGGCTGAAATGGAAGTTCATGAGTCATATTTGGAAGGCCTCCCTAAGGTCTTTACTCTTTTTTCTAACAGAAATACTTTCTTTTCTTGATTTTATTATATGACTTAGATAAATGACCAAACAAAGAGTATAACATAAATTACTACACTGCAAACTTTGCTGAATTGGAATTTCTCCAGTAATATTTAGAAGTCTTCTCTAAGTTCTTCTTTGTAACATAAAAAGTAATTATTTTCTTGTGTTTTGCAGGTTGAATGTCCAAAGTATCTTGGGTTTTGTATAAGTCGACAGAAAACTGATCAGTTATAGTTTGTTATCACATTCTTAGGAAGGCTTATGCTTATGAATCCTTTGTCTGGTGACTTTTTGATTTTATTTTGTTTTATTTGTTTTGGTAATCATAGGATTCAGGGAGTTTGTAAACCTATGCAAATATCATGAAATGAGGTATCAACATCATATCATATATCTTTGGTTGACAAGATATTAGTCAAATGAATGTTGAATTGCTAAAGTAATTTTTAGTTTGCTAATGATATTTTTTTGTGCAAAATTTAATACATTTATTTTATATAGAATATGTATGTTGCTAGATTTAATGAATTTGATGTGGGGCCAAAATTAGTATATGCACGAGGATCACCCAAAAGCTAAAAAAATTAAAACTTAAATAAACACTTTTGAAGTCAAGCATTTAAAATGTATGTCTTAAAAACATAACTTTTAAAGTCAAGCATTTAAAACGCCTTTTGACTTAAAAAACATCTTTAAAGTCTCGCGCGTGACTTTAAAAAAAAAAGCTATTCACGAGTACTGGTCTAGAGAGAACACGAGGAATTAAAGTCGCGCGGTTAAAAAGTCGACTTAGAAACAAACTTATGAAGTCGGCACTCGCGCGACTTTAAATCTCCCGACATCTGAAAGTCGCTTATCATAAGTCACGCTGGCGCGTGACTTTAAATGTCCAATTTGTCTGACTTTAAATCCCTTTTCTGCACTATATATATATTACCATGCATATCCTCCTCTGGAGTGTGGATGATAGCTGCTGCAGATTTGGAGAAAGGGGAAGATTGTCCGTATCGTATGACTTGCTTAAACTACCTGAAACGAGGTAAAGAAACATCTCATTCAAGGTTGTCTTTTTATTCTGTTCAATTTATTTTTCAGATATTTTTGTCATGTTCTTGATTTCCATTTTTATTATTGTAGCTCAGAGAATTCATCACTCACTGTCGACCATTTAATTTACATTACACAATACGGTATATAGCTTGATATATGTGTGAAATCAAGCATGTAATTAACTTGGCAATGCAGAATTTGTTTACATGTCTGTAATAATTGTGATATGTTTTCTCAATCAAATTCATAATAATATCATTACCAACTTTTTCATTTCTTAAACTTAATGCACCGAACTAGTAACTATTTTATGCATTTTATAGATTTCATAATCACAGATGCAGCCATTAACATCTATTATACTCTTCTACTCTATCTATCTACTATCTTCTTTATATTATATTATAATATTATATTATAATATTATATAATATTATATTATATTATTATATATCTTTAATTATATATATATATATATATATATATATATATATATATATATATATATATATATATATTTAATCAAAACAACCACTACCAAAAATACCAAAAACTACCATTATCTAAAACTCACTTTTTGAGAGACAAATATATCATTTTCAATTATTTAATCCCACTTTTTATATTTTGTGGGTCCCACTTTTTTCACATCATCTCTTAACTTTTTTTATCTCACATTTAAAATACATTTTTCTCTTTTCTCTCTCACTCTTATATTTCTCAATTTTCTCTCTATCTCTCTCCCCTCTTCCCCTCTCCTCTATTCAAATTTCTATTTTTTTAATCTATCTATGTTTATATATATATATATATATATATATATATATATATATATATATATATATATATATATATATATATCATTAATCAAAACAACTACTACCAAAAATACCAAACTACCATTATCTAAAACTCACTTTTTGAGGACAAATATATCATTTTCAATTATTTAATCCCACTTTTTATATTTTGTGGGTCCCACTTTTTCACATCATCTCTTAACTTTTTTTTATCTCACATTTAAAATACATTTTTCTCTTTTCTCTCTCACTCTTATCTTTCTCAATTTTCTCTCTATCTCTCTCCCCCTCTCCCTCTATTCAAATTTCTATTTTTTTTAATCTATCTATGTTTATATATATATATATATATATATATATATATATATATATATATATATATATCATTAATCAAAACAACCACTACCAATAATACCAAACTACCATTATCTAAAACTCACTTTTTGAGGACAAATATATCATTTTCATTTATTTAATCCCACTTTTTATATTTTGTGGGTCCCACTTTTTCACATCATCTCTTAACTTTTTTTTTTCTCACATTTAAAATACATTTTTCTCTTTTCTCTCTCACTCTTATCTTTCTCAATTTTCTCTCTATCTCTCTCCCCCTCTTCCCCCTCTCCCTCTATTCAAATTTCTATTTTTTTTAATCTATCTATGTTTATATATATATATATATATATATATATATATATATATATATATATATATATATATATATATATATATATATATATATATCATTAATCAAAACAACCACTACCAAAAATACCAAACTACCCTTATCTAAAACCCATTTTTTGAGGACAAATGTCATTTTTAATTATTTAATTCCACTTTTTATATTTTGTGGGTCCCACTTTTTCACATCATCTCTTAACTTTTTTTCTCACATTTAAAACACTTTTTTCTCTTTTCTCTCTCACTCTTATCTTTCTCAATTTTCTCTCTATTTCTCTCCCCCTTTTCCCCCTCTCCCTCTATTCAAATTTCTATTTTTTTAATCTATCTATATTCTTTTTAATCAAAATACCCACTACTTATATCTCTATTTTCCTTTCACTAGACGAAAAATATTTTTACTTTTATAAATGAATAATTTGTTTTTGTTTTTATTTTTATTTTTTATCTTTCTTTTGAACTTTTGACTACGGGGAAACGTAACACGTTAACGGGTAAACATTATATTTTGCCTTTGAGCCACAACAAGAAAATACTAGATGTTGTCGAAATTATTCTTTTCTATTTTTTATTTTTAAGTTTTAACAAGTAAATATTATATGTTGTTGCTATAATTTCATTACTATTAATTAATTCTCTATGGTGGAACGTTAGACATTGTCAGACGAATTATTTTATATTCTGCTTTTGAGTTACAACGGGAAAATGTTACATGTTGGTATAATTTTACTACTGATAAAATAAATTTCGTGTTATTTGCCATGGGGGCTAATGATTAAAAATGTCAATTGAAGACAATATTCTAAAGTTATGAAACTTCAATTATTAGTAACTTAGAAGATTTATTGTACTTAAATTATATTTGAGAATATTCATACAAAGAATACGATGTTACCAGTGCATATGCACGGGTATACTGCTAGTACTGTTAGTAAACAAACTACCACCAAATTTACAAAAACACACTAAATTGAAAAAATTAGCAAAACATTAGTTTGGGGGGGGGGGGGGGGGTAAATTGGTAACTAGACTAGAAAAAAATCCAAACTTTTTGAAAAAGCAAAAGTAACTATCTCGAAACAAATCATGAAACAAATATTTGTAATTGATAATTATAATTTTTAAAGACTACTATAAATCTACTATCTATCTTCTACTATCTACATTAAAAGCACAAATCATTATAAAAATAATTTAATATAAATCTACTATTTAACTTTTTTTTGGTATAAACCAAGTATCCTCTGCGCGCAATTGCAGAGACTAATCTCTCGGGCCGAGAAGGACCACAATGGGCGGCAAATCTCTCCCTCAAGAGATTTAACACTGTTGCATGCCCAAGGTTGGATTCAAACTCAGGGCATTGGTTAAGTTGGAAGAGATTTCTATCATCTCATCCAAGTGCTCTTGGGTATTTATCTTTTTTTTTGACGCAATGGGTATTTATCTTTTAACTACTAGCACAAATTTCAAACTAAAAATACATGTGACAAATAATTGTCACTGATACCTAAATAAAGGATAAATAATTGTCATTGATATATAAAAAAAACACGAGATAAATGTTTTTCAATAATAATTATAATTATAGTTTTAGAAGATTACCGTAAATCTATTATTTAAAAAGATAAACAATTGTCAGTATATATATATATATATATATATATATATATATATATATATATATATATATATATATATATATATATATATATATATAGTTTTAGAGTTCTAACGGGAGACATTATATGTTTTTGTTGTGAAAAATTATACTTTTATATTTTTGTATTTTTATATGTATTTGATTTTTTTGGTCAGTATATGTATTTAATTTTAGGTGTTTGCTTTTCCCACACCCCCTCCTACTCAAAACACACCCCATAAGGGTGTGAAAAGACCAAAAGACCAGCCAAAACCTCTTTTTTTTCACGAAATTTCACCTGTTCGAACACGGGCCTTCGAACAGGTTCGAATGACATCGTTCGTGTGTGTTAAATCTTGACTTCACACCCTCTTGCGTGCGTAATTTCACTGTTGAGCGAGGTCATGCGAACAGGTTCGCATGAGGGTGTTCGAACACCCCTATTTTATTACAAAAAATGGACTCTCACACCACATTCACCTTTTTTACCTGTTCGGTTGACCTCAACCGAATAGATTCGGTTGACCATCCCCGAATAGGTGAAAACACGCACTCCACTTAAGGGTATTTTTGGAATATTTGGAGTTAAGGGATGTGAAAGAGTAGGAGGGGGTGTGGGAAAAGCAACGCCCTAATTTTATATACTCAGACTTGTTGGGTCTAAATGGGCCATCACTTGTTGTTAGTATCACTTGTAATAAGGGTATTACTTTTCCCACACCCCCTCCTACTCAAAACACACCCCATAAGGGTGTGAAATGACCAAAAGACCAGCCAAAGCGTCTTTTTTTCAAGAAATTTCACGTGTTCGAACACGGGGCTTCGAACAGGTTCGAATGACATCGTTTGAGTGTGTTAATTTTTGACTTCACACTCTCTTGTGCGTAATTTCACCTGTTCGAACGAGGTCATTCGAACCTGTTCGCATGACCTTGTTCGAACACGTTCGAACGACATCGTTCGCGTGAGTTAAATATTGACTTCACACCCTCTTGTGTGTAATTTCACCTATTCGAACGAGGTCATTCGAACCGTCCTTAAACACGTCCTCACAGCGTTTCACGCGAGGTTATTTTTGGAATAAAATTTGTTAAGGGGTGTGAAAGAGTAGGAGGGGGAGTGGGAAAAGTAATACCCTGTAATAATGGGCTAGTTGTATAGTGGACTCAAGCCCAGTCCATTAAAGTGTAAACCATTTAGTTTTGTTTGTTTTTTCTGGGTGTTTGCTTTTCCCACACCCCCTCCTACTCAAAACACACCCCATAAGGGTGTGAAAAGACCAAAAGGCCAGCCAGAACCTCTTTTTTTTCACGAAATTTCACTTGTTCGAACACGGGCCTTCGAACAGGTTCGAATGACATCGTTCGTGTGTGTTAATTTTTGACTTCACACTCTCTTGTGCGTAATTTCACCTGTTCGAACGAGGTCATTCGAACCTGTTCGCATGACCTTATTCGAACACGTTCGAACGACATCGTTCGCGTGAGTTAAATATTGAGTTCACACCCTCTTGTGCGTAATTTCACCTGTTCGAACGAGGTCATTCGAACCTGTTCGAACCGTCGTTAAACATGTCCTCACAGCGTTTCACGCAAGGTTATTTTTGGAATAAAATTTGTTAAAGGGTGTGAAAGAGTAGGAGGGGGAGTGGGAAAAGTAATACCCATTTTCTGTTATCCGTTTTGTTACAAGCTCAACCAATTCAGTTGAGGCTTCACATTGTATATCAAGCTAGTTTTGGCTTAGGGTTTTTTTTTGGACCCCCACCCCATCCCCATAAACCCCCACCCACACTGAAAACCCCAAAATGCTCTTCTGAAAACGTATTTTTTTAAAATTTTTTTTGGCCAATCCTATATACACCTGGGGAGGTATATATACGACCCTATTTTTTGCCCATCGTATATACACCCCCAAGGCGTATATACGATTGGCAAACCCCCACCTTAATTGTATATCAAGCTAGTTTTGGCTTATGATCAATACAGAGAAAATACTTTCAATCTCATTCTTGGTTCAAACAAGACTAATTAATTTCCAATTTAGTCAATTCATATAAACAACACGACGTTCAATAAAAAAGGTGGGAAATAGTTGCTATATCCTATCAAACTGGTCAATAAATACGTCGGCATACCATAACACCCCTAGTTAGTTCCATTTGAAATATAAAATGTATTTTATCAAAAAACTAGTAGATTACCCGTGCATCCGCACGGGCTAATCGTATTATGTGACATGATTATATTCAAATAAAAATGTTGATTTGAAATGTCATTCTTATAACATCAGTTGCAAAATATAAGTGTATAAAACCAATATTGGCTCTACAATGTGTTTTTGTCACACTTATAACATTAACGTAAAGTTGCTATAAAGTCCAACAAATATGCTACAAATTTTTACTTTAAGAAAAATATGCTACAAATATTTTTTATATAAATGAATATATAAATATATCGTAAGTACAAAAATATAAAAATATTTATATTGACAACATGCAATAGATACCCATAGAGATAGATAGCTCAAATTTTCTCTAATATATACAAATAAGTTTTTATGAACTAAATCATTGCATGTTTTCCGGTTGAGAGGTAAGAATGTGAGCAAAAATTATAGATAGTAGATTTATAGTAGTCCTCAAAAATTATAATTATCAATGATAAATATTCATCCTGTGTTTTTATCTATCATCAGAGTTATCCGTGCTTATATATATATATATATATATATATATATATATATATATATATATATATATATATATATATATATAAAAGTAGATTGTAAAAGTTAGATAGTAATTAATTATAAATATGAAATATTTGTTTTATATTAATTAGTAGTTTAAATAACCATTAAGTCTTTCTTTCAGATAGTAGGTTTGTACTTTATATTAGTCTTCAAAAATTATCAATGGCAAATATTAATCCCGTGTTTTTTTATATATTATCGCAGTTATCCAGTGTTTTTATAGATCAATGTAATTATCTCGTAGTGTCAATTGATTATTTTAGTTGATTAGTATCTTATAGTAGATAGTAAAAGAGAGATAGTAGATTACCAATAAAAAATATGTGTATTAAATTTTAATCAGTAGTTTAAATAGTCATTAAATCTTCTTGTTTTTTAGATAGTAGGTTTATAGTAATCTTCAAAAAAATTAATTATCAATGAAAAATGTTAATGCCGTGTTTTTTTATAAATCAATGCAGTTATCCCGTGTTTTTTATATATCAGTAACAATTATTTGTCTTTTTCTAGGTATTAATGACAGATATTTGTCACATGTGTTTTAAATATTAATAAGTTTAAATAGTGATTAATTCTTCTTATCTTTTTAGATAGTAGGTTTATAGTAGTCTTCAAAAATTTTAATTATCTTCCGTCAAAAAAAATTCTAATGATCAATGACAAATATTCATCCCGTGTTTATTTATATATCTTTGCAGTTATCCATTGTTTTTTTGTATATCAGTGCAGTTATCTCGTAGTTTCGATTGATTATTTTAGTTGATTAGTATATTATAGTAGATAGTAAAATATAGATAGTAGATTATCAATAAGAGTGTAAACAGATTTCGAAGGGAAAAGAGAAGAGAATTTTAGTACTGTAGTGCTTGTATAAATTTAGAAATTTAGGTAAAAAAAAACTAAAGTGAAGTGATAAGAGAAATAGAAGAATTGTTTATGTGAAAAATAAAAGTAAAGTAAAAAGAAAGAGAGTGTTTGAGAAAAGTGAAAAGGAGGAAAGAGAGTGTAAGAAGAAAGAAAAAAAAAAGTAAGAAAGATAGTGTAAGAGAAAAGTGAAAAAGAGGAAAGAGAGTGTAAGAAGAGCAAATAAATTTACATTTTTGCTCTCAAAGATTTGAGGTGTCTTTTAGATAGGATGAGGGTATTGGTAAAATCATAAGTGGTTTAGATGTATAAATATAGTATAGATATAAGACGTTGAAAATTAAATTTAAATAAATGAGGTGTGAAGTTTGAATTGACGTGTGGGAATGATTGAAAAAGACAAATAAATAAATAATTGAAGCTTTAAGGGTGTTCTGGGGCGTATCAACAAGCATACGATGGTGCGATCGTGATGGGCGATGGCTCCACTCGCCCAACGCCCAAGATCGTGGCTTGTCCGCAATTCTCGGCGACCGCGCATTCTTCGCGAACGGGCCAGTCGCCGCCCCATGGTATAAATACCACCTTCATTCACACCGCCAGTCACGCAATTCCTCCTGTGATACCACCGCTAGCTAGCACCGACTCGACTTGGCGTCGGTGTCTTTGCAGGTACCACCCGAGGCGCTCTGAAGACCGGTCCTCTACCCACATCAACGACCGGACTAAGGAGCAGCGCGCATCTACACTTGGTGATCAAGGTACGATCATTTGGCGACCACAGTGGGAGCCCGATCGCTGACCCACTTAGAAGATGGGCCCGAAGAAAATTATCACGCGGGCCTCCACTCAGAACGACCCTACCGGTCAAAACGCTCGTCCGCAGCAGACGCCGGAGGGCGTGCCTCTGACAACCGATGAATCCCAAGGAAATCCTCGCCAGGAGCCTTCGGCCCAGGACGGGCAAGGAGCAGCCTTGGGACCAGAGCATCAGCAGATCCCGGACGAGCTGGCGGAGGCCGGGATCTTGGAGCCGCTACCGGAGCACGTCACCCAGGCCGTCCTCCAACTACTCCACTCCAAAAACCAACTCATAGCTGAGCAAGACAATCTGATATCTCGGCTCGAGAGAGGGTCCATGCCCGCACACCAGGGGACGGGCCGTGGACAAACCTCCGCCCAAACTCGCCGCCGAGAAGAGCCGAGACTCCCCTGAGAGGACCATCCGCCACCGCAGCACCTCTCGTCGATCTCCAGCTCGAAGGGTGCGGGCGCGCAGATCGCCCGTCCACAGGAACGCGCGCAGTCGCCGTTCCCCTTCACATGATTATGATTACGCGGATTCACCCTACCAACCCGAGTCGGACCGCTCGTCCACGAGATACTCTTCGTACGAATCCTCCGGCTCCAGGCGTTCAAGAAGCCGTTCGTGGGACCCCTATGACGAGCTGAATGACTATCGAAATGGTGAAATCAGGGACGTGTCACATCGGCCGAGGAGGCATAACTCCATCAGGAGCAGAGTCTGACCGCCTCAAGCGCCTCCCGTATACGAACATCAGACCGGCGGAGGGTTCTATGGAATGCCAACCGGCGAAGCATATCTTACGATGCAACCTTTCGGACCGAACAACCTCCCGACCGGCCAAGGACCTTTCACAAGGGAGATCAGGCGCTACCGTATCCCTAGGGATCTCAGGAAGCCGCCCAACCTCAACAAGTTTGACGGGCGGGGTGATCCTGACAAACATATCAGGTACTTCAACAACTACTGTAGCTACAGGGAGTTGGGCTCTACGATGAAGTGCCGGTTGTTCCCTCAGTCACTTGACGGACGGGCTCTTGAATGGTGGGAGTCACTACGTCCGAACACTATATCCTCTTGGGAAGGGCTGGTCAGAATCTTTCTGGCAAACTATACCGCCAACCGATGCCAGTATCGCCACGAGGAGCACTTGGATACGATAGTCCAGGGTGATAACGAATCTTTGAGAAGATACATCGAACGGTTCAATACCGAAGCCGATCAGGTGCGTGACCTGACGGACAGGGATAAACTGAAGTACCTGAAGAGAGGAATCCGGCCGGACCACAGATTTGTTGAAGAATTCACATTAAACCATATCTACGACCTTAGTACGTTCCTCCGCAGGGCCAACGACCACATGCACTATGAGGAAACTTCTTGCTTGCACAAAAGCGCCGCGCGCGACCTAGAGAGGACGGCGGCAAGCGAGCGAGAATCACGACAACAAGGGACAACAAGTCGAGTCTGCAGGTCCAAGAAGTATGAGCATCGGACAAGGCTCAATGCTCCTATAGCCCAAATACTCTCCGAGTGTCAGAACAACGAATTTGTCGATGTGAAGAGGCCCGATCCATTGGTACTCAAGAAGGGCGCACGGGCTACCAAAAAATATTGCCGATACCATAGAAGCAAGGGACATGATACCAATGACTGCATGGCCCTAAAGGACGACATCGAGGATCTCATCCAGAAAGGGAAGCTAAAGCAGTACGTCCGAGCTGAAGGGGCCGGGCGACCTGAAGAGAAAGCCGAAGGGGAAAAGCCCCAAGCAAAAGGCAAAGAGACGACCGCAGCAGCCATAGAGGCAATAGCGGACAAAGATACCTCCGAAGAGGACGTCCGGATGTCTAACGGCCGGAGAGTAGCCATGGTGATCCAAGGTGGAAATCCCTTGGAAAAAAGGGATTCAAAGAAAGCTATAAAAAGAAAATGGAACGAGTTGATGATGGTCGGGTCTACATCCGCAGAACGCCCGATTTCAAGAAAGCCGCCCATTTCCTTTGGAGATGAAGATTTGCTAGACGGAAGGGCCAATAGCTATGCCCCGTTGGTAATCAGGGCAGTCATGGCTAACACAGAAGTGCGCCGAATTCTGGTCGACCAAGGCAGTTCGGCCGACATCATATTTGAAGATTTGATCGACAAGCTCAATGTCGACCGAAGTGAGATCGTTCCACAGGCCGACCCAACACCCCTAACAGGGTTCAACGGGGCAGTCACTTACCCCTTGGGAACGATAGACCTTTTGGTTACCTTTGGTGACGACTCGGGAACGAGCACCAAATATCGGACGGTAAAGGCAACATTCCTGGTTCTGCCCATCAAGTCCTGCTATCAGTGCATTATAGGCCGGCCGACCCTGGGGAAGTTAGGGGCCGTGGCCTCAACTGTTCACCTAAAGATGAAGTTCTACAGCAAGGATGATCAAGTAGTGACTTTGTTGGCCGACCTTGACGCGGCCAAGAAAAGCCATTATTTGTATCAAGACATCTGCAACGAGCAAGATAGGGATACTGACCCACGAGCACTGGAGAAAAGGCACCAAGTTAACCTTGCTGACTTGGACGCCCGGTATGACCCTGATAGCGACCCAGAGGACGACGATGATGAATTAGCCCGTGAGCTAAAAAATAGGCTGAAGAGGCCCGAGCCACATGGAGAGCTAGTTGACATACAACTGGGGGACGACCCAGAAAGGACGGTCAAGCTTGGACGAGGCCTACTCGAGCGAGGATTTAACGACGCCCTTAAGGAGTATGCAGACTTGTTTGCATGGCAAGCGTCCGACATGCCCGGCATCCCAACGGAGGTTGCATGTCATCAACTCGCCGTAGATGAAAATATCAGACCGGTCGCTCAAAGAAGGCGAACACAAAATCCTGAGAAATCTCGAGCAGCAGCTCAGGCCGTTGACGACCTAGTCAAGGCCGACTTTATTGAAGAAATAAAATACACGACACTGGTACATCAAATGTGGTGCTAGTCAAGAAGAAAAACGGCAAGTGGCGCATGTGCGTCGATTACACAGATCTGAATAAGGCATGCCCAAAGGATGCCTTCCCGGTGCCGAGCATTGACAAGCTGGTCGATGGGGCATCGGGCTACAAGCTGCTATCCTTCCTGGATGCCTATTCTGGGTACAATCAGATTACGATGTACCCGCCCGACCGCCATAAAACTGCCTTCATGACCGACCGTGGCAACTTCCAATACAAGGTTATGCCGTTCGGACTGAAGAACGCTGGGGCGACCTACCAGCGGATGATGAACAAGATTTTCAGGGAGCAGATCGGTCGAGTAGTGAAGTCTACCTTGATGATATGATCATCAAGAGCAAAAACGACCCGATCATGCGGTACCACCTAAGAGAAGTTTTTAAAGAAGCTAGGAAAAATTCTCTAAGGTTTGAACCAGAAAAGTGCACCTTTGGAGTTAGTAGGTAAGTTCCTGGGTTTCATCCGATGAAAGGGGATAGAGGCCAACCCGGACAAATGTAGAGGCGATCGCCGATATGAGGCCGCCGCCACAAAAAAAAAAAAGAAATCCAACGATTGAATGGTATGGTCATTTGCCTTTCAAGATTCATACCTAAATCTGCGTGCAAGTCGCTCCCCCTATTCAAACTTTTGAAGAAAGAGGTAGAGTTCGAGTGGACCGACCAGTGCCAGCGGGCACTAGAGCAACTGAAGGAGGCTTTGACCAACCCGCCCATTATGACGAAGCCAGACCCGGGAGAAACTCTGTACTTGTACTTAGCCATTACTGAAGAGGTATTGAGTGCCGTCCTGGTCAGAGAAAACGACTTAAGGCAAAATCCGGTCTACTTCATCAGTAAGGTGTTGCAAGGACCGGAGCTGAGATACCAGAGGATCGAGAAGCTAGCACTAGCACTACTCGTGGCCGCCCGGCGCTTGAGACCGTATTTCGTGGCCCACCAGGTCGTGGTTAGGACGGACCAACCCATAAGACAGGTCCTCCATCGACCAGACCTGGCAGGACGAATGATCAAGTGGGCGGTAGAACTGAGTGAGTTCGGCATCAAGTTCGAGTCAAGATCGGCCGCTAAGGCTCAAGTGTTGGCCGACTTCATTGCGGAAATGACCCCAACACAGGACGGCCGGCCGGAGGTAGTTTGGACTTTGCATGTGGACGGCTCCTCCAACAACAAAGGCAGTGGGGCGGGCCTCATATTAGAGAATTCAGAGGGACTTGCAGTAGAAGTGTCCCTAACATTTGCGTTCCATACCTCCAATAACCAAGCTGAGTACGAGGCATGCATAGCCGGGCTGCAGCTCGCAAAAGAATTCAACGTCGACCGGGTAGAGCTACACTCAGACTCCTTACTGGTCGTCTCCCAAATTCAGGAACTGTATGATGCAAAGGACGAAGTGTTGAAAAACTACCTGGCCAAAGTTAGGGAGCTCCTCCGCCAGTTCGACCGGGCGGAGGTGAAACACGTGCCAAGGACAGAAAACGTCCGGGCTGATATCCTGTCAAAATTAGCCAGTACCAAGACACCGGGCAATCATAGAATTTTAATTCAAGAAACACTCACCCGGCCGAGCGTCTCCACTAAGACCAGTCAACCCGTGGCCGTCCTGACCATCGAAGCAGAAGATGATTGGATCGCCCCCATCCTGCGTTACATCACGTTAGGTGAGGAACCGACCGACCAAAAGAAGGCGAAGGCATTGAGGTTACGATCCACCAAATATTCTGTGATCGAAGGAAAGCTGTATAGAAGAGGATTCTCGTGCCCACTCCTCCGGTGCTTATCGTCGGTCGAAGCCGACCATGTCCTGAGGGACATACACGAGGGGATATGTGGCAACCATCAGGGCGGACGGTCCATTGCAAAGAAAGCACTCAGAACTGGATACTACTGGCCTACCATGGATGAGGACTCCAAAAAGCTAGTGCAGAAATGCAGGAAATGCCAAGTACACGCTGATGTTCACGTCGCCCCCTCATCCGAACTGCAAAGCCTCACTCCACCATGGTCGTTCGCTTGGTGGGGGATGGATTTGCTCGGTCCATTTCCACCGGCGCCGGGCCAGTTCAAATTTCTGATTGTGGCAGTAGACTACTTCACGAAATGGATAGAGGCCGAGCCTCTGGCAACCATAACTTCGGCAAAGATCAACAAGTTTTTTGGACGGAACGTCTTAGCCCGGTTCGGAGTTCCACAGCAACTCATAACGGACAACGGCACCCAATTCGCAGATAGGAAGTTCAGAGAAATGTTGGCCGGCCTAGGGGTGAAACAGCGTTTCACGGTTCGAGCTTACCAGGATTTAACGGGCAGCGGAAAGCGGCAACGAGAGTCATTCTACGGGGTGAAAAGAAGACTTGCTGAAGCTAAAGGGAATTGGGTCGAAGAGCTTCAGTCCGTCCTTTGGGCATATAGGACGACCCCCCATTCATCGACCGGGGAGTCACCTTTCAAACTAGTCTATGGAGTGGACGCTGTGATTCCCATTGAGATGAATGAGCTGAACTGGAGAACGGCCAACCCGCCGACAGCGGTCGCTAATGGCCGGGCTCTAAGAGAAGAATTAGACTTGGTCGAAGAATTGCGCAACCAAGCATCCCTCAGGGAGGCGCTGATCAAGCAGAAGGTCGCTGCCAGATACAACGCCCGGGTACAAAAGAGAGACTTTTCGATCGGACAGCTGGTCCTCAGGCGGGCGGACGTCGGCAACAAGAATGCACGCCAAGGGAAGTTGGCCCCAAACTGGGAAGGCCCGTACCGTGTCGTTAACAAGACCGGCCGTGGGGCCTACGAATTAGAAACCATGGAAGGGGCGATTATCCCCCGGACGTGGAATAGTGATAAATTGAAGCAGTATTATGTTTAGTGCACACTTTTGTAATCGATCGCTCATTTGAAATAAATAAACAGCAGGCGGGCGCTCTTTTTCCCCACTGGGGTTTTTTACAGAGGCCCGTTCTTTGAACTATTGTGTTTTTAAATTATGTAAAATAGAACATCGTCCGCTAACGGCGAACGATCGCATGACCCCCAAGGGGGGCACAAACGATCGTAGGGAGCCGAGCGACCTACAAAGAGCGCCATCGAAAATGGCCCAAGGGTTAAGTTCTAACCCACTAGCGATCGTAGGCCGCCGAGCGACCTACAACGAGCGCCATCGAAAATGGCCCAAGGGTTAAGTTCTAACCCACTAGCGATCGTAGGCCGCCGAGCGACCTACAACGAGTGCCGTCGAAGTGGCCCAAGGGTTAAGGAAACCCACTAGCGATCGTAGGCCGCCGAGCGACCTACAACGAGCGCCATCGAAAATGGCCCAAGGGTTAAGTTCTAACCCACTAGCGATCGTAGGCCGCCGAGCGACCTACAACGAGCGCCATCGAAAATGGCCCAAGGGTTAAGTTCTAACCCACTAGCGATCGTAGGCCGCCGAGCGACCTACAACGAGTGCCGTCGAAGTGGCCCAAGGGTTAAGGAAACCCACTAGCGATCGTAGGCCGCCGAGCGACCTACAACGAGCGCCGTCGAAGTGGCCCAAGGGTTAAGGAAACCCACTAGCGATCGTAGGCCGCCGAGCGACCTACAACGAGCGCCGTCGAAGTGGCCCAAGGGTTAAGTAAACCCGCTAGCGATTTTAGGCCGTCGAGCGGCCTACCAAGAGAGCCGTCGAACGGCCCCAAATTCCAACCATTAAAGGGTCAGGTAATTCCAATCATTGAAGGGCGAGTGCCTTCGGAAAGGCCCAAAAATAGCGGCCAACGATCGGCCTGTATTTCGTAACTTAGAAAAGCGCGAAGACAAAAAGAAATTGATTCAAACGAACAAGTTAAACGTAATTGAAATTCATTACAAGGCAAAATGCCCAGACAAAGCCGGGCGCCCAAAATGTTTGAACCGCTCGAAGGCGGAGTACGAAAACAACGAGATTACAAGTGCCGAAATTACAAACTAATAAACCGCTCGCAGGCGGGCAATACAGAAAACTAATCACTTCTTGGCACGAGGAAGGATCACGGTCCGCTTGCGAGTCACTTTGCCATCATCCTCCATCCGAACGGGCAAGACGATCTCCTCACCCTCAACAACATGATCGGCCGCACTGCGGCCATCGTCTTCGAATGCCCCGAGCGGCGAAAGCAATCATCCGCCACGGCATTGTCAAACTGGTAAATGGCCGCCCCCTTTGCAACAGAGGCCACCTCAGCGAGCTTCTCTTGGATAGCGACCGCTTTGGTCTCCTCAAAGCGGGCGACCTCAGCTCTGAGGGTCTTCACCTGATCAGCAAGTTATTTGTTCCTTACCCCCAGCTTGGCCTTATCCTCGGACAGCTGCTTCTTATCCTTTTCAGCGGCCACCAGCTTGACCTTGGTCTGCTCCAAGGCGGCAATCTCAGGCTCCAGTTCTTTAAGTCTCCGACCGGCCGCCTCGAGCTCTTTAACCTTCCTCTGAGCCGCATCCCGCTCGGCCTCAGCACCTGAAATGGAAAATCAAGTTAGCGGACGAACATCAATTCGGTCGAGGAATTAGCTTAATTAGCAACTCACGTGCGTGGTTCCTCTTCATGTCCTTTATAGCTTTGTTGGCAGACTTAAGCAGGTCACCACAGAACTCCAGGGGATCCTTCTTGAAGAGCGCCACCTGAGCGTCGTCGAAATCCTCGAGTTCATAAATAGGGGAGTCAACCTTATCTTCATCCTCCCTCGGGCGCTTAGATGGGGTGCGACCGTCCTGGCCACGAGGACCACCACCGCGCCCTATCCTCGGTGGCCGCCCCAACATTCTGTTGGGGATTGGAGTTTGGTGGCGTTCTTTGGGAACCAGAGCGAGCTTCTTCCGGCGCGCCGGTGATGAGAGCTTCTCGAGTGCACGCCAATCAAGTAGACATCTTTAAACTCTTCGCTGCAAAAAGAAAAAGGGATGTCAATCGGCCGAGCGAATAAAGGCAAACGAACAAGTAGCAAAAAATACCGACCGAGCTCGGATACTAATTTGTCCCCTCGCATGATGCAGCGGCCGACATGGGATATCCCGCTTCGGGTTCTCGCGGCAAAGCGGACAACTCGTGATCATCGCCAAAGTTGTTGCATCTTCTTCGTCCAGAGTCGACACGGCGAACGTATAATCGCCCGGCTTCGCTGAAAAGTGAGCCGCCCGCCAGGAGATCGGAAAGAAAGAACTCCCTACAGTGCCGTCGGAAAGAACCTCCGCGATATCTTTAGCGGCCACTGCATCAGGAACGACCCAAAAGTATTGGTTCTTCCATCCGCCCGGCAACGAGTCCGAGTAAGCTCTGAAAAACTTGCGGGCAAATGACTTCTAGTTCTTGAAAGACACCTGCTCCTTGCGAGCCATATTGGTTCCGTACTCTCCGTGCCAGCTCAGTTCGAACAGGGCGAGGAAGAGCCTGGTCGACACGTTTCGGCCCAACCGGTCGCACAAATTCTCGAACGTCTTCATGAAGCCCCAGCCGTTCGGATGGATCTGAGAGGGGGCAAGGTTCAAGTATCTGAGAACGTCCTGCTGAAAGTCTGTAAAAGGGGGGACGATCCCCATCTTTTCAAATACCACCCGATGCATGGTGAACTTTAACTTGGGCGGGACGGTCGCAACATTTTCATTTTCTAGCACGCCCCTCACCTTCCACCCAGGCTTGGTGAAGAGGGCGTTCAGGTCATCGATGCATGGGGCCCCCGGAGGGACAAAGCTCTTGAAAGCCCTCATCTTCTCAGACACCCACGAGATGTCGTTCACGTCTATTACCTCCGAAGGGCCGGCTTCATCCTCCATCCGTTCGTCCGCGACTTCATTCGGCTCGGCCGGATCGTCCATTCTTTCACCGGCCAGTGCAACATCATCTGCGGCTTCAAATGGTTCGAGATTTCCTCCATCAGCCGCCCGATCTTCCACTTGCCTGGACTCGGGCCCAGGAGGGTCAACTTCCAAGTCAATAAAATCAACAAAACCTCCCACAGAAGGCTGAGTAACATCCCCCATATCATCATCGCCCACAACATCGATCGGTTGATTGTCACTTTCTTCACCACCCGGTGCAGTTGTGTCGGGAGCCGGCGGGGCAGCCCTGGACTGGGTCGACTCCGTCGAAGTCGATAGAGAAGTACTTTCGCCCGAACTGGAGGAATGCGATGACGAAGACCCCGTATGGGAGCGCCTTTCTTCAATTTGAGAATGGCCGGCGATCCGCAGAGGAGGAAGACTCGTCGTTCGACCCTTCTTCGGGCGCGTCGCCATTAGCGCAAGACTTTCTTTGGGGGCACCGGATATCTGAGCGATGCGCTTGTTACGGCGAGATCCACCTAGGAAAGACATGGCGTCAGGTCGACCGAGCCAGCACGCTCGAGAAAAGGGGGCGACGTGGCCGTCCCCCGACCGGACGCCTCCCCTTTCACGAGGCGTGGAAGCTAACTAAAAGAAAGCGATAAAATGGCCAAAATAAAATGCAGAAATAAATAAAGACTTAAAAGGGCGGTTTACCTGGAAAGGAGCGACCAGGAAAGAGAGGAGCGGACAGAGAGCTCTCGCACAACAACTTGCAGGGCGCTTGCAGATAGCTCGACCGGTAGCAGAGGCTTGAAATCCAGTTGTGGAAATCGTGCTGACCAAATGCCCTATTTATAGGAGGGCCCACCAGACGAAGCGTCACAAGTCTGCTGCACGCCTCCTCCCATCCGTTGCATGGGAAACACCAAACGACACCTCGAGACACGCAAAGTCAGCACAATCATTGCGCATTAATGGCAGGGTCGAAGCCCAAACGCCACGCCGCGACGGACAGACGGCGTCCGATGGGACCGACCTGACTCGGACTAAGCAGATATTTCCCGAAGCTTTGATACAAGCCTCAGCCCGCTCCAAAGCGACCTAGGCTTGGGGGGCAACCGTTCTGGGGCGTATCAACAAGCATACGATGGTGCGATCGTGATGGGCGATGGCCCACTTCGCCAAACGGCCCAAGATCGTGGCTTGTCCGCATTTCGGCGGCCGCGCATTCTTATAACGGCGGTCGCCCCATGGTATAAATACCACCTTCATTCACACTGTCAGGTACGCAATTCCTATCCTGTGATACCCTGCTCGCTAGCACACCTCTGACTTGAGCGTCAGAGTGTCTTTGCAGGTACCACCCGAGGCGCTCTGAAGACCGGTCCTCTACCCACATCAACGACCGGACTAAGGAGCAGCGCGCATCTACACTTGGTGATCAAGGTACGATCAAAGGGAATGGCTAGTTGTAAAGTTTGTGAATAATTGATGCTTGACCTTTACAGGTTTGTTACTTTATTAGTGGTTACGGTAAAGCAGTAGCAAAAAACCAAAAAAGAAAAAGGAGGAATATTGTTCATCTGAATTGAACATCTGCTGAAACGTGGTAAAATACACAATCTTATTCTATTTACTTTTTTTTGCAAATGTTTTCTTTCTGTATATATATTTCCATTTTTGGTTTACACTATGTAAATAATATCAAGCAGACAGGCTGAATAAGCATATAGTAACTAACAAACCCAGTATGTAAATAACCGAAAAACTTCTAAAACAGACAATTATCATTACATTACATAACTAGGTAAATGTTAATTAATGTTAATTAAAGTATAATAACTAGGTAAATGTTTCTGCTAATTACATTACATAATGGTTATTTCCAAGTCCAACTAGTTTCATACCACACATGATCAAATATCATTACAACATCTCTAATTCACATTGAATTTGGTTATACTGTAACTGTAAATTATCTAAAACGTTGCAAATTTAAAAAAATGAGGTGTGATTTTTGATTTGACGTGTGTCATGAATGATTTAAAAAGACAAAAAAAGAAAATAATTGAAGCTTTAATGGAATGAATGGCTAGCTGTAAAGTAGTTTGTGAATAATTGAAGCTTGACATTTACAAGCTCTATTGTGAGTGCTTACGGTAAAGCAGTAGCAAGAAACCAAAAAAGAGAACATCTGCTATAGTAGTCTACTCTCTCTCTCTCTCTCTCTCTCTCTCACTCTGCTGTTTTTGTTTTGGTTTCCTGGATAATTAACTTGAATTGCATATCCTCTTCTGGAGTGTGGATGAATGGTAGCTGCTACAGATTGGAGAAATGGAAATATTGTTCATCTGAATTCAGCATCCATCTGCTGAAACAAGGTTATTCAGTGTTGCCTTTATTTATTCTTTTTTTATTTATTTATTTCTTTTTAGATAGGCTACCTTTATTTATTCTATTTACTTTTCTTATGCTAATATTTTCTGTCTGAATATCATTCCCATTTTTGGTCTGCACTCCCCCAGCAGTCTGCATGAACATATAACATAATATCAAACAAACAAACATATATACTCTAAAGCATCTAACTAACTAACTAACTTATTTAATTAACTGAAAAACTTTCAAAACAGACAAAACTAACATATTACATAAGCACCAAGTAGCTAACTAAACTAATCTTTGTTTATTTTGGTCCCCATACCTGTATTTGATGCTCATAAAACTTAGAACAAAAATTAAATTAATTTTATTAATATGTCTATTTGAAGCTATAGTAAACATTCATGTCTTTGACCAATTGAAATTGATTCAGATGGTGAGTTTGTTGACTGATTTGGTGAAGACGTATGTGGAGAAATTGATAAATGGGGCAATAGCAGAAACACGCTATGTTTGTTGCTTCACATGCATTGCTCAAGAATTCGAAGATAAAAAGCGATGGTTGAAAGCAGAAATGAATGATGTGGAGCAAGATGCTGAAGTGGCACGCCGGGGAGGTAAAAATATCGAGCTAAAGCTCGACACTTTGGAAAAGGAAGCTAATGAGCTCATTCAAGAAGACACCAAAACAAGAAAGCAATGTTTTTTTGGATTTTGCCCTGATTGCATATGGCGATACAAAAGAGGAAAGGAGTGACAAATAAGTTAAAGGAGGTGGAACAATTGGTGGAAAAGAGAGAAAACTTGGAACTATTGAACTCCTAGTCATCTTCCAGTATTGAAAGCTATTCATCTCAAGATTACATTTCTTTGAAGAAGCGAGAGAGTTAAAGTACAAAGATCTTCCGGAAGCACCTTGAAGATGAAAATATTTTTATAAGCTGGATTGCATGGTATGGGGGCACCGCAAAACTACGTTGGCCAAAGAAGTGGGTAAAGAACTAAAGCAATCAAGAGTTCTCTCATGTCATCATTACAACGGTGTCATATACTCCCAATATAAAGAAGATTCAAGATGATATTGCTGGGCCCTTAGGATTGAAATTTGGGGATTGTAATGAATCAGACCGATCCAAAATGTTATGGATTAGACTAACCAATGGTGAGAAAAATCTTGTGATACTGGACGATGTGTGGGACTGGAACCCACCTCTTGATTTCTATTCAATTGGGATTCCAAAACAAGACAATTGCAAAGGCTGCAGAATTCTTGTAACCACACGTAATAACCGAGTATTAAACAAGATGGGTTGTGATAAGGTAATAAAACTGGATCTCTTATCTAAAGATGATGCATGGATCATGTTCGAAAGGTGCGCCGGTATAAGCAATAGTCCCGTTAAAAGGTTGATCGACAAGGGGCGTAAAATTGCAGATGAATGCAAAGGATTACCAGTTGCCATTTCAGTTGTCGCCGGCAGTTTAAAAGGCCAAAAAAGTCCAGAAGAGTGGGATGTGGCCTTAAAATCCTTGAAAAAACCTCTTTCCTCCTCCATACAAGGTATTGAAGATGAAAGTCTGATTGAAGTTTATAATTGTTTGAAGTTCAGTTATGATTATTTGAAAGATGAAAAGGCCAAGGGATTGTTCCTTTTATGTTCTGTATTCCCAGAAGATGGAGAAATTCCTCTTGAATTTCTAACTAAACTTGGTGTAGGAGCTGGTCTTTTTGGGGAAGATTATGGCAGCTACAATGATGCTCGAAACCAAGCAGTCGTAGCCAAAAACAAACTCCTAGATTCTTCTTTGTTGTTGGAGGCTGATGAAGCATGTGTAAAAATGCATGACTTGGTTCGTGATGCTGCCCAATTGATAGCAAATCAAGAGATTAGAACAGTAGATATGTCTCATAAAGATCCAAAGTCATTGGTTGATAGGGAGAATAATACTAAATATTTGTTTTTCCAAGGCAAGGCAAGGGAGATGTTTTCCTCTAGGTTTGGTGGCTCCAAGCTTGAGATTCTAATTGCTGCCTTCATCAGAGATGGAGATGACGACCGTGTGGAAGTCCCAAGTTCATTCTTTGAAAATATGACAAGGCTTCGAGCTTTGCTTATTTACGTAGAAGATGAACCTCTATCCTTACCACAATCATTTCGGTTATTGACAAATATTCGATCTTTGTTGGTTGGTAATGCTGATTTAGGTGACATCTCTGTTTTGGGAAACCTGCAATGTCTAGAGACTCTTGATTTGGTTGATTGTAAAATTGATGAGCTGCCACATGAAATTACAAAATTGGGGAAATTTAAATTGTTGAAGTTGGAAGACTGTACAATAAGAAGGAATAATCCATTCGAAGTTATTCGAAATTGCTCCTTTCTTGAAGAGTTGTATTTCAAAGATAGTTTTAATAATTTTTGTCGAGAGATAAACTTTCCTACGTTGCAAAGCTATGTCGTCCTTAGAGAGACGACAGGTAATGAATGGGATAAATCACTATCAAGATGCGTGGTTTTATTAGGGGATAAGTCTGAGGATGTGGATATTTTATCAGAAGCAACATTAAAGTACTTTATGCAAACATCAGAGGTTCTTCAACTAGATACAATCAAATGGCGATGGGAAAATCTCATACCTGAGATTGTTCCTGAAGATCAAGGTATGAATAATCTCTTTGATCTTTATTTGAGCAATATTTCAAAATTACAGTACCTCATTAAAGTCGTTGGTTCTCGAGTACCGAACGTCTTCTCCAAGTTGGTTGAACTAAATCTGTCTAGATTGGAAAATTTGGAAGAACTCTGCAATGGTCCCCTTTCGTCTGACTCTCTAAAGAACTTAGAAAAACTATCGATCACTCATTGTAAAAGTTTGCGAAGCTTGTTTAAGTTCAACCTAAACCTCTGCAATCTAAAGAGAATGGTGCTAGATGAATGCCCGTTGTTGGTTTCACTATTTCATCTATCAACTGCTAAAAGCCTAATGATGCTGGAGGAATTGGAAATTGATAATTGTGAGCAATTGGAGAGCATAATAATAGCAGATGAAAAAAGAGGGGAGGAATCAAAAGAAGAAATACAAGCTGATGATGGTGATAATGACAACAAGAAGTGTAGCTCAATATTGTTTTCGAAACTAAAAGCTCTATATATCCAAAGATGTCCCCGATTAGAATTTATACTTCCATTTGTCTATGGAGACCTTCCGGTACTAGAAACTATCCAAATAGATGGTTGTGAAGAGCTGAAATACATATTTGA
The DNA here is from genome assembly GCA_020916435.1 of Oxytropis ochrocephala. Classification (NCBI taxonomy): domain Eukaryota; kingdom Viridiplantae; phylum Streptophyta; class Magnoliopsida; order Fabales; family Fabaceae; genus Oxytropis; species Oxytropis ochrocephala. The sequence continues at coordinate 42,327,950 of CM037089.1, forward strand.
CCAATTTGTAAAACTTGGTTCTCTAAAAGAACTAGAGCTGAATGACTTGCCAAATTTTATTGACTTTTTTTCCGAGCGTTTTGAGAGATGATTTCAAGGAACCAACTCAATTGGACTCAATCAAATGCAATGTCTTCTCTTGGACTCATAAATGTTGGTATGGTCTTAAATATAGACACAAATTGAGGAAGTGTCCTACAAGTACTAAAACCCCATTAGTTTTGGAGGATCACCCACAACATTGCCTAGTTGCATCGGTAACCTCTCACTCACCTTTACATTTTTGATATTTTATCTTTTAAAAAGAGCACGCACGCATCTTATATTTATAGTGTGTGAATGTTCGTATTTCTTTTTCAAAGAATCGATAGCATTAGAACTATTTTAATTTATTGTAGATAATGCAAGCCCATCTTTAGGACTCATAAAGGATAAAAGCTATATATTTGCATTAACGAAATTCAATTCATATTGTCTTGATATGGGAACGTGCTCAATGTTTTTCAAGACAATCGCAAACTCATGCAATATCACAATGATTACAACTGTGGAATATTTCCAAGATAAAATCGGTGTTTATCCTATCTATTACATCAACAATGTTCTTTGGAAACTCGATAATTGGGAGATGTGATGAATCAAGCACATAATAGTAGATATTGGAGATGACAATGGGGAAATAACTCGAGTAATGTCTTCCCAAGATTAAAAGAGCTCAATGTTTATAACTGTGAGCAATTGGAATATATATTTGGACACTATGCTGATGCTGATGATCATCAAAGCCATAATGAGATTCACCTTCATCTTCCGAATGAATGAGTCTCCAACTTTGGCATCTTCCAAGTTTAGTAGCCATGTGTCCCAAACAATATCACACAACATTTTCATCTTTGGTGAAACTTGAACTCACCAATTGCATCCAGGTTGCAAGTAAATCTATTATTGGTGATTTCATCAGTCATGCTAGTTCGACGACATCTTTGGACAAGATCGACCATGAAGGTAGGTACCCCATTAATTGCCATTCATCATTGTTCTTTGTTAATAAGTTCCTTGCCATCGCTTTCCTAAAAATTTTGTAACGAGAATGGAGAACTCAGTCTTATGTCATGCATGTAAAAAAACATGTATAAGATGAGATAACTGCAAATGATGCATGATGGATGTAAAATATGTAAAACAAAATTACAAAATCTGTTCTCTCCTTGTCACTAGCTAGTTTATTAGAATATGTACGTAGTTAGTAGTCCTTTGGAGAACTTAGTGAGACATATTTGTTAAAAGTATAGAGGCTAATTTGAAAAGGAAAAAAATTAATTGTTTATTAAGAATTGCGACCAATAATTTCTCTACATCACTATTAAGTATTGCGCCCAATATTTGTTCTAATGGTGAACACTTTAAGAATCTAATTTGAGTCTCACGACATATCACACTTTTAATACTTTTTTAGGATAGCAAATAATTATTTTTTATGCTAGGAACTGAGATTGTTGGGGAGAACTGAGATCGATTGGTGAAAAACACTCTCCTCCACCTGGTGAATTCTAACTGTGAACCTTAAAAAAATAGGTTCTTTGAGGTGACACCCTAGCGGATTGGGGTTTACGAACCCCCACTGCATGTGCTCTATTAAATAATATGAATAAACCATACACATGTCATATTGTATGTGAAAAACAATATAAATAGGACCTAATGATTACACCTTACGTCCAACTCCAAATATACTACTTTGTGCAGATTCTCAATCTAAGATGATATGCGTACTATTTAATCATATCATGTTTTATAGCTAAGTTTAAAAAAAAAAAACCTTCACTTTGTCATTAGAAAATAGCATAAACAAAGTATATTATCATAAAGAAATGAGCGCAACACTACTCTTTTGTTGGGTGATCTCTAGATGGTATATATGAACAAACCCACACGTTTATAGTTTTTCTAAAAGAGTGGGAGCAATGAACTTATAATTTGTTTTTAGGTCATGTTCTCTAGGAAAATGAAAAACCATGTCTTCTCCAACTACCCACCATGTTGTCTGCTCAGGTTTTTGGGATTAGGGTTTGATAATATTTGGGAATGAGGATTTGGTATGGAAAAGATTTGATGTAGAGGGTTTACCTTTACATCCAACGAAACTGTAAGAATTATCTCAATCATAATCAATTTAGATATTTTTATTTTTATTCATTTATAGTGGAATCCTTGTTTTATGTATGTGATGATTTCCCTTTCATTTAATTTATTGTAGGAATTGAGTGGCGATGTGGAACATTTTCTTGCTTTGGAAGATCTCCGAGTAATAAACTCTAAAGTAGAAAACATCTTTTTTCTCAATGAAATAAATGGACAACCGTTGAACTTGATGTTGAAAATGATTGACTTACGAGATCTAAATGTGATGACATATCTTTTTGTGGGGGTTACCCTCCAAAACCTAACAAGGATTTATATAACAAGATGTGAAAAACTGGAAATAATATTCTCCACTTCTGTTGTAAGATGTTTGCCGCAATTGCAAGATCTAATAATAGAAGAATGCAAAGAGTTGAAGTATATCGTTGAAGATGATGTGGAGGATGAAATAGTTCTTCCTACAAGGACTTGCTTCCCAAAGCTCTACAAAGTTAAAATAACAAATTGCAACAAGTTGAAATGTGTCTTTCCAGTCTCCATATGTAAAGAGCTTTGTGGGCTGGAGTATTTGACCATAAAAGAAGCAATTGAGCTACAAGAAATATTCAGAAGTAAAGATGGTCAGAAAGTTGAGATTCCAAATCTAAAGAAGATAGAACTTGTCAACCTACCCAGCCTCTGCTTGACACAGGAAATCCAGTTTCAAAATGTAAAAGATCGTCATGTGGAGAATTGTTTTCAAAAGCGCTCTTTGACTTGACATCAACTTCGTGCATCCTCCCGAAATTAGTGATGTCGACTTGGTACACACTTTACCCAATAATTTTTAAATGAATGAAGTGTTCATTGAAAAAAATAACTTTTATTGAAGTAAACAACCATTTTGGCCTCAACTGAGGTAGTTGAGATGTCAAAAATCTTGATGTCGTGGCTGCGATCACGGTCGCATACTTTGTTGCTAATCAATGATATTTTGTTGTAGGTAATGGAAACCCAAGTGCAGAGCCCATTAAAGATTTTGCAGCTGGGATTGAAGTTCGGTAGCAAATGGACATGATTGGACTTCTTCACGCAGTCAATACTAATCAATCTATTCAAGTTATAAAATCAAATGTGTTCTCTTTTGAGCAGATAAAAACCAACCAATTAACAAAGGTAGATCATGAATTTGTTGAAAATGCTCCTCCTCTAGTGTAAAGATGCATGCCAACATTAACAAATTCACTCAAAAAAATAAATAGAAGTATAATTTGCAGGCCATTTCCAAGTCCCTTGGATATTTCTGTCCATTCAGCTGAATAGTTTAAGGTCTTACTTAGTAATGAATGTAACATAGAACTCATTATCATTTATGCTTCCTACCTTATTACAGGACTTGTTGAACGAAGAATCAACAGGTCAACAATGTTTGATGAACCAACAACATCTTCTTGGAGAAACTGATACCACTCTCAAACCTTCTCATGGACATGATGTAATACAATTTATTTAAATACTTTTTAGATACCTGCTGCAACTTATTTACATTATCATGCAATGTATTGTATAGTGTTTGAAAGAAATCAAGGAGTGAGAAAGCCACCAACACAATTAGTTTCTTCTCCTGAGTCTAAACAAGAGGCATTCCACCTATTGTTCTTATATTAAACTGACTCTTTTTCAACTCAAGAATGAAATTATATGATCAACTTAAATATCATTTTAATTTTTATGCAGAATTTCAAGACAAGCATTGAAGAAGGAACTACATTAGATAATGTCAAGACAACAACATCATCAACTCATTTAGAATCAATTAGTTCATCATCAGAGCCATTACATACTTCTGAGCATAAAACATCTTCACAGGTCAGTTTATAGTATGCTACCAAGCTTTCGATCATGTTCTTCTACTCATATTATTTGTTTATTTGAATCTGTGTAGGAGGAAGTTGGTTATGGAAAACAATCCATGCCACCTCTTTCAACTAGTCAGACTAATGATCGAAAGGTTAAAGATGAAAACCAAAGTGCAGAAATCATTGAAGATTTTGCAGTTGGGGTTGAAGTTCAAGCAGAATTAGCACACAAATTGATTTCTTCACAAGTCAGTTCTAATCAATCTTTTTAAAGCGGGAAATGAATATTCTAAGGCCTTACTTAATACTCTCTCTGTTTCTTATTACTCGTTGTTTTTAGATTTTTTACACATAACAATGAGACCAATAAATTTTGTTACTTTTAATACAAATATTTCTCTCTTACTTAAAATACCCTTAATCATTTAATATCTCATTTCATCTATTTCTCTCTATAATAAATACTTAAGGCCATTTTTGACAAAATCGTAATAAATGTTGCATTGAACTTTGAAAACAAGTGTTGAAGAGGGGACTATAGTAGATAATGTCAAGGCAGCAGCATCCTCAACCCATTTTGAATCAATTAGTTCTTCATCATGGCCATTAGTTACTTTTGAGCATAAAAAAACATTTACACAGGTGAGTTTATAGTATGAAACCAAGCTTTCAAACATGTTCTTCAACTCACAATTAATTTTGATGTGCTTTTGATTCATTTTTTGAGGCTACTAGTCTACAACTAGAGTTGTCAATTTTGGCCCAACCTAACGGACCGGCTCAATGCCCAGTGTTTTGGACTGGGCTTGTTGACAAGTAAATAGAAACAATTTTTTTTACAAATGCGACAAATAATAAGAAACAGAGGGAGTAATATATATAATCAATGTCTCAATATGAATGATGCTTTTATTTACAGGAGTTGTTGAATGAACCATCATCGAGTCAACAATGTTTGATGCACCAACAACATCCACTTGGAGAAACTGATACCACTCTCAAATCTTCTCAGGGAAATAATGTAATACTCCCTCTAGACTCAATTATAAGCAAAAATACATACATTCACACATATTAAGAATAGTAATTAAGTACATTTAATTTTCTTAATTTCATGTAAAAAATAAATACATTTACTAAACTACTCATAATAAATGATCTTCTTCTCACAATATTAATGAAATGATTTAAGGGTATTTTTGATATAGTAGCATTAACTATGGGTAAGTTAGTTGAAATTTGCTTATATTTGAGTCCATCAAACTAAGACATTTTTTGCTTATAATTGAGTCCAGAGGGAGTACCATTTAATTATACTATTTTGACTCTTTTTAAAACACAAGAATGAAATTATTTGATCAACTTAAATATCATTTTAATTTTATGCAGAGTTTCAAGACAAGTGTTGAAGAAGGAACTATATTTGATAATGTCAAGGCGTAAACATCGTCAACTCATTTCGAATCAGTTAATTCTTCATCAGGGCCATTAGTTACTTTTGAGTATAAAACAATTTCACATGTGAGTTTATAGTATGAAACCAAGCTTTCATTCATTTTCTGAGATTTCTAGTCCCTGCAGTTGCATCAAAGTTTTGGGAATTTGTTCAATAATTGTTGAAGCTTTACACTCATTTTTTTGTTTTTATTCTTATTCTTCTAGTAGTGAAATCAAGCTGCTTTTTTTTTTATAGAGATGATGATATTATTTGTTTATTTCAATATGTGTAGGAAGATGGAGATGGAAAAATCTCTGTACCTTCTTTTGCATCACAGTCTCTTTCAACTCCTAATAAAGGTATTTTCTCCCATCAATCCATCTTTAATGAATTTATTTCTTTGATGCTCAAGAGGCTTAATTATCCGTCCCTTCACTTTCAGGAAACCCTTCTCAAATAGTGGAAAGTATAAGCTCTTCTTCTCTAATCACATGGGAGCTTCAACAACTTGTCTCCAACAAGCATTTAGCTTCAGAGAACTTGTCTTTGTTGGTTGATTTCCTCGTTAGGCATCCTTTTGTTCGTTTAAGGGATAATTCACTGAGTAATAGATACAAAGGTTACGCCTACAACTGTCTAGCTGAGCTATTGAAATTCCTCCAGACACATAGCGTGTTGGATGTGTTAGAGTCAAGCCGCTCCGAATTTGTAGAGCTCTTACAAGATACTCGTAGATGTGGTTTTGATAACGGATGGTTGGATTGTGTTGAAAAGCGTGCCTTGTTTCCAGATTTACAAGTCTCTCGAAATGTATTAGAAAAACTATCACATTTCAAGCAACAAGTCTCTCAACATGTGGAAGATCTTAAGCATCAATTGACATCCTCTGAAGCAGTTTTGGAGAGTATCACTCAACAAGAGGCACAAGTTTTAGAGTCAAGGGTTGCTCTAAGTTCCCCTCTTGGCTATTAGACTAAACCAAAAATAAAGAAGTGAGAATGAAGATTTATAAAACTATTTTCAAGTAAGAAAAGACTTTGTGATAATAAGTGCACAAATAAAACTTATACTATCTGCACTAGTTTAACCCTTTGTAATGAGTATTCTAATTATGTTGCAACTTGTTTACATTATTTTAATGCTATACTATCTATATTCTATAGTCTTTGGAAGAAATAAAGGACCGAAATATTCAAGAGGCTTCAACATCAGAAAAAGCTATTACTAATTCATAAACAAGGAGCAAGCCACCAACACAATTAGTTTCTCCTATGTCTAAACAAGAGGCACTCCACCTATTTTGCTTATAATATTTTTTCTCTTTTTCAACACAAGAATGAATTTTTTTGATTAACTTAAATATCCTTTTAATTTTATGTAGAGTTTCATGACAAGTGTTGAAGAGGGAGCTATAGTAGATAATGTCAAGGCAGCAGCATCCTCAACTCATTTTGAATCAATTAGTTCTTCATCAGGGTCATTAGTTACTTTTGAGCATAAAAAACATTTACACATGTGAGTTTATAGTATGAAACCAAGCTTTCAAACATGTTCTTCAACTCACAATTAATTTTGATGTGCTTTTGATTCATTTTTTGAGGCTACTAGTCCCTACAACTAGAACTGTCAATTTTGACCCAGCCTAACGGACCGGTCTAATGCCCAGTGTTTTGGACCGGGCTTGTTAAATAGAGGCCCAAGAACAAATCGGACCATTTTGGCTCAGCCTAGTTGCCCTATGGGCCTAGCTGGGCCAGCATTTTATGTTTTTTTTAGTATTTTTAATGATTTCCTTTGTGAAGTTAGATTGGGCCATGATCGGGCCATCAACCTCAGTATTTTGGGTTGGGCTGGGCTACACAAAATACGGCCCTATCGACCATTGGGCGAGCCTAACCCAACCCAATTTTACGTTTTGGTCGAGTGGGCCAAACCAGGCCGCCCATCTTGACAGTTGTACCTGCAGCTGCATCAAAGTTTTGGGGATTGTTGAAGCTTAACACTCATTTTAGTGTTCTCGTATTCTTATTCTTTCAATAGTCAAATATTTTCTTCTTTTTTTTAGTTGATCCAAACTAAAATAAATACTGAGAAATATAGTGAGACTAATCCTAAAAATACTCATAAGACTACAGAGATGACGATATTATTTGTTTATTTCAATATGTGTAGGAAGATGGTGATGGAAAAATATCCAAACCTTCTCTTGCATCACAGTCTCTTTCAACTCCTAATGAAGGTATTTTCTACCATCAATTTATCTTCGATGACTTTCTTTCTTTTGAGCTCAAGAGGCTTACTTATCTATTTCTTCACTTTCAGGGAACTCTCAAATAGTGGAAAGTTTAAGCTATTCTTCTCTTATCACATGGGAGCTTCAACAACTTGTCTCCAAGAAGCATTTGCCTTCTGAGAACTTGTCTTTGTTGACTGATCTCCTTGTTAAGCATCCTTCAGTTCTTTTAAGGGACAATTCGCTGAGTAATAGATACAAAGGATATGCCTACAACTGCCTAGCTGAGTTATTGAAATTCCTCCAAACACATAGTGTGTTGAATGTGTTGGAGTCAAGCCGCTCCGAATTTGTGGAGCTATTACAAGATACTCGCAGATGTGGTTTTGATAAGGGATGGTTGGATAGTGTTTAGTACAAACAAGTACTGTAACAAGGACAACATAATATCCAGAGAGGCATTTCATGAGCAGATATATTATCCAGAGTTGCAAGAGAAATACATACATTGGATAATCTGATAGCTTTACATTCTGAGGCCATGTCATTTCCACTTTCTGTGTTCTTAACCCCCTAGACCAAGCAGATATGTGAGAGGGTATTAGTCTTGTAACAAAACATATTAATTAAACATATATCACCAAAGAGCTTCAAAACCAATCAAATCAAAGATTTCACAATCATGTGCAACATACTTATTATTGAGATTCTCACAATTATTTAGATTTGAAAGCGTAAATAACTCTATATAAAATAGAGTTATCACACCTCCAAACTTAAATCATTGTTTGTCCTCAGGTAATAACATTTGAACAAGACAAAATTTAAAAACAAGAGGTTTTGATTTCCAGAATAACAGATCAGCTAGACTCTTCAAAACATGTTTCCAACAAGTGCACTTTAAAAGCTTAATTTTCAGTTCCTTACAAAACTCATAAACCATAGGTTCTTCCAACATTAAAAGTTATTACTGCTCATTTATGTGAGTGTGTAATCTGCTGAACTTAGATTAGTTCCTAACTAATTTCAAAAGGTTCACTTAGCTTTGGATAGAAAAAGTTTGTTTTTGATCAAACTAAAGATTTTTCAAGAGGTAGAATGGAGTAAAAATTTCTTCAAGTACTGGGAGGCTTCAAAGCACAACAAAGGACTTGGTTTAAGTATTTTAAAAAAATTTGTTATTGTGCGCTAAATTCTAATTTGGTGGTTTCTGAAGGCAGGAGCATCATGCTCCTTGTAATGCTAGAGCATTGATCGCTGTAGCATTGGATGTTTCTAGCTTTTTATAACTTCATAGAGAGATTTAGCTATGTTGCCCTCCTTGCTAACCCCCTTTTTGCATATTTCTTTTTATTTTTATTTTTCTCTTCTTTTCTTACCATGCATTTTTGGAACGGGTACAACATTTGATTCAAGAAAATGTAGTTTTTACATGATGTTACATTTGTAGAAAATTGTAAACCTATTGCACAGACTTTCCTATAATTATGTTGCCCTCCTTCTTAACCCTCTTAATATCATTGATGCACCCCCAAACTTAATTTTTTATGCTATTCTAGATTTTTAGTAAACATTTAGCATTTGATCTTGGTTCACTAGTGCTACCCATAACATCAGATTGTTTTCTAGTTAGCTACGTTGTTTTCTAAGCTCAATTGATTAAGTGTTAAAGCAGCAATAATTTTGATCATTGTTCAAACTAGGCTACTTACATATACACACTTGACGTTTTGTAAAAAAATCAGTTCAAAAAGGAACTGTTCCTGTTTTTCTTTGTAAAAGAGCTTTAGTTGATCATGCTTCTCAAAATGTTATAAACCGCAATACTACTTAGCACAACTATAAGCTATACTAACAGACATACACAAAGTAATTTTAACACAAGATATATATATATATATATATAGGGAACGTATATTATGAGAGGACTTTTATGATGAGAGGGTGAGAGGAACCAATCATGACCATAGATCAAATCAAGAATGGTTGAGATTAAAACAAAAAGTCAACGTGATAACTACCCACTTTCTAATCACAACCACCCATGTTGTGTTATAGGGTCCAGATTTACTCCTCTCATCTCTCATAATAAACACTCCTCTCACCTTATACATCCCCTATATATATATATATATATATATATATCTTAAGTTCCCAAAATATCAGTTAGTCTCCCCCCTCCCCAACCTAAAATTCAGCAGTGTCCTCTGCTCATAAATAAGGGGAGAACAGATATTGCCACATAGTTATAGATACTATCACAAAAGATTTAAACCAGTTCTACAAAAGATATTAATATTTCAACATTTAAAGAAAGTTTTACTGCTTAGGAGTTCCACTCCTTAGCTTGTTGCTTGCCCTGATTGGAGCAAGCTTGATTCTTTTCTACCTAGAAATACTGAACGACAAGAAAAGGACAAACCACAGTAACCTAGAAATACTGAGAGAAAAACCCCATTGTAATTTGAGCACCATTGGAGTACCTTTGTAATTCATATTATTCTAATACAACTTTTATTCAAGTACAACTTCTCTTGTTGAGCACATGTAATTATATTACTGCTATTCAGTTTATCTCGATTTGTTGTAGCACATAGTATTAGTATGTCATCTAAATACCTTTTGAATTTTTGGTTGGATAGCTCTTATTACTAGTGTTGGTTGAATTTTTGTCTATATAGCGCTTATCCATACAATTTCCAAAGTAGAAGTCACGGCCAACTTTTATAGGACAGCTTAATAGAAGATCAGGGAAGCACTAGCAACTGTGAGCACCAGTGATTCACAAGAGGCTTGAAGAAATTTCAGTGGAGACTGAATGGTTGATCCACAATAGCGTTAACATGTTACTGCACTACAAAAAGAGGGAATTTCAGATCTGAGGCATCAGGACGCAAAATTGAACCATCATATGGAAGATAAATTTGTTCTTCATCTCAAGAGCTATGGTCATGGCTTGAATCCAGCAATGGTAATTGGATCCATCAAGAATCGGAGTCACCAACACTAACAACGGATTCTCACTCGAATGGATGTAATATGGATCAGAGTAATTGGTAGGCTTAGAGGATGATTTCTTGCGTGATTTAGATTTAGATTTCGACGAAACCATTTCAGGCATAGAATCGTGAGAGGAAGATGACTGCGCCACCAGTTACAGAGGAGAAGCAGAGAAGAGAAGAATGGTGCGCAATCAAGAACGAGAGTACTCGACGCAAAGGAGAAGTAGAGAAGAATGATGTGCAATCAGAAAAGTGTTATATACAGCAACTGATCTAACAAGTATACATCCGAGAATATCAAACTAACAAAAACTATTTGCTAACAGCTAACTGTTAACTGACTAACCTAGTTAACTAACTAGACTAATGACAAGTTAAATACAACAGATTAGAATAAATGAAATAACGAAATTAATTTATATCTAACAAGATATACATACATTGGATAATCTGATAGCATTGCATTATGAGGATATGTCATATCATATCAAATTTGCATAAATGCTTTGAAAATGAGATAATGATATATTCATTTGAATTCAGTGAAAGCTTGCGAAAGGGAAAAGGTTCTCCAAATCACAGATTCCACAATTGTTTCTCCATATCTTTGACACAAGAGACTGGCGAGCTTTTAACTCATGCAATTTAGATGATCTGCTAAACTCAGGTACCTTCGTTATACAATATCTACTGTTATAGCAATTTATTGTAAGGATATTTAGATTAGATGTACACATCATAGATATTGTTTCTTCATAATCATTTCCACAGCCTTCATTTCTGTCGCTATTTTCCATCGCTAATTGACTTTTTTTTTTGGTAGTGTCCAACATTACATCAAACACCTCTTAGCATCCAACACCAATCAATGAATTATAAGTTATAACATTAGGTTCCTCCCCCATTTGCACCATGAAGCAAATTACACTTCTAGTTCTAGCCCCCAAAATCAATCTCCTCTGCCACTGTTTGAAGAGTTCACATACTGGATTTGCTTGTAACTTCCAATCTGTGATCTCCAACTCTTTCACCATCTCCAATACAACCTCAAAGGGGTGTCAGCAATTCTACGAAATCAATTATATCAAATACCAATTCTCACTACCGCAAAACCAAACACACACGTAATTAAGTAATTTGCAGGCCATGTCTAAGTCCCTTTGATATTCTTCTTCATCAAAATCATTCAATAGTCTAGGCCTTAGTTATAGATGTAATTAATGGCTTATTGAAGAATATGGTATCCATAGAAGATAGAGAGAAAATGTTAAGAAACTCTAATATTCATCAAAGTGAAATTGATACAAAAGGTTATTGATTACAATGAGAGTTTGGTCATCCAATCTCACCTAACTAATATGTAACAAACTAGTAACTAGAAAACTAACTCTAATCGAATTACCTAACAAACTAACTATATTTCTAATAGTCCCCCGCAAGCTAGAAGGCATTCACAAGGCTTCTAGCTTGGAATGAACAATACAAATTTACATGATCAAATCAATGCAGACATTTTCCATCAAGAAATTCCAAACCAATATTAAGATGTCTTCTTTCTCAATTAGTTGGTGATTTTGGATGCAAGAAAATTAACGTAATGAAGCATCAGCCAGTAGGTAGTAATACCACTTCTTGAACCTTGTTGATAAACTTTCAGAGACAATCATCAAAGAAAAAATTCTATCTATTGGAGGCATTTCAACAAACAACTTGAATGTTGTTTGGTAAACAAAGAGTGAAGATCGAAAACGAAATTGAAACTCGATCCAAAAAGAAATTAGAACTCCGCTTTAGATAACAATCATCGGGAAAAAGAATTAAAGGAGGACAATGAAGCGAAATCGCAAAACTGAACTACAAGAATCGCAAAACGAGTTGAAAGAAATTTAGAGACTTCAAGAACCGAATTGGAGAAGGAAATTTGCAGAAATAAACACACTCTCAAAGAAGCGAGAGAGGAGGAGAAAACGGTCAAGAATTGAAGAGATTTTGAAAATGAATTGAAGAGCAAAACCAAAGACCGCAATAGCAGGAGTTTCGAACAAGAATTGAATCCTGTGAAGATTGCCTAGCAGGTAAGCAACGCAAAGTATCCTTCCAAAGATCAGACAATGGAAGAAGAAGAAAACATATTCTATATCTTGTGCATTCAGATGTATGTTCAACGTCTGAAAGATCCCTTAGTGGTGCTCAATATTTTGTTACCTTCATTGATGACCACTCTAGAAAGTTGTGGGTGTATCTATTGAAGAGAAAGGATGAAGTCCTTCGAGCCTTCAAGGAGTTTCATGTTCAGTAGAACGAGAAACTGGTAAAAAGCTGAAATGTTTGAGAAGTGATAACGGTGGAGAGTATAGAGGTCCGTTTGAGCATTATTGTAAGACTCACGGAACCAGACATGAGAAGTTACCTCCTAAGCCACCTCAGATGAATGGTGTAGCTGAAAGGTTCAATAGAACTATTGTCGAGAAGGTCAGAAGCATGTTGTCTCATGCGAAGCTTCCTAAGTCATTCTAGGGGGAGGCAGTAGCTACTACAGTTGATTTGATCAACCTATCATCCTCAAGACCTCTAAATGGAAAGATACCATAAAAAGTTTGGACAGGTAAGAAAGCTTCTTATCACAAGTTGAGAGTCTTTGGATGTAAGGCATCTGTTCACATTCCAAAAGATGAAAGGGCAAAGCTTGATGCTAAGGCAAAAGAATGTGTATATCTTGGTTCTCCAAGAGATGAATTTGGTTTCACATTATGGGATCCTGCAAATAGGAAGATTGTTCGAAGCAGAGATGTGGTGTTCTTTGAAGACCAGGCAATTCAAGACATCAAGAAAATGGAGAAACCAAAACTCAAGGTGAGTTATGATCAAAGTCCTCAGACAGAGCCAGATCAAGAGATACAACTTGATGAGACAATTGAAGAACCTCCTCAGGAAGAACAACCTGACCAGGTGATGGAAGATGAAGCAAGGGAGGACGTTCAACAGGAACCCCAAGTAAGGCGGTCAACAAGAGAGAGGCACCCATCAAGAAGGTACTTCTCAGATGAATATGTCAACCTTACTGATGAAGGTGAACCTCAAAGCTTTGCAGAAGCCATTGAGATGGAAGAAAAAGACAAATGGTTGCAAGCCATGGAAGAAGAGATTCAGTCCTTAAAGGAGAACCAGACGTACGATTTGGTAGAATTACCAAAGGGAAGAAAGGCGTTGCGAAACAAATGGGTGTTCAAGCTCAAGAATGAAGAGAACAACCCAAACCCAAGGTACAAGGCACGAATTGTCGTGAAAGGGTGCAACCAAAAGAAAGGCATTGATTTTGATGAAATATTCTCACCAGTGGTGAAGATGACTTATATTAGAGCAATTCTTGGGCTGGTGTTGTGCGAAAAGTAGTTGTGCAAGTGTACACAATCGCAACAAGTAATATACTGATAAGTAGAGTTCGTCTCCACAGGGATTGGTATTAATTTTAGAGTTTAAAAAGGAATTACACTTTAGAGGAACAAGTAGCAAATAGTTTGAGTAACAAAGTTTCAGTTGAACAAAGGTTGTAAAAGTAACTAGTTAACAGTGAGTTAAAATATAAGAGAAATAAGTTGGATTGCTTTCACTATGTAAATTCCCAGAAACAAGACGCTATAACGTCACACGCTATAGCGTAGGCGTATTGTTGCAAATATTTTGTGCCTTTCACTCACTAGCGCCGTGGTTTCATTACAAGATGCCTATGTCTAGGTTCTAAATAAGTTCACCCTCATATTCAAGATCCCACACTTTTGCCTTATAAACTATTGCAACTTCTATGTCTAGAGAAGCAAAAATTGGCTAAATGTCTTTAACCAACCTTCTCGCTTATATTAACCTTGAGTTCTTTCTATGGTTCATGTCCGAATCCACGAAGTTCTTGTTTTACGTGGCCAAATATAAAACAAAATTGAAAGAATTATAACACAAGGATTGAAACACAAAACGTGAGAAATTATATACGTAATATTAAAGGTTCATTACAAGCTTATAGCAACCCAACTCAAAGAGTTTAGCTCATGTTGAGCATCATCAAAATAACACAAATACAAATACTTGCATTACCGTAGGTGAGAAGGAAAATACAAGTGCAAAAGATACAAGCTTGAAGTCTCCTAATCATCCACGAAGAGATGGTTCATCATCAGCCTTACACCATGAGAAATACAGAAATTACAAAGAAAGAAAACTAAAAACGCAAAAGCTTCAAAAGTGTATCAATGGAGAAGAAGAAATGTCACGTTCTCTCTCTCTCTACCAATACTCTCTCTAACTCTGAAAATCCTAAAGTATATTGGAAGGAAATCAGCCTCTCTAGTATATCTAGCATGAGGTACAAAACTCTCCAAAAGTCAAGAAAGGTGATGTTTGCTTTTTCACCAACTCCACTATTCCTTTACTCATGCAATGACAAGTGTCCACACAAATCCAATAAAATCCGCACATGTCAGCAAGCACAGTGGACACAAGATATGGAGCATGGATTAATGAGCTTGGCGCCAAAATTGCACTTTTACTTTAGATGCTCAGCTGCTCTGCCTTCTTGACGCTATAGCGTTAGACGCTATAGCGCTAAACACTGCACTACTTCACAAAATTCATCAAAACAATCACAAGGGCACCAAATGTGCCAATTTCATAGCAAAGCAGTGTTTAGCCCTTCCTCACCTAATATAAACAGAAATACAATAAATACAATACTAATATTACTTGAGAACTTACTTAATTTAATGATTAGAGGCATAAATAACTCATATAAATATGAGTTATCAGCTGGCTGCAAAACTAGACTTCGAGATTGAACAACTAGATGTCAAAACAGCATTCTTACATGGAGACCTAGAGGAAGAAATTTACATGGAGCAACCAGAGGGTTTTGAAGAACCAGGTAAAGAACATTTGGTGTGTCGCTTGAAGAAAAGTCTCAATGGCCTGAAGCAAGCTCCAAGACAATGGTACAAAAAGTTTGACTCCTTAATGACCCAACATTATTTTAAGAAGACCTCCACAGATCATTGTGTGTTTGTGAAGAACTATGAAAATGGTGAGTCCATCATACTTCTCTTATATGTTGATGACATGTTAATTGTGGGGAAAGATAAGATAATAATAGCTGCTCTCAAGAAGGCATTGAGCAAGTCTTTCGCCATGAAAGATCTGGGTACAGTGAAGAGGATTCTTGGAATGAAAATTACTAAAGATCATTCCAAAAGAATGTTGTGGGTATCACAAGAAGACTACATTAAGAAGGTTCTGAAAAAATGTTCAACATGCACAATGCCAAACATGTGCGTGTACCAATAGCTGGACATTTCAAACTTAGCAAGTCTCAATGTTCAAAGAATGAAGAAGAAAAAGAAGAAATGAACAAGGTGCCCTACTCTTCTGTTGTGGGTAGCCTTATGTATGCAATGGTTTGTACAAGACCAGATATTGGTTATGCTATAGGAGTTGTTAGCAGATTCCTATCAAACCCAGGAAAGGAGCATTGGGAAGCTATTAAATGGATACTAAGGTATCTAAGAGGAACTGCCAAAAGAAACTTATGCTTTGGCAATGGAGATCTATATCCATTCAGACTCAGATATGGCAGGAGATGTGGATTCAAGGAACTCAACATCAAGTTATTTGATTACTTTTGCAGGGGGGCTGTTTCTTGGCAGTCAAAGCTTCAAAAATGTGTGACTTTGTCTACCGCTGAAATGGAGTATGTAGCAGTCACTGAAGCCTCCAAGGAGATGTTATGGATGAAGAACTTTCTAAGAGAGTTGGGCATGATCAAGATGATTATGTGGTGAATTGTGATAATCAAAGTACCATCCATCTAGCCAAGAATCCCATGTTCCATTCACGCTCAAAACATATTGACATCCGGTATCATTGGATACGAGAAGCGTTGGATGAGAAGAGATTGAAGATGGAGAAAATTCATACAAATTTGAATTGGTCTGATATAATGACTAAGTCACTACCAACCAATAAGGTTGAAGATTGTTGTCAAGGTGCTGGTATAGTGGTGCCCCCCAATTAAGTCAGGAAGGGGGAGATTTGTTGGAATTCCCTCCTTAATTGTGATGCACATGTCAAAATGCATGGGAAAGGGGGATGACTATTCCAAGGTCTTGGAATTTTTTCTTTTGACCTTGAGACATGCACATTCATCTTTGAAGAATGCATTTGAAGTTTCTAGAACTCATTAGAATTGTGGAAATTAATATCCTCCATTAATCACTATTTTTGGAGAAGCCACATTCTTCTCCTATAAATAGGAGGACTTGTGAAGAGTTGCATCATGACATCACATCCAAGTAAAGAAATCCTAAGAAAGTTAGAGAGTCATCTTGTATTCCTCTTTGTGAGAAAGAGAGAGTTTTCTAGAGAGAAAAATTGTATACCATCCGACAGGGTGAGATTCATAGAGAGATCCTCAGAGATTGAGAGAAATAATTGTAATCATACTTTCATAGTGGAGATATTTTAACTGAACTAGGTCCCGTGGTTTTTCCCGAGAGGGTTTTCCACGTAAAAATTCGGGTGTCTTCTTCTTCTCTACTATTTTATTTTTACGCTTCCGCATAGTGCCCGTTTTGCGTTCACAGAGGAGGGAATAGGTACCGCTATTTCCCAACATTTATCTACCCAAACAACCCACCTAATCTACTTTAATTCTCTCCTCTTTCTCTCTTCCCTCTTTCCTCCTTCTCTCCTAATCCAAACACACCCTAAATTAGCTAACTATACCATTGTTTGCTCTCGTACAAAAGGCATCCCCTTTATCATGCTTTTACATCAACTAATATTAAGACAATAACATCTACAATTCAGTCGGGGCCCATGCTTCGTACAACCCTCCGCTACTCACTAGAACCCTCTTTTTGGTGTGAAAAGACCAAAAACCCTTACTGAAATTTGGTTTTTATTTTTTTTAAAGATTATGCACGGTTCGACGCACGGTTGATCGAACTTGATCGAATCTCGCTTGCGCTACAACCGAGCAAAATTTACTCGATAACCCCAAATTATGTTTTGACTAGGTTTGACCAAGCGTGTGCCGATCCAAATCGATCAGTCGTGCGCCGAACCCTCTCCATCGTCCAATCAATGGCTAAATTTTTTAATTCTCCCCAACGGTTATAAGTTTAACGGTTTCGATTGTTTTAAATCAACGGCTCACGTTCGATCACATCTATTATAGATAAGTGCAACAAGTCATACAAACCGAAAAAGTCTAAAAAAATAAATCGTGCAATGAATAAATCGAATCGTTAAAAATCAGTTAAAATTAAACAACTAGTGTTAGCCATACTAGTGTTAGTAGAGAATAAATCGAATTGTTAAAAATCAGTCAAAATTGAACAACTAGTGTTAGTAAAGAATAAATCGAATCGTTAAAAATCAGTTAAAATTAAACAACTAGTGTAAGCCATACTAATGTTTGCAAAGAATAAATCGAATCGTTAAAAATCAGTTAAAATTAAACAACTCAGCATCCAACAACAATCAGGGAGGTTCGACCCTGCCAAGTGTGAACCGGTTCGATGCACGCATGGTTGAACCAAACTTAACAGGCTCGGCGCACGCATGGTCGAACCGTAGTTAATGTTTAAAAAATGTTTTAAATTCAGGGGTATTTTGGGAATAAAGGGTGGTATGGGGGTTCTAATGAGTAGCTAGGGGGTTCTAAGAAGCATGGGCCTTCATTCAGAATCAGTTAGTGCATCATCAAACCCATTAATTACTTCTGTGCATAAAACATCTTCAGAGGCGTGCTTATTATATGATGCATGCAACCACACTTATAATTACATTCTTCTGCATGCATGTAATTTGACACCTCTATATAGGTATCGAAAAGGTACTTGGGGTGGAACTTCTACTCTGTCCTAGAGTTGATGAATTTGACACCGGTGGAGTATGCCGTTTGCGTGACTGAGCAGCAACTGAGGTGCTGTCTTGTTGTGAATCAAAATAATTATCAACATGTTCCCACAATGATGGCTCTCGCTTTGTTGAGAATTCATCGCCCTTCTTCCCCTTTTTCTTTCCCTTATCCTTCTTAGGTGCACCCTTTGCATTGACTCGTTCCGGAGGTGGACACATAGAAGTAGTGTCTGGTAATGCCAACCCAGCTTTTTGCTTTATCATTACTTTACCAGCACGATCAGTGGCATCAAACCTCTGTTGTATAGCCTCAAATTCAATCTTCAAATAAATATCATCATTTGGGGATCCGGTCTCGTCTTCATCATGGGAAACAACAAAAGTAAGCCTCTTCCAATGATTATGTATTATATCCAATGGAACACGAGACAGGTTCACCATGTAACTACAAAAATATATGAATTTCAGATTACAAACATAATCATTATATGTTATATCAAACTAAAAGAGGTAGTTCAATGAATTACCTAGAAAGCTGACATGCGCTCAGTAGACCGTGCATCGTTTTTATATCGCATCCGCAATCGGAAGAGGTCATCCCAAAGAAGCTACGTTTAGACTCTTTGTTGAGATAGTCCATTACACATGAAGAAACCAAGCCCTTAAGGTTGTCATAAATTTTGTTCCAATGATTATATTTGACTCTGCTTAGACTCAACTCAAAATGTCGCTTCAACTCACCACGGAAGAGGTCATCCCAACACTTACACATATCTCCCCTACTGTCATGTAGAACATTCTTTAAAGTCGAATGTGCCGACTCCACACACTTGGTGGTGGTGTTGCCTAGGTGCATATGACGGTTTATCCACGCTTCCACAAATCTCTCTTTATGGGGGTCGGTCCACGTCTTCTTCACATATGAAACGAAGTTGTCAAAAGGTTGACACACCGCCTCAAATTGGCCCCAAGCCAACTCATAAGCTTCCTCCGTCTTCGCGTGGACAACTTTTTGAAAATATTCCATGACTTCATCAACTCGGTCCATCGGACGCTCATCCTGCCCCTCAGCAACAACCATGGGATGGATCAACAACTTGCCTTTGCCTTGACATTCTTTTTGATGTGAAATTGGCACAACAAGTTTTCGGAAGTCGGAAAAACAATGGCCAAAGCATTCATAATAGCCGTGTCACAGTCGGTAAGTATCACCTTTGGCATATCTTCCGATCTTCTAAACAACCCCTTCAATTTTTTAAGTACCCAAATAAAATTATCCTTTTCTCCCAATTCACATAAGCGAATGCAACCGAGAAAGTATGCTCCGTTGATGTCACACCAACAATCTCAACCAACGGATACCTATACCAATTGGTCTTGTATGTGGAATCGATCATCAAAGCAATTGGAAATGTATTCAATAGCTCCACTGTGTTTGGGTGTGCCCAAAAAATGTCCTTCACAATGTGAGTCCCCTCATCAACTCTGTGCCAATAAACATACCTATCACGCTCCAAAGAAATTCATCAATCGTTGTAGTTCACCCTACACCGACGATTAGTTGATCTTAACCTTGACCGAACGTTGTGAATTTGCTTCAGATTGAACTGGTCGTCTCTAGGGTAAGTAGACCTCAGCTCGGCCAATATTCGATTCGGAGCAATCAAGTTCTTCTTCATTCTTGAAACCACTTCCTTCTGCTCAGTTGTTAATCTATTATCATTTGGATGACCTTGAGGGTACGTTTGTAATGTGTGGTTATGTATGCCACACATAACAGACATTATCCATCCTCCAAGTTTTTTAATAAACTTTCCCTTTAGACGAAACTTGCAACAACATTTTCTACTCCCCGTAGGAACCATGTCAGCATGCTTGTACTTCCCTGCCTTTTCACAAACCAGCTCATAGAATATTTTCCCCGACCTCTCCCTGTTGTCCGATCGATTGATAACCGTAACCATCCCAAGTGTACGGCAAATAGACTGAACATAAGTCAACAAATCATCACGAGTAGCAAAGACTTGATCAGTTTGGAATGAACTAGAATGATCAACAACAATTGAATTAGCTAGTGATATGGATAAGGGGCCAGTTTCATCCATCTTCAAACCTACAAAGTTTGGAAAAAATCGCACAAACTAATTAAAATCCAGAATTTCTGTAGATTCTGTGTATCAGGTAGTTTCGTATAACAGAAATCCCAACCTGTTAGGCGCACGCTTGGCCGAATCACCTCAATATAGAGACCCCTTTTTTTAGTATGTTCGGCGCACGGCCGGTCGAACCATATGGTTCGGCGCACGCTTGAACGCGCGTGTTCGACCTCTGCAGGTCCGAATCGTGCGCGATTTTAAAAAAACGTAAATCACCAAGAATGTGCGAAATAAACCTACAAATAGATAGATTGAGCTACATACCTTAATATTGTAGATTTCAGCTTGGGATGTTAGATTTGATTGAGGTAAGGTTGTGGAGTGTGAGTGAGTGATAAGAGTGAGAATAATGAGTGTTTAGAGGTTTAGGGGGTGTATGGGATGAGAGTGAGAGTTGAGTTTGGAATTTTCTTTATTTAGTGAGGGTGTTTTCGTCTTTCATAGGGCAAAGGGGTGTCTAGTGAGTAGCTAGGGGGTTCTAAGAAGCATGGGCCCAATTATAATTACATTCTTCTGCATGTAAGAGTTCGCACATGTACACTTTCACCCAACCCAACCCGCAACTCAATCCTACCCAACTCACAAAATTCGGTTTGGTTTTAAAATAAGGAGACTCATAGAGTACGGGTTGGATAGCGGGTGTGAAAGTTTAGAACCCGCTAAACACAACCCAACCCATAGCATTATGACGTTACATATACAAATTTTTTTTGCGACCTTGCATATATAATTTCTTAAAAAAAATTAGAATTAATTTCATTCTACCTTGAAAACGAATTTAAGAGAACTTGATTTAGTCAACCTTGTTAATTTCATTCTTTTTGTTTTGGTGATATTTGGTTTCTTTACGACAACTTTGTATTAAAAAAATTCTTTTACGTGAGAGCTTCATAGATTTTCTAAAGACCTTTTTCTTTTGTATTGATTTCATTATTTGTAATGGAAGTCAAAATTATGGCATGTTGTGTTTTCTTTTTTTCATTTTTTTTTATTGGGTTGGGTGTTTAAACGCATCAAAACCCACCCAGCGCCCACCCCTATGACTGCATGCAATCAATTTTTCCGTGTGTTTGATTAGTTAATTGCCATGGGGTTAGATGTAAAAGAATCAAGGTTTGACCCAATTTTAATGGAACTAAGATTTGAGCTGAAGAGCTAAGATTTCTCAATGTTATTGCACACACTTTTGCCCAAAGTTGGGGGCAAGTACTCCCTCCATTTCATATTAGTTGTCAGGTTTTTACAAGAAATTTGTTTCTTTTTTGTTGTTATTTTGATAGTTTAAGGTTATATTAATTGTTTGTTTACTAAGTACACTCTTAGTTATTTATTGCGGAAAGAAAAATCAGTATGATAGATGATAAACAATATAAGGTCATAATAGGGAAAAGACGAACGTGTAAAGATCTTCTTCATTACTTGTGTTCTCCATTACTTTTATTACTATAGTATAGAAGATATTTGGACCTATTTAATGTTTTATTATTATATATATTTATTATTTCAAAACTATAGTGATAAAAGTAATGGAGAACATGCACAAGTAATAAAGAGAATCTTTACTCAAGACGAATAATGTTATGCAAAACAACAAAGTTTAATGACTTCGTTGATATAGGCTAAACCACCTTAAAATACAACAAATATGAAACAGAGAGTATGAGCCGGCTTGTTATAGATTTAAAAATAAGTGATTTTACTGTTAAATAATTTATATATTAATTTTTAGAGATTTTTAAGAAAATGAGAATTTGTTTTGTGTTTGTGTAACATGATGAAAATCACTTTTTGAAAAATTATTTTTAAAAATTGATTCGCAAAATGCATGTGACAAGTATTGGACTAGACCGCATAGTATCTTGAATCGGCGAGATTGGATAGGGCCGACAATCTTGACAATCGTTTGTCTTTGTACATCGCTTTTGATGGTCGATGCACTGAACAAACTATTTTGTGTTGTATTTTGTTTGATACACGACGTACTAGGGGTGTGCAGAACCCATCCCAACCCGCCAACCCGTCTCAATCCATTGATTTTGGGTTAAACCCAACCCTGTCCCACACAAAAAAATGGACAAATGGGACCGTCCGAAGTAGTAACCCGACTTCGGGTTAGGACGGGTTCGGGTTGACTCTCGGGTTACCCAACTCGTCCCTAATATACATACACATATATTAATATATATATATATATATATATATATATATATATATATATATATATATATAATAGACTTAAACTTGTGAATTGTGATAACTTAGACTCAAAATAAGTAATTTGATGCTTCTCAAGTGGCTTATTCGAGAACACCGTATTCAATTGCATTGTTAATAAAGTTGGACACATACCAACATTATTTTATAGAAGTTTTATTGAATTTTGTTGCGTCAAAGACACACTTAGAGCAAGTGTACTCTATCGCGGAAGTAGTATAAAAAAATATCGTCTCCACAGGGATTAATTAATAAGTACCAAACTACTTAAGATTAATTATTATTTAGACGAACGGATGTTTGGTGATTATAGAAACTAAAATAACAAGAAATAAAGTGCAAGAATGAGAATTGTAAAGTTTGATCAATGGAGAGAAGCCTAGGGTCACGGTTTCACCTGCAAGGTTCGACACCTCTATGCTCAATTCCTACTTGAATTCCCTTATTTTATTCAATTACCAATCCCTTTACTAAAGCTATTAACCCGTTTGGTCATGTGCGATTAATATTCTTTTTCCTAAATTAATCCTAGTTTGGCCATGCTAGAATTTAAATTTAAGAAAAGCACAAAGTACAAAAAGGTTGAATGATTGGAAGACTAAATTAAAGTTTGGTCATTCATTAATTATAGTCTCAATTATCCTATAGGTCCCACCAACTAGTTGTAGACGGCCATTAATCAACTAACCGATTATAAACATGCAAAGGGTTGTCAATCCTAATTATGTGATAAAAACAATAGGATAATATTAATCGAAATAAAAACTAGGAATTCAAAGCATAAATCAAAACATAAAAAGGTCTCTAATCAAGCAAAGATCCACCTAAAGCACTTTAAAATGATTTAGTATCCATAGTTATCAAGAACAATTGAAATAAAATTGGGAGTCATAAATTACAGAGATAAAAATAACCCGGAATGGAGGAATTTCTGATCTGAGTATTTAGTCTCCTTTTCCTGCTTCAGAGCTCTCTCGCGGTGTCAAGAACGTGTACCCAAAACTCTTCAATCTCTCTTTCTCAGTCACCGTGTGCGGCGCTGTTCTTCTCCCCTTCTCGGTTTCCGTGCGTCTTCTTTGTTTCTCTCCTTTTTAATTCTTTCCTCACTTCTTTCTCAATGTCCAGTGTTATTATATCTCAATTCACGTTGCCTTCCTCCTCCCCCTCTCATGATGATGCAAGCACCTTTATATTTGCTTCCTAGGGTTCCGTGCGGCTTCACCCACTCTTCCTGATGATCATGCGGGCTTCTTCTTTAGTTAATGGACTAAGCCCAAGTCCTTGTTCCATCCCAATTCATTAGTGCTAATGACACCTCCTTTTTGCTATAAACAACTCATTTTGACAGTTTCTTTATCTAATATTTCTCCTACAAAATAATGAGCAAAGTCAGTCGCTTATATATTTAATTGATAATAATTGCTCTCAAAGAGACTTAAAAATACCACTAAAAATGCACTAAATTGAAGTTTATCAACTCCCCCACACTAAACATTTGCATGTCCTCAAGCAAATTCTCTGGCTCAAAAAAAACTTTTCAAATAAGTAATAGAGACAGCCAGATAAGAGACCCAAAATTAGAAGCACAATGACAGACAATATATAATACATCACATATGAGGTGTCGGAAAGTTTGCCCAATTAGAGGCTCATGTCCTCAAGAATACATTTTTGAGAACAATGGCACTCGCTCACAATCTCTCTAAGTGTTTAGGGACTAGTGAAAATATACACTCAAGTTTCAACAAAATGCACATTACCATAAGTTTGTAATTTGACCAAATCTCCACTAAATAGTTCACATGCATGCAAAAGATGGGGTTTCATGGGTTGTAATGGGGCCAGAGTGAATTCATGCAGGGTAGGGAATAAGAAGAGGGGGATAATCAATCAAGCTAAAAGAAAAATAACAAGCAAACAGTAACCATTGAAATCAAATATGGAGCTCCTATCTATTTTACAGTTTTTGTCCAAACTCCAACTTAATTTCACTTTCATTCTTCACTCTTCTTCTATTTAATCAGCTCTCTGTGATTTACCTTCACTCTTGAGTAGACCCTTTTTTCAATTTTTGATTTGGATTTGCCCTTTGGCTCTTTCATTCTTTTGATGTGTCTTTTCCTCCTTTACTTTTCTCTTTTTTTTCAAATTTTCTTTCTATATTTTTTTTTCATTTTTTTTTTCTTAGGAGGACAAGGTAAGTACATGAAAACTTCTATTTTGTTTCCTTTGTAGGAAGATATTCTTATAAGCACATGATTCACTCATTTTTTTCTAACAAGATAGACAACAAAAGTAGGTGACGAAATTTCAGTCCTGAAAATATAGACCACTAAAATATAGGACGCAATTGTAATTTTCAATAGTTGCTCCACATTTAATTCCAAATGGTTACCACAAAAAAAAAAGAAAAAATTATATCTAGGTACCAAAGAAGAAAATATAACAAATAGGCTCAAAGGGGGCAACTAAGGGATAAATTCAACAAACAACTCTGGGGCCAGAAAAATACCTAAATTCCCCAAATCTTTTTACATGATGCAAATCAATTTTCGCCTTGAAATGGTCAAAAGACAAATTCTAGAATGTAACAAATTGGGAAACACACTCATAGAAAGAAAAGGGGTAAAATTTATGATTTAGTATCAATCCTTATATAGGCTCGAGATCTCACATTTAGAAGCTAGTTCACAAAAAGTACTCAAGAGGACAAATGCTAATTATCGACTTCCTAAGGACATCCTCACAGTTACAATTAAGCACAAGTCTGTCAAGTGAATTAATTATGGGATCCCCTAAAGACATAATCTCTATTTTTTTTCAATATAAGCATAATTCATGCAAAACAAGCCAGAAAAATGCTATCAACATATTTAGTGGGTATGTGCATTAATATAGATCAAGTGACAAAATAAAGTCCCTCCCCACACTAGCATGAAGCATAGTCCTCAATGCAAAATATCATATTAGCACAAACGAAATAATTGAGAGAGAGAGTAATAGTGACTTCCCGAGAGAGCTTTGCAAAATGAGCTAATCCCTAAATAAATAAATAAACAAACAAAAGTGAGAGAAAATAAAACACGGTTGCCTCCTCGCGGCGCTTGTTTAACGTCCCGAGCACGATGGTACTACGGTCAATCCTTGAGGCGGTGACATAGCTCACTTGGAGCAACCCTTCTCAAAATGCTTCACACGCGACCATTGACCTTAAAAGTGGTACCATCTTCATAGAGATACCTCAAGCACTCCATAAGGAAAAACTTGAGTAACGATGTAGGGTCCATACCACCTGTGAGCGCAACTTTCTGGAAAAAGACGCAAACGTGAGTTATAAATTAAAACCTTCTCACCAACATGGAACTCACGCCTGCTTTGAATGCGCTTATCATGCCACTTTTTAGCCTCTCTCCTATAAAACTTGGCATTCTCATAAGCTCCAAGCCGAGCTCATCCAACTCATCTAGGCTGCAAAGAACCTATTTTCACCGTAAGTGAGCATCAAAGTTTAGAAATTTTAAAGCCCAAAGTGCTTTATGCTCTAATTCAACAGATAAAATGACATGCTTTTCCAAAAACAAGACGGTAAGAGACATCCCAATGGGGTTTTAAAAGCGAGCTCTATAAGCCCATAGTGCATCATCAAGTTTCAAAGACCAATCTTTACTTGATGCACTAACTGCCTTCTCTAAAATCCTTTTTAACTCTTTGTTTGAAATTTCAACTTGTCCACTGGTTTGTGGGTGGTAAGGAGTTGCTACCTTATGAGTGACGCCATATTTGCTCAAAAGATTTTCAAATTGTTTATTACAAAAATGAGTGCCACCATCACTAATAATGGCTCGGGAGTGCCAAATCTGGTAAAAATATTTTTCTTTAAAAATCTCACTACTACCCGAGCATCATTAGTGGGTAAGGCTACACTTCTTCCCCACTTAGACACATAATCTCTGAAGAACAAGAATATATTGATTTGAAAAGATTTAGGGAAGGGCCCCATAAAGTCAATACCCCATACATCAAATATCTCACAAACCAAAATATTGTTTAAGGGCATCTCTTGGCGCTTAGAAATATTGCCACTCCTTTGACAACTATCACAAGCTTTCACAAATTCATGAGCATCTTTAAATATAGTAGGCCAATAAAAACCACATTGTAAAACCTTATATGCAGCTTCTATTTGGGCCAAAGTGGCCACCTACCTCTCTAGAATGACAATGCTCAAGGATAGAAGTTACCTCATCCATAGGCACACAACGCCTTATTACCTTGTCTCCACATACTTTAAATAGGTAAGGTCGTCCCACAAGTAGTCTCTAGCATCGAAATTAATTTCTTCTTTTGTTGAAATGAAAAATCAGGTGGAGCAACCTTACCCACCAAGTAGTTCACAATATCTGCAAACCAAGGAACAGTAGAAATAGCTAAAAGTTTCTCATCAGGGAAAACCTCCTTGATCTCCCCATCATTTGAGGCCTGCATCACACTATGGTCGAGCCTTGAGAGGTGGTCAGCTACAAAGTTCTCTGAGCCTTTCTTGTCTCTAATCTCCAAGTCAAACTCTTGTAACAACAAAATCCACCTGATTAACCTGGGTTTGGCATCCTGTTTTCCAAGCAAATATCTAATAGCAGCATAATCAGTATAAACAATAACTTTAGAAAGAACAAGGTAATGACGAAACTTGTCAAATGCAAATACTACAGCTAGCAACTCTTTCTCTGTGGTAGTGTAATTTCTTTGAGCATCATCAAGGGTGCAACTAGCATAGTAAATGGTATAGAATACCTTATTCCTTCTTTGGCCCAAAACAGCCCCCACAGCAGTATCGCTAGCATCACACATAATTTCAAAGGGAAGTGACCAATCGGGGGCAACAACAATAGGGGCACTAATTAATTTTTCCTTTAAACAATTAAAAGCCTCCAAACAAGTGTCAGAAAAATCAAAAGTGGCCTCCTTAACCAAGAGGTCTGTCATAGGCTTTGCAATTTTTGAAAAATCTTTAACAAACCTTCTATAGAAACCAGCATGGCCTAAGAAACTACGAACCCCTTTAACAGAATTGGGTGGGGGCAACTTTGCAATTACCTCCACCTTTGCGGGATCTACTTCAATGCCTTTAGTGGACACCTTGTGTCCCAAAATAATGCAATCTCGTACCATAAATTGGCACTTCTCCCAATTGAGCACTAAATTAGTATCCCTACATCTCTGCAACAGTGAATTCAAGTTATGTAAGCAATCCTCATAAGAGGACCCAAAAACAGTAAAATCATCCATGAATATCTCAATGCATTTTTCAACCAAGTCAGAGAAAATAGCCATCATGCATCTTTGGAAAGTGGCAGGAGCATTACATAAACCGA
The DNA here is from genome assembly GCA_020916435.1 of Oxytropis ochrocephala. Classification (NCBI taxonomy): domain Eukaryota; kingdom Viridiplantae; phylum Streptophyta; class Magnoliopsida; order Fabales; family Fabaceae; genus Oxytropis; species Oxytropis ochrocephala. Next base: position 42,356,250 of record CM037089.1, read on the forward strand.
ATGGCATCCTTTTATATGCAAATGTGCCATATGGGCAAATAAAAGTAGTTTTTTCTTGATCCTCAGAAGCCACTTTGGTATTTGCAAATAACCTAATATCCATCCAAACAACAATAATAATCATGTCCCCGCCACTCTCTCAAGCATTTGATCAATAAAAGGAAGAGGGAAGTGATCTTTCCGGGTGGCATCATTTAATTTTCTATAATCAATGCACATACGCCACCCGGTAGTTTTTCTAACCGCAATTAATTCATTTTTATCATTTTCCATCACAGTAGTACCTCCCTTTTTAGGAACACATTGAACAAGACTTACCCACTTACTATCGAGATAGGGTAGATGATACCTGCATCGAAAGCTTAATTACTTCCTTTTTACCACCTCTTTCATGTTAGGATTAAGGCGGCGTTGAGGTAGTGCTCGAGGTTGGTATTCATCCTCCATGTAGATCTTGTGAGTGCAAATTGAGGGACCGATGCCTTTTATATCATGAATTGACCATCCAAAGGCCTCTTTGTTGGCCCTTAATACCCTCAAAGCTTATCCTCCATGGTGTCTCACAAATCTGCAGCAATAATCACGAGCAAAGAGGAAGGGGGGTGCAAGAAAGCATATTTTACATTTGAAGGAAGAGGCTTTAATTCAAGCTCAGAAGCCTCTTCAATTGAAGGTTTGGGATTTGGAGTGTTACCCCATTCCAGTTCCTCAAATCTATGGTTACTACAATTTTTTTGAGGGTGGTGAGCCTGCAAAAACATTAAAAACTCTTCTTCCTCACCACCCTGCAGCATGCCAAGTCCCTATAAAGTAAGTACTTTTTCTAGAGGATCCTGAATTCTAAAATCATCAAAACTGTCAGAGGTAATCACATCATTAATATCTCTAGCTTGAATAAAATTACAAGAAGCAAATGAGGAAGGATTTTTTAATGAATTTAAGACTTGAAATACAACTTCCTCATCTCCAAGTCTCAAAGTCAATTTTCCTGTTGAACATCAATTAAGCTTTTTCCTCAGTAGCTAAGAAAGGGCGCCCAAAATAATTGGGACTTCCTCATCTTCTTCCATATCCAAAACAACAAAATCAGCAGGGAAAATAAACTTATCAACCTTAACTAAAACATCTTCCACCACTCCACGGGGGTGGGCAATGGATCTATCAGCTAGGTGCAAAGTGATGTTAGTAGGATGGGGTTCCTGCAAACCAAGCTTTCTAAAAACAGAAAAAGGCATCAAATTTATACTTGCTCCTAAATCACATAATGCCTTTTCAAAATGAGAGTTACCAATTGTACAAGGGATAGTAAAACTACCTGGATCTTTAAGCTTAGGTGGCAACTTTTTTAAAACTATAGCAGAACATTCCTCATTAAGCCTAACTGTCTCAAAGCCTTCCAACTTCCTTTTGTTAGAAATAATTTCTTTTAAAAATTTGGCATATTTAGGCATTTGAGCAATAGCTTCAGCAAAAGGAATGTTAATATGCAATTTTCTAAATATTTCAAGAAATCTAGCAAATTGCTTATCATTCTGCTCATTTTTAAGTCTTTGAGGATAAGGAACATTTACCTTTGCTTGCTCATATTTCTCCCTTTCCTTTTTGCTTTCCTCAGAAGTACTCCTCTCAGTAGGAGCTTGTATTTCTTTCTCGGGCGCCCGCCCATCTTGATTGTTTTCTTGAACCAGCTCCTTACCACTCCTAAGAGTGACAGCCTTGCACTGCTCATTTCTTGGATTAGGCTCAGTCTGGGTAGGAAGTGAGCCTTGAGGCCTTTGAGACAACACAGTAATGAGATTTGAGATTTGATCCTTCAAGCTTCCAAATTCATTGTTGATTCTTCCCTCCAAGCTTTCAAATTTGTTGTTGATGGCTCCAATTTGGCCCTCCAAGCTTCCAATTCTTTCATTAACATCTGGCTTCTTCTCTTCCTGCCTTTGCACATGTGGGGGCTTATAGGAATTTGAGTTTTGCCCCTTTTGTTGTCCTCCCCAAGAGAAATTTGGGTGATTTCTCCAACTTTGGATTGTAAGTGTTTGAATAAGGATCATTTTGGCTCGGTTGGAATTCTCGAACATAATTGGCCTCCTCAGTTGAAGCAGTTGGTCGACCTTGTGCTTTTATAAGATCTTCAATAGATTGCAACCTCTCATCAGTCCTGTCCATGTAATTGGCTAAAACACCCATGCACGGATGTCCAACTTTTTCCATGTATCTAACTAAAGAATCTTGCATACCAGGCCTTAACTCACTTTTCTTCTGACCAAGAAAGTTGACTTCTTCAGTTGGGCCTCCCCAAAGATTATTTGTGATGTCACTAGTGGAGGTAACTATTGGAGTAGATTGAGCTTGTACCTTCATCAAAGATTGCACCTATTTAGAGAGAACATCTAGTTTTATATCAAGACTAGTTTCATCATCAACCTTGTACATCCCAGCTGATTTCTTAACGTGTCTGTCAGTTGTCTCCCATTGGGCATTATCAGCTGCTATTTCTGCAATTAAGTCATATACTATCGCAGGTTCCCCATTCAATAGAGAGCCACCACAAGCCATATTAACAATTCCCCTATTTTGAGAAGATAATCCGTTGCAAAAGTATTCAAGTAGTTGCCACTTCTCGAATCCATGATGAGGACAACTTCGGAGTAAGTCTTGAAACCTTTCCCAAGCCTCATGTAAAGATTCTTGCTCGACTTGAGCAAAGCTGATTATTGCACCTCGGATCTTAGTAGTCTTACCTGGGGGAAAATATTTGGTCAAGAATTTTTGCTTCAGTTGTTCCCAACTCGTAATGGACTCAAAGGTTTGAGAGTCTAGCCAAGCGGATGCCCCATCGGCCAAGGACCATGGAAACAATCTCACTCTAATAGCATCAGGGGTGACACCATTGCAAATTACTGAGTCTGCCACCCTCAAGAAGTTTCTAAGATGGGTGTGTGGGTCTTCTGTTGGTGCACCTCTGAACATAGTCGAATTCTGAACCATTTGAATCAAGCTTGGTTTGAGCTCAAAATTAGTGGCTTGCATAGTTGGGTTGACTATGCTTGTAGTGATATTCATTTGTCGAGAGTGAAGTAGTCTCGAAGAGTTCTTCTCGGATTGGCAGCCATCACTTTTGTCTCTTTTCTTATCCTTCGAGCAGTTCTTTCAATTTCTGGATCAAAAACCAAAATAGGCTCCTAATATACATACACATATATAATAGACTTAAACTTGTGAATTGTGATAACTTAGACTCAAAATAAGTAATTTGATGCTTCTCAAGTGGCTTATTCGAGAACACCGTATTCAATTGCATTGTTAATAAAGTTGGACACATACCAACATTATTTTATAGAAGTTTTATTGAATTTTGTTGCGTCAAAGACACACTTAGAGCAAGTGTACTCTATCGCGGAAGTAGTATAAAAAAATATCGTCTCCACAGGGATTAATTAATAAGTACCAAAGTACTTAAGATTAATTATTATTTAGACGAACGGATGTTTGGTGATTATAGAAACTAAAATAACAAGAAATAAAGTGCAAGAATGAGAATTGTAAAGTTTGATCAATGGAGAGAAGCCTAGGGTCACGGTTTCACCCAAGCAAGGTTCGACACCTCTATGCTCAATTCCTACTTGAATTCCCTTATTTTATTCAATTACCAATCCCTTTACTAAAGCTATTAACCCGTTTGGTCATGTGCGATTAATATTCTTTTTCCTAAATTAATCCGAGTTTGGTCATGCTAGAATTTAAATTTAAGAAAAGCACAAAGTACAAAAAAGTTGAATGATTGGAAGACTAAATTAAAGTTTGGTCATTCATTAATTATAGTCTCAATTATCCTATAGGTCCACCAACTAGTTGTAGTACGGTCGCTAATCAACTAACTGATTATAAACATGCAAAGGGTTGTCAATCCTAATTATGTGATAAAAACAATAGGATAATATTAATCGAAATAAAAACTAGGAATTCAAAGCATAAATCAAAACATAAAAAGGTCTCTAATCAAGCAAGATCCACCTAAAGGCTTTAAAATGATTTAATTTATCCATAGTTATCAAGAACACTGAAATAAAATTGGGAGTCATAAATTACAGAGATAAAAATAACCCGGAATGGAGGAATTTCTGATCTGAGTATTTAGTCTCCTTTTCCTGCTTCAAAGCTCTCTCACGGTGTCAAGAACATGTACCCAAAACTCTTCAATCTCTCTTTCTCAGTCACCGTGTGCGGCGCTGTTCTTCTCCCCTTCTCGGTTTCCGTGCGTCTTCTTTGTTTCTCTCCTTTTTAATTCTTTCCTCACTTCTTTCTCAATGTCCAGTGTTATTATATCTCAAGTGTTATTATATCTCAATTCACGTTGCCTTCCTCCTCCCCCTCTCATGATGATGCAAGCACCTTTATATTTGCTTCCTAGGGTTCCGTGCGGCTTCAATTTGATTCACCCACTCTTCCTGATGATCACGCGGGCTTCTTCTTTAGTTAATGGACTAAGCCCAAGTCCTTGTTCCATCCCAATTCATTAGTGCTAATGACACCTCCTTTTTGCTATAAACAACTCATTTTGACAGTTTCTTTATCTAATATTTTTCCTACAAAATAATGAGCAAAGTCAGTCGCTTATATATTTAATTGATAATAATTGCTCTCAAAGAGACTTAAAAATACCACTAAAAATGCACTAAATTGAAGTTTATCAAATTTATCTATGAAATTTTAATGTCTAATATAAAATATGTAATTGAAGTAGTAACAACATTTCTAAAAATTGTATTATTTGTATTTTGGGACCACCCGGTCCCATCCTAATTAAACCCAGTCCTAAATTAACCCATAACTTATCGGGTTTGTCCGGGTTTTAGGACGAGTTAGGGTCAATAAAATGGCCTGATCAAAATTTGGGACCGGGTTAGGGTTCGTTATAACCCGTCCTAACCCGTCCCATGCTCACTCCTACGTCGTACTGGCCAAAATAATGTAAAATTGATTGTAGGGTTAAATATGTTTTTGGTCCCTCTAAATATAGAGAATTTTGTTTTTAGTCCCTCTATATTTTTTGGACACTTTTGGTCCCTACATTATTTGCCGTTTGCACTTTTAGTCACTACTGTTAATTTTGTCTAACAGAGCTGACCTGACATCGCTTACGTGTTTAATTTTAATGTGCTGGAAATTACACGTCATTTCCATGTCTCTCAGCCTCTTTATAGTCATTCCACCTCAGCTGGAATTAAAAAACATAAATAAAAATAAAACCCAAAACCCCTAAATTCCCTTCTTCATCTATCTAGCGACTCCATTGCAACTGAAGGGAACTGGTGAAATGACTTTGGAATCATGTCTAAATGTGTAAACTGTCACTGCACAACAGAGCGAATTTGCTTTGGTGATAAGTCAAGAAAGATCGAGGATCTTTGTGGTGGGTGAAGTTTAGAACATCTAGAAGTGATAATGAAAAATGAAGAATTTGATACTTTGTCATTCAATCTCAACAGGTTCTTCCTACCTAGTTGATGATCTTGAGGAAAATGAGATCCAAAGAGTAGATTAGATTTTCTTGGATCTGCACATTCTGAGATCCATGACAAACAAATGTTCTTCTTGCTTTTACCATTATACAGTTGAATTTAGTTGATTTACTGGATTTAACAGTTGAGTTTAGTTGATTTACTGAATGTGTATATATAGTTTTAGTTTACACACTTAGACATAATTAATTCCAAAGTGCATCCACCAGTTCCCTTCAGCTCCAATGGAGGAAAGTAGCATCACAGAAGAAAGACGATAGGATTAGGGATTTTGATTTTTAGTTTGTGTTTTTTTAATTTGTTTTTTATTTCCAGCATGTAGCTGATGTGTATTAAGTTGAGGACATGGCAATGACATGTGGCTGCCAATACACTAAAAATTGACACATAACCAACGACACGTCAGCACTGTTAGTGGAAACTAACGGCAAGGACTAAAAGTGCAAACGGCAAATAATGTACGGACTAAAAGTGCAAACGGCAAATAATGTAGGGACCATAGCTATTACGTGTTGCTGGCTTTATTACCTGAGATTGAGATTTACTACTTCCAAAAATAAAATGATTTAGGGATTTGGGGATAAAAGGTTGAAGGTTGAAGAAGATGAAAAATAAAAGAAAAATGATTTTTTTTAATAGTTTAATACATGGCTGCCAACTCAACATAAAAAAAATACATGTGACAGATATGTGTGGCATTTGTAACAGAAGTCTAACAGAAGGGCTGAAATCAAAAAACTGTATTTTGCAATGAGTTTTTTTTTAAAAAAAAAAATTGCAGAGGTTTAAACTAAAACACGCTATATTTGCAGGTACCTAAAACATATTTAAGCCAACGAATTATTATCCCATATTTGGGTTGGTACCTTAGCAGCGAAAGGAATAAGAACATAAAATAAAATAATAGAATAAAATAATAGCAGACAGCAGATTGCGCAAAAATAATTGGAACAAATAATAAAAGACAAAAAAGGGGATTTGAATCCCCTGCAGTTGAAATCTGTGCAGTTTTCTGCGTTTGAACTCCACTTAAGGAGTTTTTAGTCTTTTAAATACCAAAAATATCTCACTTTATTTTTTCCTTGCACACAATTTTGGTAAATGCATCACCCTGCAGTTTAACTGCAGGGAACCCAAAAAAAGAGCTTGCTTGCAGATTGCCAGATCGCAAAGCACTGTTCCAGGGGTGCAGAGAGCAGGTAGCGACAATGTGAAAATGCAAGAGACTGTATACGAAAAGTCAGGAGCGACAGGGATAAAGTTGGTATTTCAGTTTCCTTGTCCAACGAACAAATAATTGTACGGCGTTTAGTGAGGTACAACTTTTTGGGTAGTTGTTCAATCCCACACAGTTATTATTTTGTCCAGTCCCACACTCTTTTTTTAAATCAAACACTAGACAAATAATTTTGTCGAGTCCAGTACCTCAAAATTTAGCGAATCAAATGCACCCATTATCATTTTGAAGCAATTTTTTTTAAAATTATAATTTTTTAAAAATCTGAAACTAACATATGGTAAACTTTCTCGTTTCTTTTTACTTTCTCTCCTCATTTCTCTTAAGACCAAACAAGAGAAATTCTTCAACTTCTCTGTTAAAAACCTCTTTCCCACCTATACAAAACAAAGTAGTGAAATTAGGCTCTACCAAATTAAAATAGACGTGGATTAAAATAGTGGGGTTGATATAATAAATAAATAAATTAATATCAGATTACGTTTGAATTTTAAATAACTGAGGTGACGTTTGATTTGATCTGTGGAAATGATTTAAAATTACAATAATTGAAGGTTTAATTAAGGGAATCGCTAGCTGGAGAGTAGTTTGTGAATGATTGAAGCTTGACCTGGCTAAACCGGTTCTTTAATTAGGGGTTAAGCTAAATCAATTTATATTTATCGTTTACTGTTTTTAAAACAACATTTTTCCCCCTCATTAATCAACTTATAGAAGAGTATCCTTGTAGGCGGAGGTGATCTTTGATTTCCTAAATGTGAACATGATCATGCATTGTACCCTCTGAGGTGAGGTGATCCTTGCGAATTTCACCAAAAATCTTACGAAAAGCAGCCAAGGCCATCCCATGAGGGAAGTTTGTGAAGTAAAAAGATAAACCACCCCTGCCACGATTTTGTTTCCTGCGCAATTCAGTCCATTGGCCTCCAAGGTCCTCACCTCTCTTAGCATTCCTAACCATCTATCTCTCTAACCGGATCCCTCCTTCTCACACCTACTCAGGAACGGATCCATGTTATGTTAATTGGGGGCAAATGCTTCCACTTAGCTCAATATTTTTAGTTTATATATGTGTTCACGACCATACCGAGCGCTACCCTAGAGACGCGGTATCAAGAGCAGGACATGAGGGACTGAGATTCGAAAAGGACTGCTTATGCTCGGCCTGGTCTTCCTTAGTCGGTCCCATTTCATACACTCGGGCTTATCTGCTAAGCCGAGGCACCTCTTTGTAACCGCCGCCTTTATTATGTAACTGAAACTTTAATTATGTAACGGTCCCTAATCAATGGCCTTGAATGTATTGTAACACTATATATTTCGCCCAGAGAGGCTAATGGAGGGTTGAACAATTTTCCTACCTACGCGAGATTGTCTATTGTGTTCTTGATTATTTCACTTCCAGAAATAGTTGAGAACATTGGCGCCCACCGTGGGGCCTGGTAAAATTTTTCCTACGTCCCACTCTACCAATCTTTGTACTGTTCATTGTCACTAGCATTATGGTGACCACGAGGAATGTAGCCAATGGTGGTGCTTCGTCTAGCACCGGGATCCCGTGTTGATCGGTTGCTCGAAATGCCGAGGTCGCTCAAACCCGCAAGCCCGTAACGAGACCAAGCCCGTCAGAATGAAGAGCAAGCCATCCGTGCTCAAGCTTTGGAAGCCAGGGAAGTGCAGCTGCAAGCCCAGCTTACCAAACTGAGACACTTCGCCCAGGTGATCGATGCAACTAGAACAAGGTCCTCACCTCTCTTAGTATTCCTAACCATCTATCTCTCTAACCGGATCCCCCCTTCTCACACCTACTCAGGAACGGATCCATGTTATGCTAATTGGGGGCAAAATGCTTCCACTTAGCTCAATATTTTTAGTCTATATTTGCTTAATAAATTTGGTTTGCCCCCATAAAAAAATAAATGTTGCCCCCAAGAGATAACTTTTATAAACAAATACATGTAAAAAGTTATAAGAGATAAAAGAGAAAATACATTTTTATATATTTTCTCTCTTTATTCCTTTAATTTTGACCTACTCTTGTGTATTCTCTCAAAGCTTGCACCCTTCTCACACCGTCTCTCGTATTTCTCCCTCTTGCTCTCATAACTGAAACTATCTCGAAACAATAAGCCATTGGTCCAGTTCGACACCTGAATGGTTTTGTGCTAGTTTTAAAACGATAACCAGCAGAGAACCTTATCAGAGAGCTTCATTAGACCGATGACCTATGCATCAGAGAAAGCTGAGCTTCCCTCACAGTTAAGAAATCACCTCCAAGTTCTTTAAATTGCTAGCTAATCTAATGCAGTAGTATGCTTATTCTCTCTGTCAATCTCTCTTACCTTCTCCTTGTCGTGTTCCTTTGTCTTCTTCCGATCTCTCTCAACGAATCCCTCATACTCTTGTCCTCTCTCTCTCGTTGAAAATCTTTCTCTCATAGTGTTTCCCTCACACTCAACGGACCTCTCTCTCTCTCTCTCGGTCACTCGGGTGCTAGATTGACTTCTATTAGAGCGACTTAGTAAGTAAGAGATTTAAATTCGGGTCAATGTTTGACTTAAAAAAAATATGCTTTTAAGTCAGACACTACGCGTCCGACTTTAATTAAATATGGTCCGGCCTCTGTGAAAGTAATTTTAAAGTTGGATTGTAGTGGCATCTGATTTTAAAAGTGAGTTTTAAAGACTTCAGTCCAACCCGACTTTAAAAGTATTCTTTATTTTGAATATATTTTGTTTTTTGGCTGTACACTGAGAAGCTTGCAGCTGAAACTATGGTTCATTAAAAGGACAATCTTGCAGTTTACATATATATATATATATATATATATATATATATATATAACTTTGCTTGTTAATGAAAAATAAAGAATGTTAAAAACTGATAATAGTATTTGATACATACAACAAGGAGCTATTACAATTAACCCATTTAGGGATACTTATTGTTTGTACCTAGAGTCGGTAGCTGGATCTGTCCGAGGTTAGAGTCACTGGTGTGTGGAAAGCATATGCAAGTATACACAGTTCTAAACAAGTAGTATAAAAGATTGAACCCACATGGAAACTCTTCTTGAAATTCAATACAAAGTAATTTAATGTGAAGTAACCAAATAACAATTATAGTGGAGTAGGTGCTATCACAATCAAGTTAGTAAAAAGCAAAGTGCAAGTATTTGTAATGCAAATGAGAAAAGCTAGTTGGAATGTCTTCCCCAAGTAATTCACCTTTAAGTGTTGAATGCAGTATGTGATGCAGTTGCACTGAATGCTATTGCATTAGCTATGTGTCTTTCAGTCACTTTCTTCAGAGTTTCATTACAAGCTTCTTATGTCTAGGCTTTCTAAATAAGTTCACTCTTGCCTTTTAAAGTATCCACAGTATCACCCTATGGACTATACTATCCCATGTCTAGGACTTAGCATGGTTTTCACAAAGTTTCCTTTATGTAAAACACTCACCCATAGTAGTTCTTGAGTTCTTAATTGTAAACCATGTCTGCTTTTACAAATCTACTTATTCTAAGTGATCAATCTCAAAATAAGTGTTGAAAGTATTATCAAGCAAGAACTAAAGTGCACACATTACATACATGCATCATACATACTTAAAAGCTCATTAAATGGTTAGAACATTTCAACTAAGAGAGATTTATCTCAACATAGACATTGCAAGGCAAATATAAACTGAATATAACATGTTTATATAATTGAAATCACAAAAGAGAGACAACAAGATAGAGATTACACGAGTTGCAGCTCTTTGCATGAATTCTCCTAGCAATGCAGTTGCATCACTTCTTAGCACTATGTAAAAACTACTAAATTGAAGTAAAGAGAATTTGTCAAATCCTTCCTTTCCTTGTTACAAAATAGAAACTAACTATGTCTATTGAAATTTGAACCTAACTTATGATTGTGATATATTTCCAAGTGAAGAAGTGAAGTCCTTTTATAGTCTTCATGAGAGGTGCTTCTTTACTTGTAGATGAAGTAAACTAGAGGTAGAACCATGGTTAGTTTTCAAAAGTTGTTTCCCAAGTTGAAGTCTTCAATCAAGTGTGTAGGGAGGTCCAATGAGGTGAACATGTGTCCCTATGTAGATGACTCTTCAAAGCTATTTGGGAATAGTAGGCGTCGAAATATAAAGTGCCCTTGCTTTAGGGGACCAAGCATGAGGTCATCATATGCAAGTGGATGTGCAAGTGGATAGCTATACTCTCCAAGCAATGCAGAATTAATGTTGTTGCATTGATGCAGTAGCACTGATGCAGGAGCATTGATACAGGAGCATCTGTAGACTGCACTGAACAAAAACATCAAACATACCACAATATATCCAAAATGGCCTATTAACAACTATAACCATGTCAATCACTCAAGTTATCATATATCACATAAAATACTATATAAACTCCTTATCTTTACTTGAAAGAGAGCAATTTACTTAGTTTAAACATATGAATAACTCTATATAAAATAGAGTTATCAGTCACCGCAGTGGTGGTACCTGCAAGCACTCTGATACTTATGTCAGCAAACAGAAGCGGAAGATGTAACACCCCTTTTCTACCCCATAATTTACACGTCATTTATCAGAGTAATTCTTTTTCGCAGATATTAATTTAACTGATAGAAAAGAAATGCCACATCGTCATTAACAAAACTCGTCAATTGCACTCATCAAGTTTGTGCAACAAACATCCGTCATGAAAATTAAACTCCAAAAATTACGTCACAGCGGAATAAAACAATAACTCACTAATACCACTCAAACACGTCTCACATCATCGATATAATCATTAAACAATTAGTTAATTAATTAACAAAATCCAACCACGCCCCCTAGGTGTCACAGGATCAGAGAGCGACTCGACAGACATCCCAATAGCTAATAAAGAAGGCAGCAGGACCTTCACTCGCGGTTACCTGCAGCGTTGCCACAATAGAGCAACATTCCAAGCAGAAGGGGTGAGAATTTCAACAAAACATAATTAAGCACATAATAGAGTAATGTGAACCAAACAGTCATACAACATCGTCATCACTACCAACATCATCGTCACTGAACACTAATTCAAATTACAGTTATCACCACAAGTCATAGTCATGAATGTGCATGGAAATGCAACCCACGCCTGGGTATATGCATGATGGTACCATTCTCGCTATAAATAAGCCACTATGGGCACATCGTCCACCATTTTACGTCAATAGGAGGCCGAAGCCTATTCGTCATAATATGCACATGCTATGAGACACTATGGACACATGTGCAAACACCAAATCACTCACCTGGAGTCCTCATCATCGTCGTCATAGTTAAAACACTCATGGAGTGTACTCTTCATAATCATCACAATTATATCACAACATCATCATAAACATCACATTTAAATTTTGAGTAACAACACATTTAAAATTTAGAAAAACATCACATTTTCATGCTTAGAAAACATCACGTTTAAATTGAGAAAACAACACATTTTCAAAGTGGAAAACATCACATTTAAATTTCAAGAACAGTAATAAACATCAGCCTTTTTATTTATAAAAACAGCCACATTAGCACGCTCTTTTCATTTACATAAACCGCAGAAAATTTCAGTTCAAAACAGTGGCAAAACGGAGTGAAAACAGTAGCTCTTTAGGCGCGTGATGGCACGAGCTTGATGAATGAAGAAACAGAGGGGAAAACAAAGAAATCTTTAGCGCATGACAAAGATCCAAAAATGAAAATAAAGCGAAATAGAAATAGCAAAGATTTATCGCGCTAAAAACAAAGAAATGAAACAGATGGAAGAAAACGCTACCGCAATGCAGCGAAAAACAAAGACAAAACACACTACAACATAGATAAAACAGCCACCCATTTTTATGAAACAGCAACACATTTTTTAAAAAAAATACAGCAGCCCATACATCAATTAAAACAGCAAACAACAACATGATTTATAAAAAAAACAGCAGCCTTTTTATTTTACAAACAGCAAACAGCAACATGGTTTATGAAAAACAGCAGCCCTTTTATTTTACAAACAGCCAACAACAACATGGTTTATGAAAAACAGTAGCCCTTTTATTTTACAAACAGCAAACAGCAATATAATTTATGAAAACAGCAGTCTTTTTATTTTACAAACAGTAAACAGCAACATAATTATGAAAAACAGCAACATAATTTATGAAAAACAGCAGCCTCAATACTCAATTTAAATTAAAACACACCATACGTCACATCTCAATTCAATCTCAAATTACTCAATTCACATGCTCTCATCACCATATACATGAAATCGATTCTAACCCCATAAAATCACCCAATTCGAAATTCAACTCATCATCTCATATAGTTAATCACGTGACAACATCAACAATTCATCAAACAACATCAAGAACCCCACAAAACCCATCACATACTCAATTATATTAAATCGAAACGCTCACCCTTACCTCTATTGACGTAAGCTCCAAATTATGAAGAACGAGACATGAACACGAACTCACGAACACACGAACGGAACTCGGCTAAGAATGACCGAATGACGTCTCACCGGAAAATAGGTCCGACGTCAACTTCACCGAAACGAACGAAGGGTTAGTGTTTCCTGAAGGTCTCGACGAGGGGATTCCAATGGCGGTGTCCGTTTTTCCAAACGACGATCGTAGTGTCCAGAATCAGCAATATACAGTACGAAATACGGTATAATTTCAGTCTCCGATGACCGAAATAACAACATGAACGAATTCAGATGGTGATTTTGTATAGGAATATGAAGTTTCGTAAATTTCGGTGATCAAATAAGAGAGAACGGGAACTGAGAAGAAAAACGAATGGATTTCATAACTGTCTCTGGCGGCTGCACAATAGGGTTCACGGAGGAACCAGCGCTGGGAATTAATTTAAGATATGTCAGGAGGGTGCGCGAATTAACTAAGGGGGTGCGACCAGTAGTTTCATTAAAAAAAATGGACTTTACAAAGCTCAACATGTTTCTAAATTCTAAACCCCAAATTTCTTATAACATCTACTTTGACACATTTCTTTAACTAACTATACCTGAATACTAGTATTTCATAAAACTAAATAATTAAATAATAATAAGAAGTAAATACTAATTTCAACATGGTTCCCATGCCAATAAATCTCTAATTTAACAATTATTCTCAAATACTAACTAAGATTAATTTTTAATAAAATCGGGGCGTTACAACTCAGCTCCCCCACTTAGAATATTTCGTCCTCGAAATTTACCGGCCAAAACTAAACATCCTCCCACTAACAAACTACAGCCATCTAGACAACTAATGCTATCTATCCTGCTGATTATCATTTCATTGATTACCGACGGTGAGTGATTGGGCGGTCGTCCCTCCTACTTCTTCAGCCAGGTAACTCAAGAAATAATAGCCAGACTCATCTTCCAACGGTTATGTAAGGATCCTTGATAGAGTTTTCGAGCGTAACCACGTCGGTACCACGTGATTACCCCCATGCTCTATTAAAGTTCCTCCCTATTATAGCATGCGCAACCAACAAACACACAACTCGGCAGTTAAAAGGGAACGAGCAAGCACATCAAATTCTACTATCACAGACAAATTGGTCAAATCGATAGAAACATGAGGAAACCGATCTCATTCATACAAACCTAACTCAAGAGATGACTATGCCATCCCCATCGGACTCAACTGGCTAATAAACAACAACCAGGACGGCGGCAACAACTTACACATCAGTGTTCACCGGCTCAACTAATTAATCATTCACAATCACATACTGTTAGGCTTAAAATCAATCCATCAACATGTGCCATTAGACTATTCTCATGATCATACACAACATGCTTATGAGCAAATCGCTCTCAGTCGTCACAGCACACTAAACATCAATCGATCACAATTATATTTAACCACGTCGTCATCAAAACATGCACCTGATCAACTTACCATAAGGGACTTGTCATTTACATTTATTTCATTGCTCCTACAATGGTTCTCACCTAACACATAACACAAATCGGGGTCACCGGGTACCCCAACGAGGGATCACTCTTAGTAGTCAAGACAATGAAGCATCTTAAAACCAGTTGCAAGATTTAGCCTACAAGGCACTTAGCATACGACGTTAATACGTAATCAAGAACATGTTACAGTAAAAAGTCATATTACACTTTATACTATGCTTTCACTAATTTATAAAGTCAAAGTAATAGTGTTAAATTAACCACATAACAAGTTCATGCGAGCCTCCAACTATAAAACTAATCCAGCAAAACTCACAAAACAAGTAAAAATATCGTTCACAAAAGTTAATGTCTTAGAAAAAGTTAACATGTAGGCATCATGGTCACTCTTATTTAACTAGCATGTACTTCTAAATAATTACCACGTTATTTCACTAAGCTTTTCTGAAAAGTATTAGAACATATAATTTTATCAAGGCAAATTATTTGCACGATATCAATTATATCAAATCAAAACACGGGTGAAAACATTCCTAAAGTCTAACTTTAGTAGTTTTATACATAAACTTGAACCCCGGTATAACTAGGACAACATATCTTGAGTCCAACTACAAAGATAGGAAGTAAGTAATCCCTTGCACAGTTAAGAAAGTAATTCATCTAGACGCAGAGGCATAATTACGTTATCAAGATAACGTGGAAAATACTATAGTACCAAATCCAAGTCAAACAACAGTCACACAATCGGACATAGAACCAGTTAATATGGAGCTCCTATAAACTCACTAACAAAAAAATACCAAGAAAGCAGGAGTCACGCAAGCACAACAACCATGTTACACATAAGTTGTTCAAATCCAAAGAATACATTGACACATATGATATTATCATAAGAATAGGTTGCACAAATACCTAGATTATAAAAGTGTACATTATCCTCAGACTCAAACCTACTAATTATTTATTCCTACAAAAGTACACCTCATAGCTTTGACAATTGTAAACGGTAGCAATCCAAGTACCTTAACAGTGAGTCAACTACCGAACAACCATTGAGTTCCATGTGCAAAATTATAATCTAGACTATTAATCTTAGTTCTCAAGACATTGTCTCCTAATATAACTCCTAATATCATTTTGATATGCAATCTAAAGGAAAGTACAACGCAAAGAAAAAGCTAGCTCTTTAAATAAATTAGCAAACGACTTTATTAAACACTTAGTCCGTAGCTTCGTTACACAAAGATAAGAGCATGCTATAGCAACATTTTACAGAAGAATAACTATTAACTCAACCAAGTTAACTTAAATACTAATGTAATCATCTAGCACTAATTATTCTACGATTTCAAAACAACGTAACAAACCATAAAAAGAAAACAACCAAAGTCAAATAACAAAAGCTCAGTATATATAATTTTGGAGATTCAAGAAGACGAATCAGTAGCGAAACAACTGCCAACAATACGAGCGCACACAAGGAAAACATAACAGACAAAACACATGGCTTAAGTAGTACACCAGATTCTAACTTCCTTCTATCTGCATTCCGTAGACTATTTAACCAACTAATTTGGTCAACTCTCCGACTACCAAGAATTAAAATAAGTAATACAAACAACTCTACTCAGAGTTCATACATCGGAAAGCACAATAGACCATACAACAGTCCGGTTAGGACCGACCTGCACTACAGCATAAACAACAATTAGGACTAAAAGACTCTACGACCAGATAACTTGGTCGGACAGACCGAACTGCTCTGATACCACTAATGTAACACCCCTTTTCTACCCCATAATTTACACGTCATTTATCAGAGTAATTCTTTTTCGCAAATATTAATTTAACTGATAGAAAAGAAATGTCACATCGCCATTAACAAAACTCGTCAATTGCACTCATCAAGTTTGTGCAACAAACATCCGTCATGAAAATTAAACTCCAAAAATTACGTCACAGCGGAATAAAACAATAACTCACTAATACCACTCAAACACGTCTCACATCATCGATATAATCATTAAACAATTAGTTAATTAATTAACAAAATCCAACCACGCCCCCTAGGTGTCACAATGATCGAGAGCGACTCGCACATCCATCAACGACTAATAAAGAAGGCAGCAGGACCTTCACTCGCGGTTACCTGCAGCGTTGCCACAATAGAGCAACATTCCAAGCAGAAGGGGTAAGAATTTCAACAAAACATAATTAAGCATATAATAGAGTAATGTGAACAAAACTGTCATACAACATCGTCATCACTACCAACATCATCGTCACTGAAAACTAATTCAAATTATAGTTATCACCACAAGTCATAGTCATGAATGTGCATGGAAATGCAACCCACGCCTGGGTATATGCATGATGGTACCATTCTCGTCATAAATAAGCCACTATGGGCACATCGTCACTGTTTTACGTCAATAGGAGGCCGAAGCCTATTCGTCATAATATGCACATGCTATGAGACACTATGGACACATGTGCAAACACCAAATCACTCACCTGGAGTCCTCGTCATCGTCGTCATAGTTAAAACACTCATGGAGTGTACTCTTCATAATCATCACAATTATATCACAACATCATCATAAACATCACATTTAAATTTTGAGTAACAACACATTTAAAATTTAGAAAAACATCACATTTTCATGCTTAGAAAACATCACGTTTAAATTGAGAAAACAACACATTTTCAAAGTGGAAAACATCACATTTAAATTTCAAGAACAGTAATAAACATCAGCCTTTTTATTTATAAAAACACCACATTAGCACGCCTTTTCATTTACATAAAGCTGCGAGAAAATTTGAGTTCAAAACAATGGCAAAGCGGGTGAAAATAAGTAGCTCTTTAGCGCGTGTGACACACTGAAACAACATGATAAAATAGAGGAAAACAACGGCTCTTTAGCGCATGACAAAGATCCAAAAACGAAATAAACGACGAAAATAGCGGTATTTATCGCTCTAAAAACAAAGCGATGAAACAGATGGAAGAAAAAGCGCTACGCAATGTATGAAGCGAAACAATGAAAAAAACACGCTACAACATAGATAAAACAGCCACCCATTTTTATGAAACAACAACACATTTGTTTAAAAAAACGGCAGCGTTTTTATTTTACAAACAGCAAACAGCAACATGGTTTATGAAAAAGCAAAGAACCTTTTTATTTTACAAACGACCAACACAATGACATGGTTTATGAAAAAGCAGCAGACCCTTTTATTTTACAAACAAACAAAGCAACAGCAATATAATTTATGAAAACAGCAGCCTTTTTATTTTACAAACAGCAAACAACAACATAATTATGAAAAACAGCAACATAATTTATGAAAAACAGCAGCCTCAATACTCAATTTAAATTAAAACACACCATACGTCACATCTCAATTCAATCTCAAATTACTCAATTCACATGCTCTCATCACCATATACATGAAATCGATTCTAACCCCATAAAATCACCCAATTCGAAATTCAACTCATCATCTCATATAATTAATCACGTGACAACATCAACAATTCATCAAACAACATCAAGAACCCCACAAAACCCATCACATACTCAATTATATTAAATCGAAACGCTCACCCTTACCTCTATTGACGTAAGCTCCAAATTATGAAGAACGAGACACGAACACGAACTCACGAACACACGAACAGAACACGGCTAAGAATGACCAAATGACGTCTCACTGGAAAATAGGTCCGACGTCAACTTCACCGAAACGAACGAAGGGTTAGTGTTTCCTGAAGGTCTCGATGAAGGGAATCCAACAGCGGTGTCCGTTTTTCCAAACGACGATCGTAGTGTCCAGAATACGGTATAATTTCAGTCTCCGATGACCGAAATAACAGCATAAACGAATTCAGATGGTGATTTTGTATAGGAATATGATGTTTCGTAAATTTCGGTGATCAAATAAGAGAGAACGGGAACTGAGAAGAAAAACGAATGGATTTCATAACTGTCTCTGGCGGCTGCACAATAGGGTTCACGGAGGAACCAACGCTGGGAATTAATTTAAGATATGTCAGGGTGGTGCGCGAATTAACTAAGGGGGTGCGACCAGTAGTTTCATTAAAAAAATGGACTATTACAAAGCTCAACATGTTTCTAATTATATTCTAAACCCCAAATTTCTTATAACATCTACTTTGACACATTTCTTTAACTAACTATACCTGAATACTAGTATTTCATAAAACTAAATTAAATAATAATAAGAAGTAAATACTAATTTCAACATGGTTCCCATGCCAATAAATCTCTAATTTAACAATTATTCTCAAATACTAACTAAGATTAATTTTTAATAAAATCGGGGCGTTACAGAAGTGGTAAGAGTGAATGAAAGTGTACCTGATTTGAGGGGGTATGCGTCTATTTATAATGCAGAAGTGGGCGCGGAGCTGTCGGATGAGGCCGTATCCTGATCGTTGGTGTCGATATCGCCTTTGAAGCTGGGAACTAGGTCGAAGCCTGCTCTGGATTGGGCCTAGTTTCGTCCTGGATTGTGCTAGGCCCAGTCCGGAATAGTTGCCCCCCAAGTCGAGGCCAACCAGGCGTGGGCGACCTCCGCTTGAGAGTTGCAAACTTAACATGAGGTGAATAAGATGTCAGGAGGCGATATACGCCAACTAGTCCTTTGCGAGTGATTGTTTGTTGTTTACGCTTTATATTTATTCGAGTTCGTCGCTATGTCACTTTGATTTGACGTCGTAGCTTGTCTTGGGAGATTGTCATTGCAGTGGATTATTTCCTGGTCTTTGACTATGTTTTGAACTTAATTGGAGTCAAAGCCGCAATGGACTTTTTCCTCGGTCTTTGACTCTCGGAGTCAAAGAGGGGGCCTGAGTCGTTCATAAAGAGTTGAAGTCGCGGTGGACTTCTTCCCTGGTCTTTGACTTGAGGTTTGAACTCGGAGTCTAAGAGGGGGCCTAAGTCGCTCGTAAAGAGCCAAAGTCGCGGTGGAATTCTTCTCCTGTCTTTGACTTGAGGTTTGAACTCGGAGTCAAAGAGGGGGCCTTAGATTCTATGGAATCTTTCCCAGCTTCGACTAAGTCTGCCCACGGCAGTAGGCCTGGGGGGACTTGGTGCAAATAGGGCTAGAGCTCATGAGGGAGCTGACGCAACAAGCGATCCCCCACCCCCATGCCTCGTACCTCGCCTAGGGGCCATATTGGGCCGAACTCAGACTAAGAGGGGTGGAGTGTAGGATCGGTTTCCGAGTCCTTCCTAGAGTTTAGTGCTCCTTGGATTTGAGTCGGGTTCTTGGACAACTTTCATTTATTGATTTGGACGTGAATAGTCTGAGCTCATTACAATTTGAGTGTTACAAGAGTGGTTCTAGAGTTTAACTGTAATATATTCTCAACTTAGCTGCGTTCCAGCTGCGAGGAATCAGTTCCTTCTTGAGAGTCTCTAACTAGTAGGCTTCTTTGTCGGTCTTGGATATGATTCTATATGGCCCTTCCCAGTTCTGGGATAGCTTGCCTTGGCGAGCGTTCTTGCCTCCCACGTTGGCACATCTGAGGACGAGGTCCACGACCTTAAAATCACGAGGAACGATCTTCTTGTTGTAACGCCTAGTTGTGCGAGATTTTACCAATGATTCGACGAGGTTAAGCTTCTGGCGTATTGCACGATCATTATCTTCCCTGTTGAGGGGGTATAGGGTTCTCCAAGTCAATTCCCCGATCTCAACCGGTATGTCGGCTTCAATCCCGTAGGTCAACCTGAAAGGAGTTTCCCCTGTCGTGGAATGCGGCGTTGTTCGATAAGCCCATAGTACATATGGGAGTTCCTGAGCCCAGGCTCCTTTAGCCTTCTTCAGCCTCTTTTTCAATCCCTTTAGGATCACTCTGTTTGCAGCCTCGTCCTGCCCATTAGTATGTGGGTGCTCAACCGAGGTAAAATGATTCTTGATATTCAAGTCTTTTAACAACCTTCAGAATCCTTTGTCAGCAAATTGTGTCCTATTGTCGGTGATGATGGCTTCGAGTAAGCCAAACCTTGTCAGGAGGTTCTTATTTACGAACTTGATACAAGCGTTGGCGTGATCCAAATCTTGGCGAGCACGTATTCAACCTCATTCCCTTCTATGCACTTGAGTTAAGGAGATGAGAATCTCCGCATGAAGAGTCTTCCATCAATTAGAGAGTATGACGTTGCTCGACATCGAACAAGAATGGCTTCCTTAGCGTTCGCTGATTCTATACCAGACTCAATGTAGTCCTTGATTGGCGTTCCAGCTTTATTATTCGTCTATGACGTGTACATTCGATGTCGAAACCGGAGTGAGGTTGACGCTGAGATTAGACAGTGTTTCCTGAATGAGACTGTAATGCTTTCTAGTGGGTTTTGTGCAGGCAACTTTGGCTAGGACATCTGTCCTTGTGTTTTTTGAATGAGGCTGTGTTTTACCTCGGCCTGACCGAATCGTTTCAGCAAACCTCTGACCTGTGCCAAGTATTTCTGCAGAGTTGGGTCTTTGGCAATGAAGTCCTCCTTCACCTGGGATACTACCAGAAATGAGCCAGTGTTCAGTTCGATGTTCTTCGCCCCAAAGTCTTGGGCCAGCTTGAGCCCGGCAGTGCAAGCTTCATACTCTGCTTGTTTGTTGGAGGTACTGAAAGAGAAACTAAGGGATACTTCAATCACTAATCCCTCGCTATTTTCGAGAATGAGGCCGACGCCACTCCCCTTACTATTGGATGAGCCGTCGACGTGGAATTTCCATGGCAGAGTCTCAGTCTCGGGCTGTGTCGGCGTCATTTCCACGACAAAGTCTGCTAGTACTTGGACTTTGAGTGTTGTTCGAGATTCGTACTTGTTGCCGAATTCGGATAATTCTACCGCCCACTTGATGAGTCTACCCTCAAGGTCCGACCGATGCAAGATCTGCCTGATTGGCTGGTCCGTCCTTACGACGATCTGATGGGCCACAAAATACAAACTTATTCTCCTAACCGCCATTACTAGTGCCAGAGCTACTTTCTCAATCTTCTGATATCTGGTCTTGAGGCCTTGTAGGACTTTGGTGACAAAATATATGGGCCTCTGTCCGACTTCAGTTTCTATAATCATAACGACGTTGAGCGTTTCTTCAACCATGACCAGGTAGAGATAGAGAGTCTCCCCCTCAACTGGTCTTGTAAGAATTGGAGGCTCTGTGAGGATCTGCTTGATCTCGACAAAAGCATCTTCACATCTCGGGGTCCAGCTGAACTCGACGCCTTTCTTCAAGATTCTGAAGAAAGGCAAGGATCTGTTGGTCGCTTTCGACATAAACCTTGACAATGCAACTATCATCCCAGTTAGCTTTTGAATTTTTTTCTTGGAGGTCGGCAGACGCATGTCGATAACGACCTTGCATTTGTCTGGGTTTTGCCTCAATTCCCCTTTCAGTTAGACAAAAACCAAGGAACTTTTCGGCTCTTACCCCAAAGGTTCATTTCTCAGGGTTGTATCTAAGGTTGTTCTTCCTGGCTTCGGCGAATATCTCAGTGAGGTCGGCCAGATGGCCTTCATCGACTTTTCTTTTCACAATCATATCATCCAGATAGATCTCAACGACTTGGCCTATCTGGTTCTGGAAGACCTTGTTCATCATTCGTTGGTAAGTGGTGTAACACCGCATTTCTACCCGGCAATTTAAAATAATTATCAGAGTTTAAAAAATATTCCTTTTAATTCATCCAAACGGGATGCTACACTTACTTCGGTTAAAACAACAACAAAATAACACAAATCGTTTACTACATCAAGATAATACACAACACCAATCAATGGGATGGAATTCTCAAAAATTTATTAATTAAGTCCACGCACTAGAAAAGTAAACATCACGCAGCGGAATAAAATACAATCTCAGAGAAATAAACGACAATCTCAGCAATAACATAATAATATCAAATATAATGTTCAACAACCAGATAAGACTAAATAACTAGAAGTCTAAGCCCATCCCCTAGGTGCTACGTATCAGAGCAGACCGACTCGGGATGTGAAGGAATAAGACCTCACTCATGGTTATCTGTGGTAAACAACAACATAAGGGGTGAGTCTCAAACCACATAATAAAGGCTATAATAAGCAGTATATCAGTTCATAGAATTTAATCAATCACAGCATCACATATCATTCATACAGCAGTCACATTCACATCAGATATCATCCAACAAAACATTTAACATTTATGGGAATGAATGTAATGAAATGCAATCATGCATGTGATACCATTCATCGTCAATAGTTTTAGCCACTATGGGCATCATCGTCAATAGTTGAGCTTTATCATCGTCAATAGCTCAAGGCTGAAGCCTCTCATCGTCAATACACATCGTCAATAAAATGCACATGTATGCATGAGACCCCATGAGCAACCAACAACCAAATTTATACATCATCAACATCATCTCTCACATCATCGTCAATTTTAGTTTTGGTCAATAGACCCATCGTCAATAACATCATCGTCTATTCATACATCATCAACTTCGTCATTATAAAATATGTCACAAGGACTAAACACCACTAGAGGACCAAAACATCACTCAAGGACCTAAACAGCACTCAAGGACCAAAGCATCACCTAATGACTAAAACAGCACTTAGGGACCAAAACAGCACATCAAGGACCAGAACATCACCTAAGGACTAAAATAGCACTTAGGGACCAAAACAGCACATCAATGACCAAAACATCACCTAAGGACTAAAAATGGCAGCACCAGGCGCCAAAACCACCAAAACTGGCGCCCCCTGTGGCAACACAGCCACCAGGCGCCAAAAACAACACAAACTGGCGCCCCTGTGCAACACCAGCACACAGGCGCCAAAAACACTAGAAACCGACGCCCAGTGCAGCACACTCAAAGACACAAGCGCCAAAAGCACAAAGAAATCGGCGCCCCGTGCAACACCAGCACACCGGCGCCAAAAACACAAAGAAATCGGGCGCCCAGTGCAACACCCGGACACAGCGCCAAAAACACAAAGAAATCGGCGCCCCGGTGGCAACACGACCACGAGCGCGCCAAATCGCAAACATTGGCGCCGCCCGAAACTCAAGACAACACTTAGACACAAATCGAGACACGGTCTCGAACCACGAAGCACACACACGCGCCACCTGGCAAAGAACATTGGCGCGCTAGATCTGAGACACGAGCAACAACATGGGCGCGCCAGGGCAACCATTTGGCGCCCTGTGCAGCGCCACACGCACCCTGCCACACAACTTGGCGCCACACTAGGCGCCATGGCAACCAAATTGGCGCCCAGCACTTAGACACGCCACACCACCAGCAACATGGCGCCACACCAGGCGCCACAGGGCAGCCACATTGGCGCCCTGCACTTGAACAAGCACACACAGGCGCATGGGCAGCCACATTTTGGCGCCCTGCACCTAGACACAACACACACAGCACATGCAGCAGCACACACACCACACTGGCGCCATCCTGGCTCCCTGGGCAGCCAACATTGGCGCCCAGCTTCAGCACACCCACGCACACAAGCGCCATTTTGGGCAGCCACTGGCGCCCAGGCAGCAATCCAACACACACAGCACAGCACAGGGCGCCATTCTCCCTAGCATTTGGCGCCCTATGACACTTAGGGTTCCCTAAACCCAATTTCTCCAATTTTTCCTATGATCAATCCTCAACAACAATTCCAAAAACACTTCTTAATTCTTCTAACACTATCAAATACACTTTTTAACAATCAATCATATACAAATCGATTCCTATGCAATTTCATAATTCACCCAATCATTCAATCACTCAAAAATCATTGAAACTACAATTTCATCATCAAAACACAAAGAGAAAACAATTAACATTCTAACCCTAACATACAACCCATTATATCCCTTATTATAAGGCAAGACCCACCCTTACCTTGATTATACCGAAGATAGAGCTCTCTCTACGGAGTCACCAACAAAACCACAGCAACTAGAGCTCTCCTCCTCCTTTCCCTTTGGTGCGATCAAACCCTTCCTCTTTCTCCTTGCTTGCGCCGATTTCTCTTCTCTCTTCTCCCTTCTCTCTTTTTTTCGTTTTCTTTCTTTGTTTTCCCAAATGATGCGAATTGCATCAACCCTAGGAGCCTAAGTCATTGGGCTTGGGCTCTTGGGCCAATACTCGCCATCCCGAAATTATTGATACCACTCCCTTCAATTATAAATAAAAGACTATATTATAATTTCATATAATTAAAATAATGCAACACTTAAATAATTTAATCAAATAATTAATTAAATCATTTAGGGTGTTACAAGTGGCTCCTACATTTTTCAACGCAAAAGGCATCACCTTGTAGCAGTAGTTGCCTCTGTCAGTCATAAACGATGTTTTTTCCCGATTTGGGGGGTTCATGGCGATCTGGTTATAGCCGGAGTAGGTGTCCAGGAAGGAGAGTAAATGGAATCTCGGTGCATTATCCACCAGTCTGTCGACGCTGGGAACGGGGAACACATCTATCAAGCATGCCTTGTTGAGATCTGTGTATTCCACACACATTCTCCACTTACCATTATTCTTCTTGACCAAGACGACGTTGGACAGCCAAGTAGGGTACCTGACCTCTTTTACAAACCCTGCCGAGAGGAGGTCAACCATTGCCTTGGAGGCTGCCTCGGCCTTCTCTTCGCTCTGAACTCTTCTGCGTTGGGTGACATACTTGGCCTCCGAGTTTACAGTTAGGTGGTGGCAGGCTACCTCAGGCAGGATGCCTGGCATATCGGCTGCCGACCATGCAAACAAATCAGCGTTCCGGCGTAGGCAAGCAACCAAACTCGTTATCACAGCTTCATTAAGGTCGGCTTTGAGCTTCACCATCTTTGTAGGGTCATCTCCTAATGGTACTTCGATGAATTCCCCATCAGGATCGGGTCGTTTAATTCTCTTCTTGAACGCCCTGGTGATTTGATCAACATCTTCATCTTCTAAACTATCAGGGTCGTAACGTGCGTCCCCGTCGGCCAGGTTGACCACCGAGCCCACGTGTGGTATCTCTGCTCACCTTTGCTCAACCTTTTGATCCGACTTGATGGAGAGGTAGTGGCACCTCTTTGGTGCCTCGAGGTCAAGAAGTATAGTTATGATCTCATTTGTCAACGAGTAGAATTTCATCTTCAAATGCACAATGGATGTTACTGCGCCTAGCCTGCCTAGGGTAGGCCTACCAACAGTACATTGGTAGGGAAACACAAGGTAGGACCAGGAATTGGGTCTTTATAGTTCTGGATAGTTTTCCCTTGTCGTACGTGATTAGCTCGACATATCCTAATGGTCGGGTCCCGTCCCATCTAACCCTGACAGATCTGTACCCTTGTAGGGGGCGTGGTTGGTCTTGAGGATCTTTAGCTAAGGGAGGAGGTCTCGGAACATGATGTCGGTCGAGCTCCCTTGGTCCACTAGTATCCTTTTAACTTCAACATCGACCATAACTGCCGAGATTATTAGGGGAATGTATTTGTTAGTCTCTTTATTTTTTTTGTTTTCTGTATTATTGTTGCGTAGCATCCACTATATTTGTCAATGATTAATCTACGTTGGGGCATCTGGCTGGCCACGTGTACTCGTCGATCTGTCATTTAATTTTGTTTATAAATAATTTTGATATATATATATATATATATATATATATATATATATATATATATATATATATATATATATATATATATATATATATATATATATATATATATATATATACACACACACACACACACACACACACACAAATCACCAAACTATTTATAAATAAAATTCCATGCGAAGATAAATTTAAAAATACAAACATAACAAGAACATGTATACCCTTGCACCGCCATTTTGTATTAATACGCCCCTTCTGCTTTATGCACCCCCAATTTTTTCAAATACACCAGTTGTGTTTTTTTAATTATTTTTGATTTCTAATAGGTTTATTATAGATGGTGATAAATATACAACTGCATCTTTTTAGTCCCACATGAAAATATCACATTTTAAGTTTAAAGAGCGTGTATACCCGTCTTTGAAATACGGGTGATATATATATATATATATATATATATATATATATATATATATATATATATATATATATATATATATATATATATAGTATTTGCATTTTTGTGTCTCTATTCATGGATTTCTGACTTTCCATATGTCTTTTATTAGCGGCCCACCCAGACTTTTTAATCAAGATCCACCACTGCTTGTAATGTATGTGTCCCCTAGTTCACATACATTAGGGTTTTAATTAGAATAAAAGCAGAATAGAATAGAGGAGGAGGAGAAGGAAAGGAGGAGGAGGAGAAGGAACGGTGGTGGCCGGCGACGCGAGAGGGAGGATTGCTGGAGGGCGCCGACGTGAGGGAGGGGGCCATGGTGAAGGAAGTTCAGAGAGGGAGAGAAAGAAATAGAAGAAGGAAGCTGATATGATATT
Source organism: Oxytropis ochrocephala (assembly GCA_020916435.1). Taxonomy (NCBI): domain Eukaryota; kingdom Viridiplantae; phylum Streptophyta; class Magnoliopsida; order Fabales; family Fabaceae; genus Oxytropis; species Oxytropis ochrocephala. The sequence goes on from CM037089.1 coordinate 42,383,457, forward strand.
ATGAACGCGTGTTTGGGGTTTTAACGAACGTCATTTGCGACGGGCTTGCCACGGCTAGTCCGTCGCAAATTTGCGATCGTTTTCTAAGTCCGTGGCAAACTTCAGAGGGAAACTTCGCGCCTCTTGCTTTTTATACATTGCCGTCGCAAGTCCGTGGCAAACGACTGACGAATTAATATCCGTCGCAAGTCCGTGGCAAACTACCGACGGAATAAAGTCCGTGGCAAATGTTGGTGGCTAAATCAGACTTTTCTTGTAGTAATTATTGTTGCGTAGCATCCACTATATTTGCCAATGATTGATCTACGTTGGGGCATCTGGCTGGCCACGTGTACTCGTCAGTCTATCATTTAATTTTGTTTATAAATAATTTTGATATATATATATATATATATATATACACACACACACATATAAATCACCAAACTATTTATAAATAAAATTCCATGCGAAGATAAATTTAAAAATACAAACATAACAAGAACATGTATACCCTTACAGCGCCATTTTGTATTAATATGCCCTTACGCTTTATGCACCCCCAAATTTTTTCAAATACACCAGTTGTGTTTTTTTAATTATTTTTGATTTCTAATAGGTTTATTATAGATGGTGATAAATATACAACTGCATCTTTTTTAGTCCCACATAAAAATATCACATTTTAAGTTTAAAGAGCGTGTATACCCGTGCTGGTACGGGTGATACATACTAGTATATATATATATTGTATTTGTATTTCTGCGTCTCTATTCATGGATTTCTGACTTTCCATATGTCTTTCATTAGCGGCCCACCCGGACTTTTTAGTCAAGATCCACCACTGCTTGTAATGTATGTGTCCCCTAGTTCACAACCACCAATTCGTGAGTCCTTGATGAATATAGTGTGTGTGATTTCGGAGATAACTATAAAACGTATAAATGATGAGGTGTGATGTTTGGTTTGACTAGTGGGAACGATTTAAAAAGACAAATAATTGAATGATTAAATTATGCTGGACTTTCACAGGTCTTTTTAAACTAGTTTGTTAGTAAATGATTAAAGCTTGACCTTCACAGGTCTTTTTAAAGTATTTTGTTAAATTAATGATTAAAGCTTCACCTTCAGAGAGGTCTTTATATTTAATGGTAAGCAGTAGCAAGAAACCAAAAAAGAAAAAAGAGTGATGTGTTTGGTTTAATTTTCTGCATAACTTCAATTGCATATATATCCTCTTTTAGAGCGTCCATAGTAATTGCTGCAGATTGGAGAAGGGAGAAAATTGTTCATTTGACTTGAGCAAGGTAAATATACAATCTTACTCACTATTGCCTTTTTTTAATTCTATTTACTTTTTTTGCACATATTTTCTGTCTGTATATATTTCTATTTCTATTTTCGATCTGCAACCCTTGCAGCCTACATGAAGATATATTATCAACCAAATAGATCAAATAAACATGTAACTTATAACTAACTACGTAATTAGCTGAAAAACTTCCAAAATAGACAAAACTAACATATTAATTACATAGGCAGCAAGTAGTTCATGGTTTGGTTCATTAAGAGAACTGATTCAAACTGAACTGTACTAGATCACTAGACTAACATCTATATAAGTGATATAAATAGTTAATACTTTTACCTTTTGTGTTGAGAAATTTAACTATTACCTTCAAATTTTAAATTAAATTTATTTAAAAAACACTTTGCTTTTCTTTAAAAAAAAATTGCAAAGCACGAAGAATTTATTTTGCTTGAAATACTTGGGCAGAAGGTCTTTTGAGAAAGCATTTTGATCCCAAAAAAACAAAGGAAGGTGAGGGCATATATATATATATATATATATATATATATATATATATATATATATATATATATATAGTTTCTATGATAGTTTATTATCACTATTATTTGCTTGTTGATTGTTTTCTTCTTTTTTTTTTTCTTTTTTTGACCCAATTGTTGATTGTTTTCTATTAAGTGCAGTTTGGGATATAAGTTATCTTATATTCAACCTGCTCAAACGGGGTGACTGTCGGTTTAGTCTGGTTTTTGCAGTCCAAACTCCAAAGCCGGTTTTAGGGTTTCCAGACCGGTTCTTGTAGTAATTGGTTCTCTTGCTTATTTGGACCGGACTTGGGTCCGGTTTCCGATCCATCTTCTTGAATTGGTTGGCGATCCATCTTGTTGAATTGGTTGGTTCGGTACGGTTTTGATAACTTTGGTAAATGGTATGGAATACACAAAAATACTTTAAATTAGTTTGTTAGTAAATATCCAAAGGGCCACACACCGTAATTGGATCAGTTGTTAGTAAGGTATAAGCCGATTAAGCCGAATACACACCGTTAGAGTCTCTTTGCCATATCGACACATCCGGCTCTAGATAAGGCAAAAGATCGATAAAGGAGAGTAAGCAACATCTCCTCCAATAGACCCCCCCTCCTCAAAAAAAAAATCTCTTCCTCCAAGTCAAAACCATGAGGAGCAGCCGTGGTTACTAATATTGAACCAAATCCAACCATTAATGAGGAGCAGCCCATATAAATATGGGAATACATGATATCATGTATCAAGTTTCTCAACAATTGGTTGACATATTGAAATCTATGGTGCACAATGAAGTGCAACAAGCCAGAGAACAAGAGAATAGGAGAGTTTATGGAAGTTTATGGAAAACGTAACATCTAACTCGATTTTTCTTCAACCTGGATAGGTGCAAATGGTCCGAAGGCCGCCCGAGGCCAAGTGGAAAATTGGTTTACCGCAAGAACCACCTTTTGTATCTCCTACAGTGGCTAACAATCCTTCATATCTAGGGAGCAAGCCTTCGGTCCAGAGTCGAGCCTCGGCAAAACTGGTGGTTACTACTCGGCAGAACTGAGTGGGTAGACATAATGGTGTCTCTTCCTAGGGGATTTAAAACCCTGACTTTGCCACATTTTCCGGAGAAGATGGAAAGTCAACCATGGAACACATTGGCCGATTTACGGCCCTGTGTGGGGAAGGGAATCAGAATGAGTATCATAAATCGCAGTTATTCCCTTTATTATTGACAGGAACGGCTTTCAGATGGTATTCTTTCCTTCCACCCAATTCTATTCAGACATGAGAAGACATGGAAAGGTGCCACTACAAAAAACTCGGTGATTAGCCACGATAGATTCTACTGGCCACAGCCTGAAGTAACGACAGCTGATATTATGAACTTAAGACAAAAGGTGGACGAGCCGGTAGCCGAGTTCATAGAGAGATTCAGGAAGATGGCCGGAAAATGCATTGAGTAGTTCTCTGAGACGCATCATGCTTCCATGGCTATCACTGGAATTCACCCTCAACTTAAGGAGAAACTTGTGGGCCAATCTTGTTCTGACCTCACTGGTCTGGCCTCCAGGACTGTTCAGATTGAACAGTACATCAAGAGAATGAAAAGAGGAGGACCAACCGAGGTCGAGGTCCTCACTTAGTGTCCATAGTGGACGCAGTAGGTAATTCCGATGATGATGATCAACTGATTTTACAACTGACATCATGTCAGTTGAGATAGTCAAGGCGAAATTATAGACTTGTCCTTCACTGAGACTTGCAAAAGGTATGGAGAAGAAGAATGTTGAGGGTAAGGTAGAGTACTCTTTTGACATTTCTAAGGCAGGCCAAATCTTTGATTACCTGCTGAAGGATAAACAGATACGACTCCTTGATGGCAATAAGATACCTCCTTTTGAGGAAATAAAGGGAAACAAGTATTGTTAGTGGCATAACTCATACAACCATGCCACTTCAAATTGCATTGTTTTTAGAAAGGCCATTCAGAAGGCTATAAAGGAGGGAAGGTTCAAACTGGCTGATAAGAGTGTAGCCGAGATGGCAGTAGATACAGACCCTTTCCCAGAAATGGAGATTAACATGGTCTCATTCTCAGAGGTAGATAAAGAAAAGGGCTGGAATAAATATATATGGGTGCCAAAGTAAGAGGTTCCTACTAAAGCTAAACCCTTTGTCTTTGACCAATTGGAAAAACATGTGAAAAACCGCATGGCTTCCCTTTATCATAGATTGGAGGTAGGTGGGCCGAGTCAACCAGGCAAACCATCTAGGAAGTTGCTGAAGCCTGGTAGACTTGTTCAAGAATTGAGGGAACTCCACGTATCCTAGAAAATTTCTGAACCAATGAAGTCTCAACCAAGGGAGCCAAAGCCTTGGCCTAACCCCCTTTATCCTGGGAAGAAGGGTTTGTCTACCAATACTACGCCCAGCAGACTACCCTACCTAGACTCAATGTTGGACCTATCCCTAAAGGAAAAAGGAAGGTGGCAATGGTCACAACAAAACGCGGAATGGCTTCTCTTGAGATTACAATAATCAATGATAGAGAAGTAAAGGGCCACCAGGACAGTAAAACCTCCCTCAAAGGTACCCCAGAATCAATGGATGGCAAAGACGGTGTCCAAAGAACCACCTCCCAAAGTTACCCCTTTGACATGCACGCAGAAGAGGAGGTTGCAAAGGGCCAGGTCAGTTCAGAAGATGAAGGGTATCCTGCAGATGCTGAATGTAACCAAGGAAAGGGATACTCAGAAGACCTCTGAGGTCTCTGTAGCCATGGAATTGGAACATGCTTTCCCTAAACCCACTAAGGCTAGTACTTCTGCAAATGATACCCTCAAAACACCAACATTCAGCAAAATCTCAAGAGAGGAAGCCGAGTTCAGAAACATGGTTGGAGCAGTGAAGGTAACTAATTGCCCAATTACAAAGGCAGTTATATATTTCTTCTATGGCCCTTATAGCCCTCGGAAAGTCCAAGTACCTCTTGATGATGCCAATGCTTCTGGTCCCAGGGTGTAACTTGAACTGTTAGCCGAGGAACCTACTCTCATGGAAGCGAATATCGAATTTGATCCGCTCGGGCCACTTGTCTCCATGGAAGAACCATTGACTGACCCAATCTTGGATGACATTCTGTGTGAAGAAGGGGAGGGTTTCCTCGCAGATATAGAGATGGTTGGATTACTGCTAGTGGAGTTTTGGGGAGTTAAAGGGCTAGAGGAGGGTGATGTTTTAGCCGAGGAGGCCGAATGGACTACCTTAGCTGAACCAGAAACTCAAATCATTGAGGGTATTTTGTTTGAAAAGCCGACTTTGTATATGACTGGGCATTTAAAGCAATTATATATCAAGGTTCACATCAACGGTAAACCTTTCAACATGGTTTTTGTCGATGGTGGGGCCGTGCTAAATATAATGTCACTGGCTACCATGGTAAAGCTTGGAAAGAATTCAGAAGACTGGATCCTAACTACTATCAAAATGGCTAGCTTCATGGGATATGCTTCTCATGCATTAGGGGTATTGGTAGTTGACGTAACTGTGAGTTCCAAGGTTACGAGATCGGCTTTCTTTGTAATTGAAGGGAAGCAATCTTATGTTGTCATATTAGGAATGTGTGTCATCTACACTCCATCAGAAACTCATGATATGGGTTGGTGACAAAGTGGAAGTGATTGAAGCCGATCAAAATCCCTTCTCGACCGAAGTTAAGATACTTGAGGCGATATTTTCTTCTCCTCATTTGAGACCAATTATGGTACCGAAAGGATATGAGAATGGAGGAATCAAGGTGTTTGAGCTAACTAGGGAAGGCTTCAAATTGAAAACTTTGGCAGATTCACGACCTGTCAAGCGATCCGATGGTTGATACACCCCCTCGATTTACGGAGCCTGATGGATCAACTCAAGACATTCCAAGTAGATTCTAGCATCGAAGAATCTATGCTTGGTGTGGTAAATAAGGAAGTTGAACCTCAATAAGATTCGCAAGGAGAGACAACTGCTAGCCATTGTAACCATGAGTTAGCCGAGCCCCCACATTTGGAACCTATACAAAGAAGGGTTCCCACATTTGAGACTCAAGATCCATTGATAGAATTTTACTTGGGGAATGAAAATGAACCAAGGGTGACTAAGATTAGTGGACTTCTGAGTGTGGAGCAACGAAATCAGGTGTTTGAATTGATTAAGGAATACCGAGATTTCTTTGCATGGGACTACCGTGAGATTCCAGGACTAGATAGTACCCTCGTGGAACATAGGTTGCCTATCAAAGAAAGGTGTAAACCTCATAAGTAGCCACCAAGAAGGTTCAATCCTCAGCTGATGCCTCAAATCAAGGATGAGGTTGAGAAGTTGTTGAAGGCAAGATTCATCATAACTTCCAAGTATGTAGAGTGGTTATCAAAGATAGTCCCTGTCACAAAAAAGAATGGCCAAGTGAGGGTTTGTATAGAATATAGAAATATGAATTTGGCTACTCCTAAATATGAGTATGGCATTCCAGTTGTCGATATGCTAGTTGATGTTGCGGAAAACTATGCCATCTTGACATTCATGGATGACTACTCTAGCTACAACCAGATATATGTGGCTGAGGCGCCCTAGGAATCTATGAATGGTTAGTCATGCCTTTTTCCCTTAAGAAAGCGGGAGCCACTTACCAAAGGGCGTTGAATGCTATCTTCCTTGACTTGATTGGAAAAATCATGGAAGTATATATAGATGATGTGGTAGTTAAGTCCAAAAGTTTTGCAATGCATTTGATAGAGTTAGATCCATAAATCTGCTAAGGATTCGATCGAGGTAATACCACGGTCGAGGAACAGGGCCTTCTGAGGAAGGATAGGCTGGGACCTATATATGATAAGCCAAATTATATGAATAGGCTTCTTGGGGTTGGTATTCTTCTCACACCCTTTGTTGCTTGTGTTGATCCTCACAAGAGCAACCATTTCTTATGTGATGGTAGCCTCGGTGGAATGTAAGAAGAAGGGGTGAGTTGGAAAGACAGCTCCTCCCTATGGAGTAGAAACCATCAATAATGAGGAAGGATAAGAAGATTCACCCCAAGCAAGGAGAGGGAAATCTAGGAGGAAGGTATTCGACAATAAGTATTAAATTAAAAGGACTTGAGCTAGGGTGCCAATACCATAGAAATACTTGCTAAGCAACAATAACTCGACTATTGGAAGAGGCTCGACTGCGGAATGACTCAACTGAGGAGCTAGATGCCAAGGAAGAAGTATACGTATATCTTAGTAAATTGCAGCCGAGCCAAGGGGATTTCCTGGAGAGCAAGTTATCAGTGCATGTGGGCACTTTAGAACGGTGGAGCGAACAGAGAATGGCTTGGATAGGCTCTGCGTAAATAGGAGTGAAGTCGTTTGGACCTTACTTCTCGTGCATGTAAGCGTTGTGGAGCGTGGTTCCTCTAGTTTAGGGCGTATTGCACAATATTGTATGTTGGTCTTAGGTAATCCAACGATGGGCAGTCATAGGCTAGGGATAGTAGCTAACAAAGACTCATGTGTGTGTACATTTGTAAAATCATACGACATCAACCAAATTCAACAATTTTCTGTCTGTTATCTGTATTTTAGTTTACATGTTTATTTAGCCATAGATAGTCCAATTACACGTCCCTCTCACACCTAACCTAACAACTCTTTGAATGAGTTAGGGAATCCATATCTATGGAATAGAGTTCATTCCTTAGAGAAATCGCTTGAAGAATAAGGAATCGGAAGTTCAAGTTGTTGGCCGATCCACGACTATACGAGCTTTTGACAACACTTTATATATATATATATATATATATATATATATATATATATATATATAATAAGTTAAATAAACATATATAATTATATTTTATATTTTTGAAAATATAAGTATATTATACCTTATGTATAAAAAATATTAGTATGTATAATTATATAATATAGTCAAATACTGGTCTCACATTGCTAGCTATCTTTTTTTATTATTTTCATTACTTTAAAATTTAAAATAATATTTATACTTCCCCTCCTTATATTATTTAGAATAACAAATTTCTTAACCTAAAATACCTATTGAATCCATATAATTCAATCACAGTGCAAATTACAAAGTCCATGGTTACTTCAAATTCACTTTTAATTCAAATTACAGTAAAAATATTTTTGAATTATATTTGAATAATGTAATTAGAGTACCTGTGCTAATTTGTTTAAATAGATTATTCTAAGATTAAAGTGCCTGATAAATGGGCCAAATAAATAATTACAATAATTATGCTATAAACTATTTACAACACTCCCATCAAACTGGTGAATGAATATTTATAATTGCCAACTAAATTGGCAGAATTTGTTTACATGTTGAATACTTGTGATATGTTTTCTCAATCAAATTCCTAATAATATCATTAACAACTTGTCCATTTCCTAAAGTTATACGGCTCCGTCCGAACTAGCTAGTAACTATTTTAAGTTTTAAACCCATATATATATATATATATATATATATATATATATATATATATATATATATATATATATATATTTATATAACCATGGATCTCCCATGTCACCATTCACATAGTATGACACATCACTAATTACATCATCAACGATTTTATTCCACATCAGCGGTTTTAACTCAAACTAATTCGCTGAAATATATACAAAAAATGTCAAAATCGAGCATTGAACCCATCCCCTCCTGAATTTACTACAATTCTTAACCAAGTCAGCCACCTAGCTCTGTTGTTTCATACGCGTAACGCATTATGGTTAAACCATTCTTCATTGTTATTTTAAATAAAAACCTTGGTACATTATTTTATATTTTTGAGAATGTTATAACTTAAAGATTGCATCTACGAATAAGACTAGATTTTTCATATTCTAATAATCTTCTGAAGTGTTAGTTTGATTTTTCCCGTTTATAGTTTCTTTTTAGGAATATACAAAATACCATAATTCTTTCGCAATATGGAATACATATATTAAATCGAAATTAACATTTAAATAGTCAAATAATATAAAAAAAAATACTCACAATATTTGCAAAACTACGATGATAATTTATATATAAAAATACTCACTATAAAAAAATTCTTTAAGAACTCATGTAAAAAAATTCTTTAGGACGAAATTATAAAAAAAATACTCACAATAAAAAAATACTCACTATATATATATATAAAAATAAATAAATGTATAAACATATATATTATATATCATAATGAATGGATAAAAGACGGTGTACAAAGAAATCGATGTGTCATATAGCACACGAAAACATACAACTGCATTTTTAAAGGTGCCAAGAAATAATTTAAAATTTTATGATAAAATGAGATGTATACCCGTGTTGCTTATAACAATAAAATCGAATTCTCACAGGTTCACATGCTTAGTAATGTGTTTTTCTATATACTCATTCAAAATACATTAGATGATTTTCTTAAAAAAAATACATTAGATGATAATCATATTTTCAACGGTTTCAATTTTCGTTTTAGTACTTTGTTTGAATACTTTTATATTAGTTTTCCTTCATTTAATTATTACAAAATATTATAAGACAGAAACAAAATCATTTCTGGACAAAATCCCACATCCCATTTGAAATTATAATATATAATTATATTATATTATATATATATATATATATATATATATATATATATATATATATATATATATATATATATATATATATATAAAAGTTTTACAAGAAACTCAGTTGGTTCAGTCGTTAAACATTAGGCGGGAGCTAGCATTAGGTTGAAGGTTCAATTCCTTCTGTTGTACTTTTTTTTAAAACGTCAATTTTATTTAAAATTAGTTGTTACAAAAAAGCATAAGGTGGGATTCGAACTCCTATCCGAGTTCTAACTCTAACTTCTAGCAATGAGCTTCCTAATCACTGTGACCAAATAAAATCAAGCAAGAACTTCAAATCTTATAATATATTAACGCTATACTTTCAATAATAAAATTCTAAAATCAATTTGGAGGCTATATCATCAATTTATTGGTTAAACATTTTGGCCCCCCACATAAATAGTAGGCAAGCTCTGCCACTGTATAAAACACAGTTGCAGCCATTAACATACATAAAAAAGGTGGGAAATAGTTACTCTATATATATCTTAGTAAATGAGGTGTGAAGTTTTTTTATAATCAAATGTTAGTTGTTAGTAGTTAGGGGAGACAGAAATGTTAGTTTCCGAAATTTGAATCCGAGACCTTTTGTTTTCACTCATTAGGTATCCCGTAGCACAAATGAGTTACCTACTCGGACAATGAGGTGTGAAGTGTGATTTAACATTTCGGAATGATTGAAAAAGAGAAATAATTGAAGCTCTAAGGGTATGTTTGGGAGGGGGTTTTGGGAGGGGAGGAAAGACTTAGAAAAGACTAGTCTATATTTTAAAATGTATTTGAGATTTTTAAAAAGTAAAAGAATACATGAATGATAACAATATAATAATTTTAGTCACACTTCATTTCTGCTTATTGATATTTTGCAGCTTACTCAATTTAGATTTGAAAAAATAAGCCCTTTCCTCGATTTCCCTCCCAAACATACCCTAAGGGAATGACTTGACATATTTACAGGTTCTTCTATTTGTGGTCACGGTAACTTGAATTGCATATTCTCTTCTCGAGTGTGGATGGTAGCTGCTGCAGAAAACCGGTGAAAGGGCAACATTTTTCATCTGAATTTAGCATCTATTGAAACTGGGTAAAAAAACAATCTATTGAAACTAGGGCAACATTTTTTGTCTACACTCTCCCAGCAGCCTACATGAACATATAAAATCAAACAAACAGACTTAATAAGCATGTGACTAACTAACTACATAACGAACTGAAAACGTCTAAAAAAGACAAAACTAACATACTTAATTAACTGAAAAACTTCCAAAACAGACAAAACTAACATATTACATAGGCAGCAAGTAGCTAACTAAACTAATCTTTGTTTATGTTGGTTCCATGCTCAGTGACGGATCCAAAAAAGTTTATTTGTGGGGCAGAAAATAGTTTTAATATTTTTGTTCTTAACTATTTCCTGAGTAGGATTAAACTTAGAACACAGAGAGTAAGTTCGCGTGAATGGTAAAATGATCAACCCTTTCATTAGCCTCTTTGGGCGATATATATAGTGGTACAAGTATTCAAGGCTAATTATGAGGTAGTCGTTACATAATAATTACTGCAGTTACATAACTAATGTGTCAGTTACAATCTAGACCGAGCATTCTAGAAGAGCCGGCCCTTGAGAGGCCATGCCGAGTATTCCAGTCTTTCCTCGGTCAGGTGACGTGGTGTTCACTGCCTAATTCGGTCGATGCTGTACTTAGTCCCTCAGGGGATGCCTTGTGACTAAGGTCTAAGCATACTGCTCGGCCAGGTCATGAACAATTTTCTCAATAAAATATTGTAGATTTATCCAAATACATAATTTCATTAATTAAGAAGAATTCTAAAATACCTAAATTTCTACTAATTACAAAGCTAAAAAGTAAAATTAGTACCATCTTATTCTCTTTTTTATTTATCTTTTGTAAATTTCTACATTTAATTTTAAAAAATTATTATGGGGTCAATCTATATATTTTTTTTGACCAACAATCTATATTTTTTATGAGGGCAAAATGAACTTGTTATATATATTTCAAAGAAAAGAAATACATGATTTCAAAAAAAAATTGGATACTTATAAGTGTGATATCTAACAACCCACATTTGCTTATCTTTTAAATAACATATTAACCGTCAAAATAGAGTAGTGCGATGATCTGTCAAAGGGAGAAAAGTTGGAACCAAATACTAACACTTCTATAAATCTACTATCTATCTTTTAACTACTAGCATAAATTTACAAATTAATTTTTTAGTGTCTTAGAAAAAAGACAAGAAAATTTAATGGCTATTTAAAGTACTAATAAATACTAAAAATACAAATAGTCGCACACTAAGCATAGCAATTCCTTCACTATAAAATAATTATTAAATTTTTTTATTGAATCTTATAAAATTTGTCATTTATTCTTTTGGAATAAGAATATATTCAGAATTCCTCATTTTTTGTTTTATCCAAAGATGGAAGCTTAAAGATACGGAAAAGTTTATTATTCTTTGTTTAGAAATATCCAAACTTTGATCCCTAATACCCCATAAATAGTTCGAATCGATAAGAACAATAATCAATTTTAGCTCGAATGGTTTGTAGAGGAACCCTACCTTCTCCGATCCATTCTACACGTGCAATTTCTTTTCCGTCGATACGTCCCGCAATTTGTACTTGAACTCCTTTTGTACCCACTTTGTTCAAATTAATTCAACAGCTTTTTTGATTGCTTTACGAAACGGAATTCTATTCTTTAAAAATATATCTGTCACTGATATATAAAAGAACATGAGATAAATATTTGACATTGATAATTATAACTTTTGAAATACACGGTAAATGTACTATCTATCTTCTACTATCATTTACTAATCTACTAAAACTAAACAACTTAAACACTAGGAAAAATTCCAAAATAAGTGAAAATATTTGGTTTGTTATTTTTTAACTAAATATTTGGTCTCCTTTTTACTGACTACTATAATTTTTTGATGTACTGATGCGAAGACTTAATGACTATTTAAAGTTCAGATAACTCTGTTTGATATAGATAAAAATTTGGGATAAATATTTTTTATTGATAATTATAGTTTTTTAAAACTACTATAAATGTACTATCTAAAAAATAAGAATATTTAATGACTATTTAAACTGCCGATTATTATTCAAAAAAATGGGATGACTACACTAATATATAAAAAACATGGGATAACTGCACTGACATATAAAAAACACTGGATAACTGCACTAATATATAAAAAATACGATATAACGACACTGATATCTAAAGAAAATACGGGATAACTGCACTGATATATAAAAAAACATGGAATAACTAATATATATATACATGCATACAAAAACACGGGAACTATAAAAAAATACTGGATAACTAAACTGATATATAAAAAACATGGGATAACTGCGCTGATATAGAAAAAACACAGGATAATTGCACTGATATATCAAATACACAGGATAACTGCACTGGTAGATAAAACAAACACTAGATAGTAACACCCTAGTATCTCTAACTAGTAGACATATGATAATGCACAATTTAGCATTCATCAGAGATCATAATTTTTTGCGATATTACAAAATATCACAACCTATCATGACATCATTGAACTCCAAACGGTTCATAACAATAACAACATGAAATCCTAGTGTTCAATATCCTCACAAGAAAAGCGAAAACGGTTTATACAACTTATCATGAATACAAGTTACATGTCCGAAAACAGAATCAACAAGGAAAATAAACATGGACAAAGACATAAAGTCTCAGTCAATTCCTTAGGCACTTCTCCTACTCGTGCCGCTTAGCCTTCTTCTTTCCATGTTTCTCTGTAAATTTCTCTGTAAAACAACAACAAATGACGGGGTTATCTCATTGAGTTTTACCGTGCTCCCTAACCACACCTCAAATCAATTATGAATCATTTAACTGGTAATTCGATTAATGAATTACAAAATATATACTGGTAATTCGATAAGAATTACAAACAATCACTGGTAATTCAATATGAATTACAAAATCATCATTTTTAATTCTTTAGCACATCACCAACAACTGAGAGCTTAAGTGAACCCCAACTAACCAATAGTAGTACAATTTCTAAACGCAAAAATAATAATTCTGGAGACCTAGGTCAAGGGCTCATGACTTCCCTCACCTAGCATGCTAATACATATAGGGGTCGTCACCCCGACTCGATATATATATATATATATCGTGAATCATAGACTAGTTTAGATGAATAAATAATAAACATTCCACCTCATTTATACAATGCCAAGTAGGACTTATAGTCTGTTTTATTTTCGATAAAACATTTCCTCACACATGTACTATGACAATCTTACTTAAAATTTTAGAAAACATTCAACATATCAAGCTACGTCGAAAAATTGCAAATGACCACTTGTTGGAAAGCTACGCATGTCTAGTTTCTGACTTAACTTTTAGTTTTGCAAAAGAATGGACCAATCAATACAATTTTCAAAAAATAGACAGAATGGTTCCTTGATTGAACAAAATCTGTCCCCTGATTTCTAGCACTTCTAAAATGACCAAAACTCAACCAATTAACCTGAAACTTGAGCCTTAACCATAGCCAATTGTGTCTAGTTTTCAATTGAAATCAGAATCTTCCAAAAAGGAGTTCAATTGAGAGCACAATACCCAAAACACAGAACCTATACCCAGCTTAACTATAGAAATTTGACCTAACTTGGGATTTTCATAGCTCGAGCTACATAATTCCAAATTCCACCAAACCAGTGCCAAAATAACCAAAATTAAGTCTAGTTTCTAACAAAATAAGCCCCATCATTTTTGGATAAATAGAACGTTCCCAAGTTTCAAAAAGACAGTACCTATGTCCAAAATGCTTCCAGAATATTATTCTATCTTGTGAAACTTATAATTAGAGCTGGACTGGACAGCTCCAATTTTGATGAAACCAGTGCCAAATTAAGGCTTAAGTCTAGTTTCAAAAATGTAGGACACAGAATTGTGTGATTACCATATCTTACGCAACAGCTAAAATACTGAACACATATCCAGAAACTTTCAAACAGTGAAATTTTATCAACAATTTTTCTAATTTTCAGCAAACGTCAAATTAAAACAAGCACATTCAAAGGAATTTGTCAGATCTCGATCTAGATCTTAATTACACCTCACTTTCAGTTATATATATATATATTATATATAACCATGAATCTGACACCTAGGCATCCACCTAATCAGCCACGTCAATAAATATGTCAGCACCAATTAAATCCACCTCAGCATGTTATTTCGAAATATATCAAAAAAAAGCATTTGAGCTACCACAATTTCATGTTACTAAAGCATATTACATAATGTTTATCCTATTATTTCTTTTATTGCAAAACTTTTTACCTACTTTTTATATCTATTTATTATTTATTTTGATACATGTATATTTGTTATTATATATTACATTTATATATTATATTTATTTACCATCTAATATTTTGTATCACATTCCATAGATTTTATTCTATATATTTACTAACTAGAATATTATTAAATATGAGTATTTTTTTTAACAAACGGATGATTGCCCGAATTTATTAATAAAAAAAGGAAAAAAAAAAACAGAGAAAAGCGAAGGGGACTAGACCAAAATCCTTGCCAACGAAAAATATCAATATTAAATATGAGTAATTTTATCCATTTCAACCTTTTTAATTCTCATCTTATAAATAATTTATATATTAAAAATGTTTGTCACATATTTTTGTATTCAAATTGATGCACATACAATTAGAATCAATATACAACTTTGATCGATCAAGATATTTGTAGTTTATAACGTTTGTGCTTAATATTCTTCTATTCACTATCTTTGCACTTAGAAAACAAGTAGAGAGAATAAACAAGATGATTGAGAACATTGATCCTACGGTTGTCAACGTCAATCGAACAGTCAAAAGCAAGCTACATGTCCTTATGCAAAGGTATATTTGCTATATATTTGTAAGTTACTATTTACTAATACTATTTTAGACCGTATAATATTTATAAGTAATTCTGTTGTAATAACATCTCAATATGAAAATACCCCAAATTATATACATCATGTGGTTGTCACTACTAAAGTATTATTTGATTAGTACTTATGTAGTTTTTAAAGTATTTTTATTTATGGGTTGTCACTACTAAAGTATTATTTGATTTCACTTTTGGATCTCAAAATTATAATATATATATACATATATATATATATATATATATATATATAAATCTAAATTTAATTTCCTACTATTATACAAATATTTAAAATAGTTGAAGTAATTATCTTATTGTGTCTTTTTTTGGTATAAACCGGTATCCGATCTGCAAGCAATTGCAGAGAGACTAATCCTCGAGCCGGGTAGGACCACAATTGGCGACAAAGCTCTCCTCAAGAGATTTAACACCGCTGCATGCCCAAGGTCAGATTCGATCTCGGGACCTTGGTTAAAGTTTTGGAAGAGACCCTTACCATCTCATCCAAGTGCTCTTGGGTATTATTACGGTGTCTAAACAAATGAATTTCGACCCGTGCTAGCACGGGTTAATTATACTAGTATATATATATACACACATCTGCCTTTGCCCACTAGTCAATAATAAATACAGTTCATCAAAAAAATGAAAAAATACCGAAACACAACGTGACAACATCACACGTGAGAGAGTAGAAAACCTATTATAAAAATGTTTCAGACATTGCAAATTTGACTGAGATTGCTACTACTTGTTGATTACTATATTCTCTTCTGGAGGGAGTGAGGATGACAGCTACTTACTCATTCATGGTTAACTATATTATTGTACTATCTGTCTATGATTTCTCTCTCTCTCTCTCTCCTAAATCTAATTTAAACAAGCTCTCCTGTCTAGGCGTTCTCTCAAAATGGGTTGACCTCCGGCCACTGCTTCTGCTCGGCCGCCGGTCGCCTGCCTCAGTTCCAACAAGACCAGTGACGACGTGACTTTCTTTCTCCGACCACAGCTGCGCCACGCCCGACGAGGCCTCCCTCTGTTCAGGTATGTTTCTCCAATTTCTCTGTCTGTCATAATTTGTAAGATGAAGGAACATCTTACAAATTCCTCTCTGTGTGTGCTATTATTCCTTTGTATACCACAAGTTTCTTTACGTAACATCTTGAACATATATATAATCTTTATCCATAGCTTCCTTATTTACCCTTTTCAAAGATATAATAACTAATCTTTGTTTATTTTGCTCCCACAAGTTTCTCTGTTGAGACCAGTAATATCAAACAAACAGACTGAATGAAATTAGCCTCTCTTTATTTTGCTCCCCCGTACCTTACTGTATCCTTTATCTGTTGCTCATAAAATTAAATTAAGTTAAATAATATGTCTATTTGAAGCTATAGTAAACATGCATGTATGCCTAACTTTGACCTATTGAAATTGATTCAGATGGTGAGTTTGTTGACTGATTTGGTGAAGACGTATGTGGAGAAATTGATAAATGGGGCAATAGCAGAAACACGCTATGTATGTTGCTTCACATGCATTGCTAAAGAATTCGAAGATAAAAAGCGGTGGTTGAAACAGAAATGAATGATGTGGAGCAAGATGCTGAAGTGGCACGCCGGGGAGGTAAAAATATTCGAGATAAAGCTCGACACTGGGAAAAGGAAGCTACTGAGCTGATTCAAGAAGACACCAAAACAAGAAATCAATGTTTTTTTGGATTTTGTCCTGATTGCATATGGCGATACAAAAGAGGAAAGGAGCTGACAAATAAGTTAAAGGAGGTGGAACAATTGGTGGAAAAGAGAGTGAAACTTGGAACTATTGAACTCCCTAGTCATCTTCCAGGTATTGAAAGCTATTCATCTCAAGATTACATTTCTTTGAAGAGCAGAGAGTTAAAGTACAAAGATCTTCTGGAAGCACTAAAAGATGAAAAGAATTTTATAACTGGATTGCTTGGTATGGGGGGCACCGGCAAAACTACATTGGCCAAAAAAGTGGGTCAAGAACTAAAGCAATCTGAAGAGTTCTCTCATGTCATCATTACAACGGTGTCATATACTCCCAATATAAAGAAGATTCAAGATGATATTGCTGGGCCCTTAGGATTGGAATTTGGGGATTGTAATAAATCAGACCGATCCAAAATGTTATGGATTAGACTAACCGACGGTGAGAAAAATCTTGTGATACTGGATGATGTGTGGGACTGGAACCCCCCTCTTGATTTCGATTCAATTGGGATTCCGAAAAAGGACAATTGCAAAGGCTGCAGAGTTCTTGTAACCACACGTAATAACCGAGTATTAAACAAAATGGGTTGTGATAAGGTAATAAAACTGGAGCTCTTATCTAAAGAAGATGCATGGATCCTGTTCAAAAGGTACTCCGGTATAAGCAATGGTTCCGTTAAAAGGTTGATCGACAAGGGGCGTAAAATTGCAGATGAATGCAAAGGATTACCAGTTGCCATTTCTGTTGTCGCCAGCAGTTTAAAAGGCCAACAAAGTCCAGAAGAGTGGGATGTGGCCTTAAAATCCTTGAAAAATCCTCTTTCCTCCATACAAGATATTGAAGATGAAAGTCTGATTGAAGTTTATAATTGTTTGAAGTTCAGCTATGATTATTTGAAAGATGAAAAGGCCAAGGGATTGTTCCTTTTATGTTCTGTATTCCCAGAAGATGAAGAAATTCCTCTTGAATTTCTAACTAGACTTGGTGTAGGAGCTGGTCTTTTTGGGGAAGATTATGGCAGCTACAATGATGCTCGAAACCAAGCAGTCGTAGCCAAAAACAAACTCCTAGATTCTTCTTTGTTGTTGGAGGCTAATGAAGGATATGTAAAAATGCATGACTTGGTTCGTGATGCTGCCCAATTGATAGCAAATCAAGAGATTAGAACAGTAGATATGTCTCATAAAGATCCAAAGTCATTGGTTGATAGGGAGAATAATACTAAATATTTGTTTTTCCACGGCAAGGCAAGGGAGATGTTTTACTCTAGGTTTGGTGGTTCCAAACTTGAGATTCTAATTGCTAACTTCAATAGAGATGGAGATGACGACCGTGTGGAAGTCCCAAGTTCATTCTTTGAAAATATGACAAGGCTTCAAGCTTTGCTCATTTTCATAGATGGACCTCTATCATTACCACAATCATTTCAGTTATTGACAAATATTCGATCTTTGATGGTTTATGATGCTGTTTTAGGTGACATCTCTGTTTTGGGAAACCTGCAATGTCTAGAGACTCTTGATTTGGTTTGTTGTACAATTGATGAGCTGCCATGTGAAATTTCAAAACTGGAGAAATTTAAATTGTTGAAGTTGGAAGACTGTACAATAAGAAGGAATAATCCATTCGAAGTTATTGGAAAGTGCTCCTTTCTTGAAGAGTTGTATTTTGAAGATAGTTTTAATAATTTTTGTCGAGAGATAAACTTTCCTACGTTGCAAAGCTATGTCGTCCTTAGAGAGGCGGCGACAGATACTGAATGGGATAAATCACTATCAAAATGCGTGGTTTTTTCTGGGGATGAGTATGAGGATGAGGATGTGGGTGATATTTTATCAGAAGCAACATTAAAGTACTTTATGCAAACATCAGAGGTTCTTCAACTAGATACAATCAAATGGCGATGGGAAAATCTCATACCTGAGATTGTTCCTGAAGATCAAGGTATGAATAATCTCTTTGATCTTTATTTGAGAAATATTTCAAAATTACAGTACCTCATTAAAGTCGTTGGTTCTCGAGTACCGCACGTCTTCTCCAAGTTGGTTGTACTAAATCTGCTTAGTTTGGAAAATTTGGAAGAACTCTGCAATGGTCCCCTTTCGTCTGACTCTCTAAAGAACTTAGAAAAACTATCGATCACTCATTGTAAAAGTTTGCGAAGCTTGTTTAAGTTCAACCTAAACCTCTGCAATCTAAAGAGAATGGTGCTAGATGAATGCCCATTGTTGGTTTCACTATTTCATCTATCAACTGCTAAAAGCCTAATGATGCTGGAGGAATTGGTAATTGATGATTGTGAGCAATTGGAGAGCATAATAACAGATGAAAAAAGAGTGGAGGAATCAAAAGAAGAAATACAAGCTGATGGTGATAATGACAACAAGAAGTGTAGCTCAATGTTTCCGAAGCTAAAAGTTCTAGATATCAACAGATGTCCCCGATTAGAATTTATACTTCCATTTGTCTATGGAGACCTTAGCAGTCTAAAGAAAATGACACTAAAGAAATGCCCATTGTTGGTTTCACTATTTCATCTATCAACTGCTAAAAGCCTAATGATGCTGGAGGAATTGGTAATTGATGATTGTGAGCAATTGGAGAGCATAATAATAGCAGATGAAAAAAGAGGGGAGGAATCAATATTGTTTCCGAAACTAAAAGCTCTAATTATCAGCAAGTGTCCCCAATTAGAATTTATACTTCCATTTCTCTCTGGAGACCTTCCGGTACTAGAAACTATCATAATAGATGATTGTGAAGAGCTGAAATACATATTTGACCAATTTGTAAAACTTGGTTCTCTAAAAGAACTAGAGCTGTATGGATTGCCAAATTTTATTGACATTTTTCCTGAAAGCAGTCACTCTGTGCCTCTGTTCGCAAAGGGATCATCTTCTAGTTTGAGAGATGATTTCAAGGAACCAACTCAATTGGACTCAATCAAATGCAATGTGTTCTCTTGGACTCATAAATGTTGGTATGGTCTTAAATATAGACACAAATTGAGGAGGAGGAGTCCCACAAGTACTAAAACCCCATTAGTTCCGGAGGATCAACCACAACATTGCCCAGTTGCACCGGTAATCCTCTCACTCACCTTTACATTTTTGATATTTTATTTTTTAAAAGAGCACGCACGCCTCTTATTTTTATAGTGTGTGAATGTTCATATTTCTTTTTCGAAGAATCTATAGCATTAGAAGTTGAATACCATTTAAATTGTTCAAGACTTTGATGCTTTAAATTTATTATTATAGATAATGCAAGCGTTCATAAAGGATAAAAGCTATATACTTGCATTAACGAAATTCAATTCATACTGTCTTCAGATATGGGATCGTGCTCAGTGTTTTTCAAGACAATCATCGCAAACTCTGTGCAATATCACAATGATTCAGTTGTGGAATATTTCCAAGATAAAATCAGTGTTTATCCTATCTATTACATCAACAATGTTGCTGGGAACTCTGATAATTGGGAATTGTGATGAACTGAATCACATAATAGTAGATATTGGAGATGACAATGGGGGAAATAACTGGGGTGATGTCTTCCCAAAATTAAAAGAGCTTGAAGTTAGAAATTGTGGGAAATTGGAATATATATTTGGACACTATGATGATGCTGATGATCATCAAAGCCATAACGAGATTCACCTTCATCTTCCGGAATTGAAAAATCTCAGTCTTGACAATCTGCCATGTTTAGTAGCCATGTGTCCCAAACAATACCACACAACATTTCCATCTTTGGTGAAACTTGAACTCAACAATTGCACCCCCCCCCCCCCCCAGTTGGTGATTTCATCAGTACTCATGCTAGTTCGACATCTTTGGACAGTACGACCATGAAGGTAGGTACCTCCTATTAATTGCCATTCATCTTTGTTCTTTGTTAAAGTAATTAGTCCCTTGGAATGCAATTAATCACTTAGCTTAGGAAAGAAACTTAAGAAGGCCTATTAGATTAGATAGATACTAACGCAAATTTTTGAAAATTGTATTAAAGCAGCGCTGTGTAAATTTGTAAAGATTAGAATGGAGAATGCAGTCTCTATCTCATATATAAACAACAGTTATAAGTTGAGACAACCGTAAATGCGGTCTCTATGTCACTAACTAGAACCATTTGTTTAGTTTTGAGTAATAAGGGACCATTTTCCAGAAGCATTGGTTTAATTTTGAGCAATGGAAAACGATGGGTTTCGATCTTGAGCAATAGAAAATAGATAGATTTGCAAGCATTGTTTCATCTCCAGAAGTATTTGTTTAATTAATTTATTTTTTAATTAAAAATAATTGTAAAATAATGAGTAAGCAAATAAAATTGCCACATAAGTATAAAACAAAGCCACATAAGCACCCAAACAGCCACTTAAGCATTTTTGAAACGGAGTTTAACGGAAGTTACAAATTAAAAGGGATAATGATGCAACGATTTTAGAAGTTAAGGGACCTATTCGTTATACTTAAAACATAAAGGACCTAATCGAAAACTGAAAATAAGTTAAGGGATCTCGAATGGTATTTTGCCTTTAATTTATTATAGATAATGTAAGCCTGCCTTTAGGACTCATAAAGGATCAAAGTTATATATTTGCATTATTTCCTCAAGTTGTTTTTATTTGTAACTGCACTACATGAATCTAACTCATATATATTGTCTTCACATGCATATGGGAACGTGCTCAGTGTTTATCAGGACAATCGCAGATTCTCTGCAATATTACAATGATCAATCTGTCAAAGGTTTCGAAGATAAAATCAGCGTTTATCCTATCTACTGCTCGAACAATGTTGCTAAAAACTCTGACAATTAGGGATTGTGATGAACTGAAGCACATCATAGTCGTAGATGTTAGAGATGACAGTGGGGGCAATAACTGGGGTGATGTCTTCCCAAAATTAAAAGAGCTTGAAGTTAGAAATTGTGGGAAATTGGAATATATATTTGGACACTATGCTGATGCTGATGATCATCAAAGCCATAACGAGATTCACCTTCATCTTCCGGAATTGAAAAAGCTCAGTCTTCACAATCTGCCATGTTTAGTAGCCATGTGTCCCAAACAATATCACACAACATTTTCATCTTTGGTGGAACTTGAACTCGGCAATTGCATCCAGGTTACAAGTAAATCTATTATTGGTGATTTCATCAGTACTCATGCTAGTTCGACGACATCTTTGGACAGTACGACCATGAAGGTAGGTACCCCTATTAATTGCCATTCATCATTGTTCTTTGTTAATAAGTTCCTTGCCATCGCTTTACCCTAAAAAATTTGTAACCAGAATGGAGAACTCAGTCTTTATGTCATGCATGTATAAGATGAGATAACTGCAAATGATGCATGATGGATGTAAAATATGTAAAACAAAATTACAAAATCTGTTCTCTCCATGTCACTAGCTAGTTTATTAGAATATGTACTTTTTTATAAATAAAAAATAAGTCTTTGGTAAGTATGCTATTTTGCTGTTTTAATTTATGTGTGGCATGCATAAACAAATATTTAAACGATAAAACAATGATAAAAAAATACAAACAGTAAAACTATAGTAACGGTCTGTTCCAAGTTATTGCAAACGATAGTCTGCAGCTCCATTTGTCACCAGACTTTTTTATTTTTACAAGAGATCTTTTTGTAATTTTTTAGCAATTTTTTCATTTTTTTAAGTATGCGAGTTTTTGTCATTTTGTCAATATGCAGCTTTTTTCATGCAAATTCAATGCCCAGCCAACCTAAAATCTTTAGTTAGTGAATGCAAAAAGAATTTCATTATTATCTCAAAAAAAAAAGAATTTCATTATTAAAATTGTTGTTTCAAAGAGTTTTTGTAAATATTCTTATTTGATTCACTAAAATTAAGAAACCGAATTATTTAACTCCAAATTTATTTTAGACCAAATCATCAATTTTGTCTCTAAATTTACATCTATTCTCTTATTTAGTGATTCAAGTATATAAAATAATAAGTGGTTTCTAAAGTTGTTAGATCTATCAACTTACTTCCTAAAATTTACATAGTTAGTAGTCCTTTGGAGAACTTAGTGAGACATATTTGTTAAAAGTATAGAGGCTAATTTGAAAAGGGAAAAAATTAATTGTTTATTAAGAATTGCGACCAATAATTGCTCTACATCACTATTAAGTATTGCGCCCAATATTTGTTCTAATGGTGAACACTTTAAGAATCTAATTTGAGTCTCACGGCATATCACACTTTTAATACTTTTTTAGGATAGCAAATAATTATTTTTTATGCTAGGAACTGAGATTGTTGGGGAGAACTGAGATCGATTGGTGAAAAACACTCTCCTCCACCTGGTGAATTCTAACTGTGAACCTTGAAAAAATAGGTTCTTTGAGGTGACACCCTAGCGGATTGGGGTTTACGAACCCCCACTGCATGTGCTCTATTAAATAATATGAATAAACCATACACATGTCATTTTCTATGTGAAAAACAATATAAATAGGACCTAATGATTACACGTTGCGTCCAACTCCAAATATACTACTTTGTGCAGATTCTCAATCTAAGATAATATGTGTACTATTTAATCATATCATGTTTTATAGCTAAGTTTTAAAAAAAAAACTTCACTTTGTCATTAGAAAATAGCATAAACAAAGTATATTATCATAAAGAAAGGAGCGCAACACTACTCTTTTGTTGGGTGATCTCTAGATGATATATATGAACAAACCCACACGTTTCTAGTTTTTCAAAAAGAGTGGGAACAATATAATCATTATTTTTAGGTCATGTTCTCTAGGAAAATTAAAAACCATGTCTTCTCCAACTACCCACCATGTTGTCTGCTCAGGTTTTTGGGATTAGGGTTTGATAGTATTTGGGAATGAGGATTTGGTATGGAAAAGATTTGATGTAGAGGGTTTACCTTTACATCCAACGAAACTGTAAGAATTATCTCAATCATAATCAATTTAGATGATATTTTTATATTTATTTATTTATAGTGGAATCCTTATCTTGTGTATGTTATGATTTCCTATTCGTTTATTGTAGGAATTGAGTGGCAACGTGGATCATTTTCTCACTTTGGAAAAGCTCAAAGTAAAAAACTCTAAAGTAGAAAATGTCTTTTTTCTCAATGAAACAAATGGACAACAGTTGAAGTTGATGTTGAAAAACATTACGTTACAATATCTAAATGTGATGACATATCTTTTTGTGGGTCCCAAAAGTTCGGTTACCCTCCAAAACCTAACAAGTATTTATATAACAAGATGTGAAAAACTGGAAATAATATTCTCCACTTCTGTTGTAAGATGTTTGCCGCAATTGCTTAATCTAATAATAGAAGAATGCAAAGAGTTGAAGTATATCATTGAAGATGATGTGGAGGATGAAATAGTTCTTCCTACAAGGCCTTGCTTTCCAAAGCTCAAATATGTTGAAATAGAAAATTGCAACAAGTTGAAATGTGTCTTTCCGGTCTCCATATGTAAAGAGCTTCATGGGCTGGAGTTTTTAATTATAAGAGAAGCAATTGAGCTACAAGAAATATTCAGAAGTAAAGATGGTCAGAAAGTTGAGATTCCAAATCTAAAGAAGATAGAACTTATCAACCTACCCAGCCTCTGCTTGACACAGGAAATCCAGTTTCAAAATGTAAAAGATCGTCATGTGGAGAATTGTTTTCAAAAGCAGTCTTTGACTTCAGCATCAACTTCAGGCATCCTCCCAGAAATTAGTGATGTCGACTTCGGTACACACTTTACCCAATAATTTTTAAATGAATGAAGTGTTCATTGCAAATAATAACATATTACGGAGTGATATTTACAAAAAAAACTTTTACGAAAATTATTCTTATGTTTTATAAGAAGTAAACAACCATTTTGGCCTCAACTGAGGTAGTTGAGACCTCAAAAATCTTGATGTCGTGGCTGCGATCACGGTCGCATAATTTTGTAAATCCTTGATAGAAGGTTTAATATTATATAAAACATAAATTTGTGATAAACTTTTAATTATCATGAGAAAACTCTTTTATTGATTTTAATCTACGATATTTTGTTGTAGGTAATATTAACCCAGCAGCTGGACATGAGTCGACTTCTAAACAGGTCAATACTAATCAATTTGCAGGCCTAGTGTAAAGATGCATATAAAAACCAACCAATTATAACATATTCAAGTTATAAAATCAAATGTGTTCTCTTTTGAGCATATAAAAACCAACCAATTAACAAAGGTAGATCATGAATTTGTTGAAAATGCTCCTCCTCTAGTGTAAAGATGCATGCCAACATTAACAAATTCACTCAAAAAAAAAATAGAAGTATAATTTGCAGGCCTTTTCCAAGTCCCTTGGATAATTCTGTCCATTCAACAGGTCTTGCTAAAAGAAGAATCAACAGGTCAACAATGTTTGATGAACCAACAACATCTACTTGGAGAAACTGATACCACTCTCAAACCTTCTCATGGAAATAATGTAATACAATTTATTTAAATACTTTTTAGATACCTGCTGCAACTTATTTACATTATCATGCAATGTATTGTATAGTGTTTGAAAGAAATCAAGGAGCAGAGTATTCAAGAGGAATCAAGATTCTGGAAAAGATATTTCAACGGTGAGAAAGCCACCAACACAATTAGTTTCTCCACGAGTCTAAACAAGAGGCATTCCACCTATTGTGCTTATATTAAATGACTCTTTTTCAACTCAAGAATGAAATTATATGATCAACTTAAATATCATTTTAATTTTATGCGAGTTTCAAGACAAGCGTTGAAGAAGGAACTACATTAGATAATGTCAAGACAACAACATCATCAACTCATTTAGAATCAATTAGTTCATCATCGAGCCATTACATACTTCGAGCATAAAACATCTTCACAGGTAAGTTTATAGTATGCTACCAAGCTTTTGATCATGTTCTTCTACTCATATTATTTGTTTATTTGAATCTGTGTAGGAAGTTGGTTATGGAAAACAATCCATGCCACCTCTTTCAACTAGTCAGACTAATGATCGAAAGGTTAAAGATGAAAACCAAAGTGCAGAAATCATTGAAGATTTTCCAGTTGGGGTTGAAGTTCAAGAAGAATTAGCACACAAATTGATTTCTTCACAGGTCTGTTCTAATCAATCTTTTTAAAGCGGGAAATGAATATTCTAAGGCCTTACTTAATACTCTCTTTGTTCCTTATTACTTGTTTTTTAGACTTTTTACACATACCAATGACCCTAATAAATTTTATTACTTTTAATACAACTATTTATCTTTTACTTAAAATACCCTTAATCATTTAATATCTCATTCCATCTATTTCTCTCTATAATAAATACTTAAGGCCAATATTGACAAAATAGTAATAAATGTTGCATTAGCGACTAGTAATAAGAAACAGAGGGACTAATAAATATAATCAATGTCTCAATATCAATGATGCATCTATTTACAGGAGTTGCTGAATGAACCATCATCGAGTCAACAATGTTTGATGAACCAACAACATCCACTTGGAGAAATTGATACCACTCTCAAATCTTCTCCGGGAAATAATGTAATGCCTTTTAATTATACATTAAAATCTAAAATATAAAATGAAATAAATTTTGGTTTGAGTAATTTTTAGATATTTGTTGCAACTTGTTTACATTACTATAATGTTATACGATCTATATTTCATAGGCTTTGGAAGAAAATAAGGACCAGAGCGTTCCAGAGGCTTCAACATCAGAAAAAGATATTACAACTTTGCCTGTTAATTTGGAAACAAGGAACAAGCCACCAACACAACTTGTTTTGCCTGAGTCTAAACAAGAGGCACTCCACCTATTTGTTCTTATACTATTTTGACTCGTTTTAATACACAAGAATGAAATTATTTGATCAACTTAAATATCATTTTAATTTTATGCAGAGTTTCAAGACAAATGTTGCAGAAGGAACTGTATTTGATAATGTCAAGGTAGAAACATCATCACTTCATTTCGAATCAATTAATTCTTCATCAGAGCCATTAGTTACTTTTGAGTATAAAACTATTTCACATGTGAGTTTATAGTATGAAACCAAGCTTTCATTCATTTTCTGAGATTTCTAGTCTCTGCAGTTGCATCAAAGTTTTGGGAATTTGTTCAATAATTGTTGAAGCTTTACACTCATTTTTTATTGTTTTTTTATTCTTATTCTTCTAGTAGTGAAATCAAGCTGTTTTTTTTATAGAGATGATGATATTATTTGTTTATTTCAATATGTGTAGGAAGATGGTGATGGAAAAATCTCTGTACCTTCTCTTGCATCACAGTCTCTTTCAACTCCTAATAAAGGTATTTTCTCCCATCAATCCATCTTTAATGAATTTATTTCTTTGGTGCTCAAGAGGCTTAATTATCCATCCCTTCACTTTCAGGGAACCCTTCTCAAATAGTGGAAAGTTTAAGCTCTTCTTCTCTAATCACATGGGAGCTTCAACAACTTGTCTCCAACAAGCATTTAGCTTCAGAGAACTTGTCTTTGTTGGTTGATTTCCTTGTTAAGCATCCTTTTGTTCGTTTAAGGGATAATTCACTGAGTAATAGATACAAAGGTTACGCCTACAACAGTCTAGCTGAGCTATTAAAATTCCTCCAGACACATAGCGTGTTGGATGTGTTAGAGTCAAGCCGCTCTGAATTTGTAGAGCTCTTACAAGATGCTCGCAGATTTTCTTTTGATAAGAGATGGTTGGATGGTATTGAGAAGCGTGCCTTGTTTCCTGATTTACATGTCTCTCAAGATGCATTAGAAAAACTACTGCATTCCAAGCAACAAGTCACCAAGGAAATTGAAATGTTGCATTTGAAGATAGGCATATTTACTCAACACGTAGAAGAACTTAAGCATAAATTGACATCCTCTGAAGTTGATTTGGAGAGTATCATTCAAAAAGAGGCACAAGCTTTTGAGTCAAGGGTCGCTCTAAGTGCCCCTCTTGGCTATTAGACTATACAACACAAATAAAAGAGGCAAGAGAGAATGAATATTTATAAAACTGTTTTCTACTTGTAAGAAAATACTTTGTGATAATAAGTGCACAAAGATATACTTGTTTTTTTGTGGGGGTACTCTTTCCTGTCAGGGTCTTATTCCCATTGGGTTTTGGCTCTGGGAGGTTTTAACGAGGCCCCCGTGCATCTGCTTATATCTATTCAAGTTGAAGTACTCTTTGTACTCCCGCTAATATATCGCTATGCTTATAAAAAAACTTGTATTATGTGCATAAATTTCTTCCTCTGTAATGAGTACTTTTATGGTTGAGAGTTGATTATGTTGAATCGCTGTTTGTTATCTAATGCAATTATAAAAGTTTAAAACCCAAATTTTGTGTGTAACTATGTCAAGGGATATGATGAATATTAGATGTTTCGAGTAAGGCATGTACAGATCCTCACCCATCAACTTAAAAAAGAGTCTGCACAGAACTAATAATGTTTTCAGGATCATTTTCTCAAACAAAGTGCTACTTAAAGAAAGAGAAGGTTTCTTCCCTTCCACCTACTTCGCTTTACCTTCTTTCTCTCGCTTCTTTTTTCTTAAACTCGGTTAAGCAAACTTTCAGTACTAACTTAATTACAACAGTCCAAATACAAATGTCCATATACTCTTCTCAAGCCTACTATGACTTTTCTTACATTTATTGGGAAATCATTAGATCCCCTGGATATTGCTTCTCCATAACCATTTCCACTTTCTCATGATCTAATTCTTAACCCCTACACCAAAACAGATATGGGAGAGGGTATTAGGCTTGTAACAAAAAAATATTACATATATCACTAAAGGGCTTCAAAACCAATCAAATCAAAGATTTCACAATCATGTGCAACATACTTATCCACGCATATTTCCTTCCACATATCTCGACTTGGTAACTTTATGTGAATGCAAACAGAGGAGACTAGTGAGTTCATGATACAACATCTACTCTTATTAAGTGCTAGAAGGGTAAATACATCATTTGATGGATTTATGATAGAAGAAATAAGAAGAATAAATTATATAATATTTAGGAAGTAGTTATTGGTAGTTATTGGTGTTAGTTTGAAGTTGAATTGTGGGCACAATTAAGGTACTCATAACATAAATTTGGGTATTGCACCCAGTGTATTCTCGAGCAATTTCCACTTGGTAAAAAAAGTCATCATGTTTCAACTTAGTCAAAAAATAAAACAACCACATTTGCCTTATTAAGGTGCAGCACCCAACTAATTGATAAGGGTAATTAAGAATTTGGAGATATTGGTGTGTGTTAGTTTGAATTTGCCTTGAATTGTTAGTTATTTGGTTTGGGTGTGGCTTTGATATAAATATATATATATATATATATATATATATATATATATATATATATATATATATATATATATATATATATATATATATATATTGTTTGTCTTTTAGATAGTTATGTTTGGTGGTTATTGAAGTTTAAGGCCGTAAGTAGTTACTTACGAGAATTGCTCAGGACCCTTTGAGTTGTAATCTCTACTCTAATTATCTATAATAATCGGAGGTTTCCATTCCAAATTTCCTTCTTCATAATTCTGTCTTTCTATTATTGTTGTTACAAATTCTGGTTTCTATCAGTTCAGCAGGTAAAAATGAAAATATTGTTGTATGGAAAAAGTGAGACTTCTAGGTGCTGTGAAACATACCTTCACTTGTATGGATATTGTTTCAACTAATAATATTTTCAGGGCCATTTTCTCAAACAAAGTGCTTTTCAAAAAGAAGGTTTTTATCCCTTTCTCTAACATCTTCCTCTTCGTCTTTATCGATCTTTCTCTCGCTTCTTTTTTCTCAAACTCGATTAAGCCTACTTTGAGTAATAAATTAATTACAATATATTCCAAATACAAATGTCCCTATACAGTTCATCAAATTTTTATATGATTTTTCTTCAGTTTTTTGGGAAATCATCAATATATTGTTACGTTTTTATATATACTAGGGCATTCTCGTGCTGCTTCTTCTATTTTGATATAGTAGATATTTATATAGTCGTACTGTGAAATGTATCGTTCTATTTTTAATTTAACTAATTTAGATTAATTAATAATATTTTGGTGGTTTCTTGTTGTCATTTCTTTCTGACTCATCTCTTGCTTGTGATTGCATGAAAAAATAATCGATGTTAGTGGAAAAAACTATTTCGTGATAAAATACGTAAAGTGCGATATTAAGCAGTGTGTTTTAGGTACTTTAGTATTCGGAAAAAAAATTAAGTATTCAAATTCGCAAAGTTTGTTCCTTCATAGCCAATTTTGTGAACAAAAAAATTATAATTTTATGACAAAATACGTAAAGTGCAATGCTAGCGTTTAGTTAATAAATAACAAAATAGCTGATAAATGTAAAAATATGACATAAAAGGATATTTAGTTAATGATTAAATTATTTAATGATAACAAATTATAAATGAGGAAAGAGAAGTAATTTAAGAAAAATAAAAGGGTACAAGTGAAACGATATCCACTATCTGCTAGCGTTTGAAAAAATGCTATTTGAAGTAGCGTTTGAAAAAACACTAAACACTACCAAAAAATGTCAAACACTAGTACTTACCAAACACACGTTCTCTTCACCCATTAGTTTCATCCGCTAGCGGATGGGAAGTGCCAAACAGAGCCTTAAACTATTAAATAAAATATCTTTATATATAAAGACTGTCTGTGGCTCCATTTGTCGCCAGACTTTTTTTTATTTTACAAGCTCTCTATTTTTTAAAGAGATCATTTTTGTAATTTTTGAGAATTTTTTTCCTTTTTTTAAGTATGCATTTTTTTTTTGTCATTTTGTCAATATGCAACTTTTTTCATGCAAATTCAATGCGCAGCCAACCTAAAATCTTTAGTTAGGGAATGCAAAAAGAATTTCATTATCAAAATTGTTGATTCAAAGAACTTTTGGATTTTTTTAAATATTCTCATTTGATTCACTAAAATTAAAAAACCAAAATATTTAACTCCAAAATTATTTTAGACCAAATCATCAATTTTGTCATTGAAGTGTATGAAAATAATAAGTGGTCTCCAGACTTGTTATTAAGAATTGTGCCCTATTTCCTCTACATCACTATTAAGAACTACCCCAATATTTGCTCTAATGGTGAACTCTTTAAGGATAACTATAATTAATGTTTATGTTAAGAACCGAGATCGTTGGGGAGAACTGAGATCGATTAGTGAAAAACACTCTCCTCCACCTAGTAAATTTTAATTGTGAACCTTTTGAACAAATAGGTTCTTTGAGGTGACACTTAGCGGATCAAGGTTTACGAACCCCACTGCATATGCTCTAATAAATAACATGAATAAACCGTACACATGTCATCTTGTCCGTGAAAAACAATATAAATAGGACCCAAGGATTACACCTTACGTTCAACACCAAAGAAACTACTTTGTGTAGATTCGTGTTAAGCCCCTTTATATATTGTACAGTGGGTGATCAAGAACCGTTGGATCTGTACGGAGCCTGGTAGGAGATGCAAGCGCTGATCAGCCTTGGTTTGGGCTGAGTAGCGCCTTTCTTAATGGGTTGGGCCTTCGGCCCACTCCAGAACAATTCTCAATCCAAGATTATCTGTGTACTATTTAATCATATTATGTTTTAGTTTTTAAGCTAAGTTTTCTTTTAAAAAAAACTGCTTTGTCATTAGAAAATAGCATAAACAAAGTATATTATCATAAAGAAAGCAGCGCAACACTTTTTTTTTTTTTGGGTGATCTCTAGATTTATGTTAGCCTTTTTTATATTAGTTAATTTTAACTCCGTTTTAAATTATTTTTTTCTTGGAAAAAACCGAACTAACCGAACCAATCCAAACCGCATTTGTTTGGTTTGGTTTGGTTCGGTTTTATTTTAGGAAGCCAACCGAACCAAACCAAACCGCATGTAATTTTACCTTGCGGTTCGGTTCACTTTTTGTCTCAAAACCGAACCAAACCGCACCGCGAACGCCCCTAGTACTATTTAATCATATTATGTTTTAGTTTTTAAGCTAAGTTTTCTTTTAAAAAAAAACTGCTTTGTCATTAGAAAATAGCATAAACAAAGTATATTATCATAAAGAAAGCAGCGCAACACTTTTTTTTGGGTGATCTCTAGATGATAAGCTAACAACATCCACTTGGAGAAACTAATACCGCTTTCAAACCTTCTATGGGAAATAATGTAATATCATTTTATTGTACATTAAAATCTAAAAAATAAAATGAATTAAATACTTTATAGATATGTGTTGCAACTTGTTTACATTATTATAATGATATACAATGTATATTCTATAGTCTTTGGAAGAAATAAAGGAGCAAAGTATTCAAGAGGCTTCAACATCAGAAAAGGCTATTACAACAGTTTTGTCTTCTAATTCAGAAATAAGGAGAAAGCCACCAACACAATCAATTGCTTTTTGACTCTGCCACTCTTAAAGTTCTCTAGACATGGTTGAAAGATGAATACACTACGCCAGATTTGTCAAAAAAGAGCGCCCCTATAAGCAGCGCTTTAAGTAAAAACGCCACGGATGGACAAAACAGCTAACCCATACCCAGCGTTTTTTAAAAAAATGCTGCCCATCGCCTTTAAACGCACTAGTCATACCCAGTGTTTTTTAAAAAACGCTGGGTATGGCTTCACGCGTGCTCCCAATACCCAGCGCTTTTTAAAAAACGCTGGGTATGGCTTCACGCGTTCTCCCAATACCCAGCGCTTTTTAAAAAACGCTGGGTATTGGGTCACGCGTTCTCCCAATACTCAGCGTTTTTTTAAAAAACGCTGAGTTTCTTCACGCGTTCTTTTTCTCTCCTTTTTTCTCTCACGCGTTCTTCATCTCCGTCTTCCTCTCTTCCCCACTCTTCGTCTCTTCCCCACTCTTCATCTTCACGCGTTCTTCATCTCCGTCTCCCTCTCTTCCCCACTCTTTGTCTTCCCCCTCTTACTCCGTCGTCGCCGTCAACTCCTCCACTTCCCCCTCTCCCTTATCTCTTAGATCTTCTTCTCCACCCCCAATTTGAGAAATCCTCCACCGATGCATCAAAATCCCTCTTCCATTGCTGTTGATACGCGTGATGGTATTCGATTGGAATTTCAGGTATTTTCTTTTCCGTTTAAAATTGATTGTTAGGAATTAAAATTTAAGTTCTCAGTTTTATGATGATGTTATTTGATTTGAAACCCTCATCTCTTTCCCTCTTTCATTTTCATTTACTCTCTCTTTCTTGATTTTATCCTCTGTTGTGATGACTAGAAATTCCTACCGCCATTTACTATTTTCTCGCTTCATTTAGTCGAGGAAACGGTAAGTGGGTGCGTTAATTTTAGCTTTTGTATTGCGCATACAGAGGTTGTTCCTCTGTTCATTAATGGCGAATAATGGAAACCCACTTTTCATCGAAATTGCACTAGTTAGGTTTTCTTGTTTTTTTCTTCTCGTGGAATGAAATGTGTCTTGCTATTCATAACTTAATTTGATACAAATAGTTTTATTGACAATTTGGATCTCTGTGGGAGGCCAGTTCAGAAGCAATACCCAATATCACTTGCTTTCCCTTTGGTGATACCTCATGTTGAACGTGATGAAGCTGCAGGAAAATCAAATTTGGGGATTTGATTTCTAAATACTATCTTATATGGCTTACTATATTCATAAATTATTTACATTATACATATGTAATTCTTGCATCTTTTCAACCTAGTGATTGTGTATAAAAGTCTGGCTAGGGCGAATGCTGAGTTTGGTGGATTTGCAGCTGCAATGGTGAAATATCCAGTTTGGGTTATGAGTGTTGTTCCCTTTGATGCAAAGAACAATAAACTTGGTGTTATCTATGAACGAGGCCTTATAGGAACTTACATGGATTGGTATTTATCATATTTACTTCTCCTTTTTAATTTAACATATCTATTGTATTGTATGTATATTGATCTAGAGTTGACAGTCATTAAGGTTCTGACTTCGTGACATGTGTTTACCATAAAAAGATTTCTGCTGAAAGTAAACTATTCAGCATTTTGTTTTGGAAGTAATTAATTTTACCTAATTATTAGTTTCAAAGCGTCACCACACACAGACATGTGCCGCACTACTTGTTATTTTATTTTGCAGTGAGTTTTTGTTTAAGTTGAAACTTGATTTTGCACATGTATGACCCAATACTGCATTAAATCTGTTGTCATATTCTAACAGTCTAAAAGTTACTATATTAAACTATTTATTATTGGCATGCACACATGACAATGGCACAATTTCTTATGTTTGATTCGTACTAGTAGTATAGTATTTTAGCACTATATATATAAGCTAGAAAGGCTTCTTCTGATACGGGAAACTAAACAAATATGTTCTGTTCTGATTTTTATTTATCTTTGTCATGTTTTCCTAGATCTAAAGTATCTCGTACTGCCCTTTGACTTTGATGAGGTTACATAGTTATATAGCTTGACTTTTGAGGGGTACTTGACTTTGTTGAACTTACATAGCTTCTGGTAACGTTGATTGTACTAGTTATATAGCTTTATTGTCAACATATATATAGTTGGAATTGTAAGTGATATCTTGATTGGAATGTGCTTCTTGTCCTTGGTTGAAGAAATAGATATTGGAAGTTCATATTGTTTCTTCTATCTTTATTTAAAGTAAATGAAGGTTGAAATTTCTTTATGTGTCTGGTATTTAGGATGCAGGAAAAAGGAAAAGTTTGCATCATAGATTTATATAACTCTCATGCTTTTAGAGTAGAGGTGAGGTGACTACTAATGATTTATACACTCTATTGCAGGGTATGACTACTAATTTCTTTGGATTATTATTGTATTTATATAAAGTTTTGAATGTTCAGTAGCAATAGAATTGGACCTAACAGAGTTGTTTGACTCTATTGTTGCAGTGTTCAAGAATGGGGGTTGGCTTGGTGTAGATACTTCTCTAATTAACTTAACGTGGTCCGTAGACATATGATTTTCTATGTGATGTGTCCATAAACATAAGTAGAAGTAAAGCATTCACATTGTGTGACATTCTTTTTCTTAAAAGTTTTCTCATCTGACTTGGAAACATCATGTGGCATTAATAATTTGATCACAAGTTTTTGTTAACAGCTTTGGCATTTTTTCCTCTCTTTGTTTTGGAGCGGTGGAGGTTATGTGTATGTT
Source organism: Oxytropis ochrocephala (assembly GCA_020916435.1). NCBI lineage: Eukaryota > Viridiplantae > Streptophyta > Magnoliopsida > Fabales > Fabaceae > Oxytropis > Oxytropis ochrocephala. The sequence continues at coordinate 42,418,865 of CM037089.1, forward strand.
TTGTTTTGCTTTTGCAGTTAGTAGTTTTTAAAACCACAGAAATCAATTACTATATTGTGTTCGTTCTCCAGTCCCTATACTCATTCCATCCTTAGTTGGTTCTATGATTGCTTTTACAGTTAGTTTTTTCCAGCAGTTTGTTAAAGTACAGCTCTCCCACTTTGCATATTATAGTAAAGCTTGATGGAATTTCATCTACGAGTTCACGTTACGGTGGCTAGGGAGGGATGAAAGAAGTGGCTTATTTTTGAAGCATTGGGAGTGCGATTCTGATCCTGCACGTCAGACATTAGGATGGCTAGCGTTTTTGGGCATTGGTAGCGTTTTAAAACGCTAGAGAAGCTGGCGCTACTAATGCGTACACCCCATTAGTAGCGTTTTAAAAACGCTAGCCATTGACCCAGCGTGTTTTAGACATACGTAGCGTTTTATATAAAACGCTAGCCATTGACCCAGCGTGTTTTAGACATACGTGGCGTTTTATATAAAACGCTAGCCATTGACCAGCGCCTTTTTACAATTCCTAGCGTTTTAGTAAAACGCTAGGGATCCCATAGCTCTTTTTACTACCATTCCTAGCGTTTTATATAAAAACGCTAGAGATCCCATAGCTCTTTTTACTACCATTCCTAGCGTTTTAAATTAAAACGCTGGGATACTATAGCCCTTTTACTACCATACCTGGCGTTTTATGTAAAACGCTAGGGATGCTATAGCAACTTTTATTAGCATTCCTAGCGTTTTAGTAAACGCTAGGATGCTATAGCACCTTTTTTACTACCATTCCTAGCGTTTTTACATAAAACGCTAGGGATGCTATAGCACCTTTTATTAGCATTCCTAGCGTTTTTTCTGTAAAACGCTAGGGATCCTCTAGCTCCTCTTTACAATTCCTAGCGTTTTATCTATAAAACGCTAGGTATTGACTAATTTTTTTAAATATTTTTTTATTTTGGTTTGTTCTCCATTTTAATTACAACCTATAAATTCATTCCCTTCCAACAAAATTCAGAAAATACATTCCAATCCAATATCGTTCAAACAAAATTCAAAACTTGCTACAAAAAGCTATTATGAAAATACATTCCAATCAAATCCAATCCAATCCAATATCATTCAAAAAGCTACAAAGTAACAAAATTCAGAAAATACATTCCAATCCAATCCAATATCATTCCAATACAATATATACAACAACTAACTATTATGAAATTATCTCAAAACTTGCTACAAAAAGCTAGAAACAAAACGCACCACTCCCCTTACTGTGTAAGTTGTTCAAAGTGAGTAATTCTGGATATTTTTAAAGTTTGGAAAAATACTGAAAAATAAAATGAAATAAAATTAGAATTAAAATGTTTATTAAATGTGAGTAAGTATTATATATAATATCAATATAAAAAGAAATCTAAGTAGTTACCTTGGTTGGGATTGTTACTTTGTCATGAGTGATAATCTTTTCATAAACCTCATAACGTAGTACTGACAATCATTGTTGTTTGGTTGTTTAGGACACTACAAAGCAAAAGATCATTATAACTTAATTGTCACATTTTATGACCAAAAATTCAATTAAAATTATAAGAATGATTAAAAAGCTTACGCTATGGGTAGCCATCTTGTTTTACTCGTAGATAATCCCAAGTATTCTTTCAAAGCAATCAGAACGTCATACATATATATATATAATGTTAAGTTGAACAAAATACATATATTAAATTATACAAATTAAAATGAGAGGGTTACACATACACACCTCTCAACTGATTCTACGAAGTCTACGTAGACGTTGTAATGGCCTTGAAGTGAATCCAGATAGTAGACAACATTTTGCTTAGGGTTTATTGCAAAGAGTACCCAATGTTGCCTGCAAGTAAATGAATCACGAATGAGTACACATTAATTTACACTATAATACAATCCTCAAAATAATTAAACAAGTGATTGAAGACTAAATTTCTCACCCATTATTGAGTGGTGCCAAAAATAAAGAGTCGCCCTTCAAATGCTTGGCTTCCATGAAGCGTGAATGGATATAACTTTGTACTTCACTCTTAATAGCCGTAATACGTTCCTCTGTATTACCTTGCTTAAACACAACGATACACGCCGGACACAAGAAGAAATACTTCTGTGTCCGTTGAGAAGGGACCAGAAGACGATTGTACAAAAACCTATAAATAATATATATACAACTTTCGAGATCCTCATATATATACTCTAATATATACTCTAATATAAACAACTATTGTGTACAAATAATTTAATACATACCTCTGGTATACTCTAATATCGATGGCAAGCGGTGGCCCAATCCATCTCAACTATAGCTTTCATATCCTCGATGTTGATCATTACCAATCGCTCTTCGGGCCCACAATGTTATCGGGCGGTAAAAAAATTTGGTCGTCTGGTTCATTTTTTGAATGTGGACCTTTAGAGAATCGATGTACTTACGGAATTCATCAATGGGATATTGACCAACATGTTGGACTGGCCAGATAGATGTAGATGGTCGGGAGAGTTTGGTAGTGGAAGGGAAGGTCGAGACACTTTTATTGAAGGGAAGGTCGGGACACTTGGGGTACCTAGTATATATTAAAAAATGATTAATTAGTTAGTTAACACACATTATAGTCATCAACTTATTAACAAAAATATTGTCACTTACAACGACAAGTTGTTCAGGCCATGCCACAAAAGTACTAAGTGCTTGATCCACACTAAATATATCCGCATTAGCAATTGGAATGGGCAATGGTGCGGACTCTCTATTGAATAGTCTACCCTAACTCTCAAATGGTTTTCGGGCATGGCCTTGATTGTGCGATGTGGCACTCAATTGGTTACATATCAAACCCACTGCAACCTTTCGATGTGGGTTTGCAATATATAGCTCACATTCACGAGCTATCCTAAATCAATTATAAAGAAAAATAAATATACATGATAATTTTATCAAATACATATGTACAAAAAAAGCAGTCGAGTTTTGTTAAATACCGTGTTGAAGGGATGGTGCAATTATCTCGGGCGCTATGGGGTGCAGCGAGGCTCAATAGGTTCAGCAGGGGTGGTGCGGCAGGGATGGTGCACCAATCCTTTGTGCCAAGAGTCGCTTAAACATCTGTCTCTCTTCCATTAACACAAAGAACATTCTTGGATAGCTCGTCATACTTTGCCGCCATGACTTTACAATCCCCGCACTTTGCTTTGGCTCTTTGGCCCAAACACGGTTGTCGGAGGAATCCAATATCCATAACCTCTAATCCGACCACTGTCTCTCTTCCTTTCCCAAGGCACGAGCAAGGACATCTTGTTGACCATCACAATCACATTAAATCTCCTTGTGATACAGATTGTGATATGCTTTGCTGATGCACAAACATAAATAACGGATAAAATTAATAAACAAGTGTCAAGAGAAATTTAATCGACAATAAAAAATTATGTCCACGTGTCAAAAAAAATCGAGTAACGGATAAAAATAATAAACAAGTGTCAAAGAAATTTAATCGACAATAAAAATATGTTCACGTGTCAAAAAAAATCGAGTAACGGATAAAAATAATAAACAAGTGTCAAAGGGAATACTTACAATTTTGTCCTTGACCTCCTTAGTTTTCGGATCCACAATCTCCCCATCCTTGTTTTGTCGGGCCTCTAACCGCATAAAGACAACGATCAAGGATTCTTGAGTTGGATCTTTCCCTCTCTGCAAGAACTATTTAAGTTTAATAATTAATCAACTCAGAAATTAAAAGATTCATTAAATCATAATAAATTAAACTAATTGTGTCTTACCAATCTTTCTTCAAGAATTTGATATCCACTTGAACCTCCTCTATAAGGGTACTTTGGGATTAGAAGCTCTCACTTTATTGGCTTTGCTTTTTTTCTATTTAAAAACATAAGTATACATTAATGAATGATATCTTGTTGTGAAATATATATATATAACTTAAATAATTAATATACTAACCAGGAAATCCGGATCTGTAGTGCGTATATCTACAAATTTGGTCCAATCCTCCTTAGTTATAATTCCGGCATACTGATCTTTGGAGGCTCTGTCTCGATGGTCCCATCAGTAGATTTTCGTATACTTTTTCCCCACATCGCTTCTATATGTCCGATGCAACCTTCCCCGCTTCCTTGAGTATCCAATCTCTTCTGCATCATCGACATCAAAGTGTTTCTACTTATACATAAAAATGGATTAAATAAATACAACTAAAAATTCACTAAATAAGATTATTAAAGAGGTCTAAAATTATATACCATATTAAGGACCAAAAATCATCTTTCAGCTTTAGGCAAAATCAGATTATCTTTCTCATTCCAACTTTTATTGAAATTGGAAAGATTTGTTTCACCTTAGTACCAATAAAGCTAATTAAATTTGTGCCGTTGTCTCCAATTGGCAAACCTTTAACACTCCATCGGACCTTAAATAATTAAATCATTAAATAATTAGATAACTTGGAAAGGTAGAGAACAACATTAATAATTAGTAATTAACTTACCTTATATTTCTCGTGTCCTTTACTTATCCGATGGACGATATTCTTTTTCGATGTAATTCCTGGGAGTGAACTTCTTTGTGTTTCTATCACCCCCATCACCACCACGACTACTCTCGTGATCACTATGTGATGCCATCGGACTTGCAATGACCCAAATGAAATAGACTCAAGGAGTTTTAGCTTTCTAATTGTTTAGAACCAACAAACACTTAACAAAATATAGAAGAAGCCATGCACTAAGTAACAGTGAAAGCCATGCACTAAGTAACCTAGAGTAAACATACATAGGAAAGACATGCACTAAGTATATAACCTAGAGTAAACATATATATGAAAGCCATGCACTAAACAGAGAAAGCCATGCACTAAGTAACCTAGAGTAAACATACATAGGAAAGCCATGCACTAAGTATATAACCTAGAGTAAACAGAGAAAGCCATGCACTAGGAAAGCCATGCACTAGTCAAGTTAATAATGCTATCTAAGCTAGACTAATCTAACAACTAATTAGATACAACATTGAGCTAAATAACAGAGAAAGCCATACAAAAGATACATAACAAACCATAAAAAAACCATAACAAATAGTCATTGCAGTGAGAGAGGTGGAGAGTACGTGAGTTCAGAAATACCTTTTGAAAGGGAGAGAGAGTGAAGAAAAAGGAGACAAATGGGAGGGTTTCCTGGGTCGTAGCACCAAGGAGAGAGAGGGAGAGCTGGTACGGCGTGGAGATGAACGAAGATGAACGAAGAGGGTTTCCTGGGTCGTGGAGGTTCGCAACGGTACGATGAACGAAGAGGGTAGATGAACGAGACTTCTACGTGAGTGTGTTCTGGGTTTTTCTGGGTTCTGGGTTGTTCGTGGAGGGTTTCCTGGGTCGTGGAGAGAAGTTAGGTAGATGAAGAGACGTCTACGTGAGTGTGTGAGGGAGATGCGCGCGCTTGTAAAAATTTTAATAGCATCCCTAGCGTTTTTACATAAAACGCTAGGGATCATCTAGCGCGTGTTTACCATTCCTAGCGTTTTTACGTAAAAACGCTAGGGATGCTATTAAAATTTTTACTACAATTCCTAGCGTTTTTACGTAAAACGCTAGGATGCTATTAAAATTTTTACTACCATTCCTAGCGTTTTATGTAAAAACGCTAGGGATGCTATAGCGCTTTACAATTCCTAGCGTTTTACGTAACGCTAGGGATGCTATAGCACCTTTTACTAACATTCCTAGCGTTTTATGTAAAACGCTAGGGATGCTATAGCACCTTTTACTAACATTCCTAGCGCTTTATGTAAAAACGCTAGGGATGCTATAGCACATTTTTACTAACATTCCTAGCGTTTTATGTAAAAACGCTGGGGATGCTATAACACCTTTTTACTACCATTCCTAGCGTTTTAGAAACGCTAGGGATCCTCTAGCTCCTCTTTTACAATTCCTAGCGTTTTATTTTAAAACGCTAGGTATTGAATAATTTTTTAACTTTATTTCTAGCGTTTTCACTCTAAAACGCTACCTATTGACTGAATTTTTTTTTAAATATTTTTTTTATTTTGGTTTGTTCTCCATTTTAATTACAACCTATAAATTCATTCCCTTCCAACAAAATTCAGAAAATACATTCCAACAAATTTCAGCCAATATATCATTACAAACCAATATATAGATACACACATATGTACATATCACCAAATTAAAAGACCATATTAAACTAACAATTACTTACAACATAATTAATATATATCCAAATCATACAACATAATAAGTAACTTAGATTATGAAACTCAATGACTACTGTCTTGACCACTAGATCTCATGATCACTAAGTGATGCCATCTGACCTGCAATATAACATATATAATCCATGTACATTGTTAAATTTACAAAAACAATATAAATATTATCTATTAATAAAAAATAACGATATATCATTAAGTCTATATTACCTTTTCCTTTTCCTAGATAAAATTTTGTTTGCAATTCGCGTCTTGGTATTTTTTTCCGACGAATAATAATTCCATCATTATGATCTTTTCTAAAATATACAACATCCTCTATAGAAGTATTTTCCCTATTATTAGTTCCGATGTTCGAAGAAAGGTCGCCCTCAACACCAACATCATCGGTGCTTCATCATCATCGTTGTTATACACAAATTTTTTGTCACCAATAGAACAATAGACCAATTGATATTAATCGGATCGGTGACATAAAACACTTGTTGAGCTTGCGATGCTAAAATAAAAGGTTCATCTTTATATCCTAACTTGTTGAAATTCACCCGCATGAACCCTAATTCATCAATCAGAAACCAAGATTATTGTCAACCCATTCACATTTGAACACGGGCTCTGAAACATATTGTAATCCAACTCCCATATGTGTTCAATGAAGCCAAAGTAAGACATATTCGCATATATGGGATTTCTATCTTTGCACTGGATGCATGCATAGAATGAGCTACAAGAGTCACCCCACTATTTTGCATTTTACTCGATCATCTTGTTCTTTTGTATAGAAAGTGCACTGCTTCATTAGATAGTCATGTAAGAGAAGACATGTATATTTGGACCTTTTGCTAACCATCTCAATCTTTTTGAAATCGAAGTAGGATTCAAACACACTCACCATCAATGTGATGTTTTAGCCACACTATGAAACTCCTATTGTGTTCTTTTGCTAACCAAACTTGCTTCTTTCCCGAATTGACTCTTAAGAATCTCCTTGTGCTTGGCAACATATGAATCAACCTCACTATCATTGTGAAGAACGTACAAGTGTGCTTGCTCTAGTTCTTTCCTTGATACCATCACTAATTTAGTTCCCGTCATCCCTTTACTAATCCTTCCTCGCATGACGAGACCTTGGCAAATCCCACGAATATTCAAGACTAGATAGATAGCCCGTGCAAAAAACTCAATAGCCTCCTCAACTATGTAGCGCTCAACAATACAACCTCAGTCGTGATCGATTTTTCACATATCCTTTTAATATCTTCATGTAACGCTCAAACGGATACATCCATCTCATGTAACATACGGGCCACACAATTGTGTCTCTCTAACCGGATGAACTATTAGATGAATCATTATGTCGAAAAAGGAAGGTGGGAAATACATCTCAAGCTCACACAAAGTGACAAGAATTTCTCTTTGCAATGTTGGCAACTTTCCAGTGTCAATCACTCTACTACAAATCGCCTTAAAGAATAAACAAAGTTTGGTTAAGGTCCGACGCACTTTCTTAGGCAAAATGGATCGTATACCAATGGGTAGCAAATTCTCCATGAGAACATGACAATCGTGGGACTTTAGAGACTTTAACTTGAGGTCTTTAATCGATACAAGAGTCGCCACATTTGAAGAGTATCCTCCGAACTTTAACTCCATGAAGAAACTCACAAAAGACAGTCTTCTCCTTTCTAGATAGAGTATGAGCTGCTGGAGGTAGATATGTCGTGTACCCTTCTTTACTCTGACCCAATTCAGGTCTCAAACCCATACTAACCAAATCCAACCTTGAGTTGATGGTATCTTTAGTCTTACCCGACATATTGAGTAAGGTACCAATGACACTTTCAAGACATTCTTTTCAACATGCATCACATCAATGAAATGCCTTACATATAATGACTTCCAAAGATGGCAACTCAAAGAAAATCGACTTTTCTTCCACCCCGTTTGGCAATCTCTCCTGCAAAAGGCTTCCCAAATTTAATGTTCAAATCTTCCACCTTTTCAAATACCTGTTCGCCCGTCAAAGGCGGGGGAGCTCTACGTGTTTCTGTATTCCCATCAAATGCCTTTCTCCACAATCGATAGTGATGAGTTGATGGCAAAAATCTACGATGACCAAGATAGATATTCTTCTTACCATGTTCCAACCACATCCAACTGTGTTATCTTCACATATAGGGCATGCACATCGCCTTTGTTCTGTACTGATAGATTGCCGTATGCAGGAAAGTCGTTAATTGTGCCAAAGATCATAGCCCTCAGGGTGAAACTTTCTTCTCTGAACCCATCATACACCTCTACCCCAATCTCCCACATTTGCTTCAAGTCTTCAATTAAAGGAGCCAAGTATACATCAATATCATTTCCTGGTTGTTTGGGCCCAGAAATTAACAAAGACAGCATCATATATTTGCGTTTCATGCAAAGCCACGGCGGTAAGTTATAAATCGCCAAAATCACGGGCCATGTACTGTGGGAGCTACTCTGGATACCGTGCGGGTTAAATCCATCAGCAGACAATGCAAGGCGTAGGTTTCTCGGGTCATCCCCGAAATTAGGATACTCAATATTGATTTTTTTCCATTGCGGAGAATCTGCCGTGTGTCGTAGCATACCATCTTTAATCCTTTCATCCTCATGCCATGTCAAGTGTTTTGCATCTTCTGAACTACGATACATGCGCCTAAATCGAGGAATTATAGGAAAATACCACAACACCTTTTGTGGAGCAGACTCTTTCTTCTTATATGCATGGTGCATTACATTTAGGACACGACTTTAACAACGCATGTTCATTCCGAAATAAAATGCAATCATTCGGACAAGCGTGTATCTTCTCATAGTTCAAGCCAATAGACCCCAACATTTGCTTTGCATCATACGTCCGAGAAGGAAGCACATTATCATTCGGCAACATTTCTTTCGTAAGTGAGAGTAAATCGGTAAAGCTCTTATCCGTCCATCCGTGGCGAGTTTTCAAGTTATACAACTTGATCACACCAATAATTTTGTGAATTCATTACAACCCGCATACAATGGTGTCTCTCGCATCGAGTTATCAACTTCTCAAACATTTCAGGACAATCATTAAGATCCTCTTCAACCACCTTTGCCATCTCTTCAAATTCGTTCGCATCAAATGAATGTGTTCCGTGTCAACCGCGGCGCATATCTCTTACTAATATCATTCATATTTGAAGATTCACCTTTTTCTCACCGTGCATTATCCAACAAGTGTAACTTTGATCAATTCCATTCGCCTTTAAATGTCGTGGTCAACTCCTCTGCGATGAATCGATTTTACATAACAACACCTTAAACAAGGACATTTCATACCACTAGAAGTCCCTAAACGTTCAACAAAGACACCACAAAATAATCCACTCCAGTATGCATACTCCTTGGACGCAGACGATTGGCGGACATCCAATTTCTATCCATAATTGCCAAATATTTATAATAAAATCCTCGAGAAGAGAACTTTAACATATGACCCATCAAGCAATTCGAATATAATGAAGAATCAATTCATATAAAAAAAACAAAATTTCCTCTTTTAAATTTTTTTCAAACAATTAATTTATGTGTAACAAGAAGAGGCTAGTGGTGAAAAAAAAGAAGAAGAGTCTAGTGTGCACAAGTGACAAAACTAATATATTTCTAAACTAGAACCCACAATTAATATCTAACAAGAAAGAGAGAGAAAGGAAGAAAACTCACCAATGTTGTCTGCGAGTGAGAGAGATGATGTTCACCGAGAGAGATGATTTTCGTTGAGAGAGATGATGTTAATTTGAGTTAGGGTGTTAGGGTTTTGCGTTTACGGGTGAGTGATTTTGCGTTTACGGTAAGAGTGTTAGTTGAAAGAGGGAAGTAGCTCAATGGGAAACAAAAAAAAATTATTTAACCATACCTAGCGTTTTCTAAAAACGCTAGGGATCTATCTAGCGTGTTTTCTAAATACCTAGCGTTTTGAGTAAAAGCGCTAGGGGATATGTCTAGAGTGTTTACTAAATACCTAGCGTTTTATAAAAACGCTAGGGATCTATCTAGCGTGTTTTCTAATTGGCTAGCGTTTTGAATAAAAGCGCTAGGGATCTGCTCTAGCGTGTTTTCTAAATAGCTAGCGCTTTCTAAAAACGCTAGGATCTATCTAGCGTTTTTCTAATTGGCTAGCGTTTTGAATAAAAGCGCTAGGGATCTGCTCTAGCGTGTTTTCTAATTTGCTAGCGTTTTGAGTAAAAGCGCTAGGGATCTGTCTAGCGTGTTACCTAATAGGTAGCGTTTTACTTTAAAACGCTACTAATGGTGTAGCGTGTTATTAAAATGGCTAGCGTTTTTTTATAAACGCTACTAAAGGTGGCGATCTCTTTTTACAATTCTGGCGTAGTGAGTCTTTACCACATCCATAATAATTTCAATATATTGTTTTGACAAGTTTTTTGTGTAATGAATATGCCAAATATTTGCTGAAATCTGATTTTGAATTTACTTATCTTTTACTGATTTGGGTGGTGTAATAGTGGGTGTTAGACCACCTATAGTTGGCAACTATTGTGATGGATTATATAAGGGTATTGGAGACAGAACTCATCCTGAAAGAAAGGGAAACTCTTGATGTGTTGAAAGAATTGGAAAGTACCAAAAGGCTGGCTTCTTTAAGATTTGAGACCAAATTTTGCAGAATTTAAAGTGAATTTGATATCCAACACTTAGAATGCAAAAACTATGATCTAAAAATTGGGAAAACTATGATTTAAATACAACAAATTCATAGATATCACTATTAAAAAATATTTTGGATGTATGATTTAATTTTTTTTGTTGCAAATATAAAATGGAAAATACACAAAAACTGAAAAAAATAAAAAAAAATTAAACAATGGGCGCGCTTTTTAGGAAGCGCCCTATTTAAGGATCTGTTTGGGCAATGGGCGCGCTTTTTAGGAAGCGCTGCCTATTTGAGGACGTGTTTGGGCAATGGGCAGCGCTTTTTAGGAAGCGCTCGTGTTTGGGCAATGGGTGGCGCTTTTTAGGAAGCGCCGCCCATTGTTGGAGTGGAATACCCAGCGCCACGTTCGCTCAGCGCTCAAATACCAAAAGCGCCCATGGATGAAAAAAACGCTGCGCTATATACTAATTACATTTGTAGTGATACTATAGGAACTATAGTAATGGTTGATGGTCACAAAGTGACATTTAAGACACCAAAGGTCAAGGGTAGTTTGTAATGTGAATCCAAAGTTGTATAGTCATGTTGTTTAAATCAAACTGAGATGTAATGTGCACTTATACAAATATATGCTGTCTTCAAGTTTATTAGCAACAAGTGCAGATTTTTTTTTGACCAAACAAGTGCAGATTTCTTACCATGAATATTAAGTGATTTATATATCAACACTCTTGTAAAAAGCATAGTCAAATTAGTATTGAAAAAGACCAAATAAGTTTTAACAATTACTTATTAAGTGATTTATCGTTCACGAAACAGTTTTAATTGAAGGAATGATAACAGTGTTGTTGTTGTTGATGAGAGCACAGGTATCATTTGGTTGCGTCAGCCATAGAGTAAATTCTTCAGATTGTAGTAAATAACGCAACAAAATAGCAACAACTGAAGTACCTGCGAAAACAGAAACCGTTAGATAAAACAACCAGAGGCGCTAGTAGCTGTCCTGAAGAATTTATCCGCCTCTATAGCCCAAATTCTCCGAGATACAACCGGTCCTTCTCTATCACAGTAGTGATGGAGGTATCAGCAAGCTATGGAACCAGTCCTAGACAGATAAAACATAACATACTGTGAATTGGTTTAGCAAGCTATGGAACCCAAGACACATATTATATGTTTGAGGTTTTACTATCACATTACACCCCCACAATTCTTGCTGTTTTTCGCGGTGGTGCGCTACTAGGCCTTGGGCGTGCTCGGTATTCATGAGTGCTCTAGAGACCTCGCCAGGATCTCATGCAAGCGGCCCCACTTGACACTCATATAGGTGATTTCATCAATTGTATATGTTGCAAGTCATACACCACCCATAAGGGCTATGAAAATCATTAAAAGCTTTAACCTTAACCTTTTAACCTTGCAGACTAGCACTATCACAATCATAACACCATAGGAAGGGACAATAATAAAATTAATTTCTTGAAATAATTTTCAGTGCTAACAATATCAAGAAGTGACTTGTTTTTACCACATTGAACCTTATTCATGGGATCTCCAATCACAAAGGTTGGGTTACCATCACTTCTTGATTTAAATTGGCTTAAGTCCCATTCCCCTCGATGTTTCACAAATCATTTTCTTCCCTAGGGGTTTTGTCAGAGGATCGGCCAAATTTACTTCTGACTTCACATAATCGATCGATATCATTCCATATTTTTGCAATTGTTTGACAACATTATGTCTCAATTGCACATGTCTATTTTTGCCATTATAGGCCTTATTTTTTGCAACGGCTATTGCCGACTGACTATCACAATGTATCGATCATCGATGGTGTCGGTTTATTCCCAAAGGAATTCCAATAGAAAGTTTTTCAACCATTCGACTTCAATGTCGGCCAATTCGATGCTACAAATTCCGACTCCATAGTCGATCTAGCAATAATGGATTGTTTGGTGACCTCCAAGTTACCGCACCACCACCAAGTGTAAAAATGTAACCACTAGTGGATTTTGTCTCATCCGAATCGAGATATCCAGCTAGCATCACAAAGATCCTTCTAATATCATGAAATCCACTATAAGTAATACCATAATTTATGGTACCTCTCAAATATCTCATAAGGTGAGCAATAGCCTTCCAATGATCCCGACTAGGATTATGGGTATACTACTCGTGAGCGTCCGATCGCGCGAATGCAATGTCCGGTCGAGAAAAGTTCATTAAATGCGATGGGCTCCCAATTACTTGGGCATATTTAAGTTGGTCAACGGATCACCTTTATATTTCTTCAAATGACAGTTAGCATCATAAGGAGTACTCAAAGGGTTATAGTTAAAGTAACCAAACTTCCTAAGAAGCTTTTCCACATAATGATCCTGTGATAGTATAATGCTATCACCTTCCCTGATGAGTTTAACTCCTAATATAACATTTTCCTAACCCATATCTTTCATATCAAAACTAGATGAAAGAAAAGATTTTGTTCTAATAACAATATCAAGACATGTACCAAAAATGAGCATGTCATTCACATACAAACAAATAATCACATGTTCGCCACACAGTTTTAGTGTAAACACATTTATCAACATCAGTTGTGGAGAAACCATCATTAATCAAAGTTTTATCAAACTTTTCATGCCATTGTTTTGGTGCTTGTTTTAAACCATATAAGGATTTAAGGAGTTTGCATACTTTGTTCTCTTGACCAGAAACTATACATCCTTCGGGTTGAGTCATATAAATTTCTTCTTCTAAATCACCGTTCAAAAAAGCGGTTTTAACATCCATTTGATGAATAACAAGTTTATGGATAGAAGCCAAAGCTATTAAAACTCTAATAGAAGAAATTCTTATTAATTTGGAGCAAAAGTATCAAAATAATCAATGTTTTCTTTTTGAGAAAAACCTTTTGCTACTAATCTAGCTTTGTATTTATCAATAGACCCATCAGGGTTATATTTTCTTTTGAAAATCCACTTGCATCCAATAGGTTTTGCTCCAGGAGGTAAATCAACTAAAGTCCAAGTTTTACATTTGGAAATTGAATCTATTTCAGTTTTAATAGCTTCTTTCCAAAATTTCGATTCAGAAGAAGAAATTGCTTGAGAAAAGTTTCGTGGATCTTTTTCAACAAGATAAGTATAAAAATCATCTCCGAAGGATGTTTCTTTTATTGGTCTTTTACTTCTCCTTAATTTTTCATATGGTTCATCAAGAGTTTCATCATTAGTAGATACTAATGGTTGTCTAAAAATACTATTTTGCTTCAAAGGAAATACATTTTCAAAAATTCAGCATTTTTTGTTTCCACAATAGTATTTTTATCTAGAACATCACTTTCACAACAAGGAATCTATAAGCAAAGACTATGTTCAAAGACATATCCAATAAAAACACAATCGAGAGGTTTTGCAACCAATTTTCCTTTTCTTAGGATCAGGCAACATAACTTTTGCTAAACACCCCCACACTTTTAAATATTTCAAGTTAGGTTGATAACCTTTCCACAGTTCATAGGGGGTTTTACCGGTTTTCCTATGAGGAGTTCTATTTTGTATAAAACATGTAGTTAGGATAGCCTCACCCCACAAGTTATTACGCGCACTAGAACTAATAAGCACGACATTCATCATCTCTTTCAAAGTTCTATTTTTCCTTTCGGCTACGCCATTAGATTCGGGTGAATAAGGGGGAGTTGTTTCATGTATAATACCTTCCTTTTCACAAAAATCATTAAAAGCTATATACTCTCCTCCACGATCGGATCTAACTCGTTTAATCTTTCTATCTAACTGATTTTCTACTTCGGCTTTAAAAGAAAAAAAAGCTTCAAAAGTTTCATCTTTTTTCCTTAATAAATAAACCTTAGTGTATCACGAAAAATCATCTATAAACGTCACATAATAGTGTTTACCGCCCCTAGTTGGAGTTTGTTTTAAATCTCTTAAGTCTGTATGAATTAAACTAAGCAACTCAGTTTCGCGATGTACGGAGGGACAAGATTTCGATTTGTTTGGAGTTGCAGAGTCTAATGGCTTGGTCTCAATGAGAGCAGCAGCAACTCCGTGCATGTCAAGAAGAGAGCTTACACGCTCCTGCCATCTGCGAAAATTTTGGCCTACGAAGACCTCAATTTTGGAGATGTCAGGGAAAGGTTTCGCGTAAGTCACAGGAACATTTGAAGGAATGACAACAATGCTGTTATTGTTGATGAGAGCTGTAACATCCCTAGTTCTGTTAATTTCAATTTACGAAATTAACTAGCGATTTATTTTTCGAATAAATGATTAGTCGAGTTATGGACATGTGAAATGTGTGAAAACAATATATAATTGTTTGGGAATACGATTTAGATGTATTATTGATTGGATGATATGAATTATTGTGTGATTGTTTGGGTAGGAATTGGGTTAAGTGTGAATTAGAGCCAAAAAGGGCATTATGGACTTTTCCCCCACTCATTTAACCCTCAGCCCCAAAAACACATTAAACTTGTCTCTCCTCTCATTTAACAAAAATCAAAATGTCTAGAAAGTGAGAAAGAAAGGGAGAGAGAACCGAGAGTGGGAGTGAGAGGAAGAGGAGAAGAGATCTTCACCATTTCTCAATGCATGTAGGTAAATCTTATACCAATCTCTTTCATTTTCTTTCCTCTACTCAATAACACTGATTTTGTTTTCTATTTCTTCCCCAAACTCTCAACACCATTGAAGAACCTTCAAGCTATCAAAGACCAAAAATGAAGTCTTGAGTTTTTAGTGTCTTGCATGCTCACCTTAGACTTTGAACAAGAATAGAGCTTTGGGATAGTTATTCTGTGCATTGGGTAGCAAGAGAAAGAGTTCAGTTGCCGAGTTGAAAGTGTTGGAATTCAAATTTCGGTTTTGGAAGTGATTGGAACGAGTTCGTAGCGAGTTGGATCGTGAGCACTTTGTAAAGTCTCGGTAGTTCGTGATTTTCATCACGATTGGTGAGTTCTTTGATCTAAGATGTATTCTTTTGATGTTTTTGCAATTAACATGAGCTTGTTCTGAATTTGAATGCAATGCATGTGTGATTGATGATTGAATGATATGTATGCTAAAGTGAAATTGAGATGCTGAAAAATACTGCATAAATTTGTACTGATATAGGTCCGGTATTTATGTAATTGTGAATTCCTTGGTTATCCAAATTTCGTGGGGTTTGTTTTGTTAGAAACTGGACTTGATTACCTTTGTTTTGGCTCTGGTTTGACTGATGTTGGGAGAGTATAGCTAGAGATATTAATGTTACAACTTAGGGTACAAATTCTGTTCTGTTTTGGAACCAGATAGCTTGTTTTACTAAACTGTACCAAATGAAGCATCATTTTGCAAAACAAAAATGTGAGTCAGAAAATTGACACCCTAAGCTTTCCGTAGAGGGGTCTTTTGTTGAATTCCGTTGCCATTTGCTAGGTCAAATAATTTCCCAAAGTTTAATTACGTATGATTGCTGAATTTTAAATTGTTTGATTTTGGCTATGATTATGCTAATATTGATTGAAATGAATGATGTGTTATTATACGAACTATCGAGTGAGAACATATCTAAAGGTATTAATAAAACACTATGGGGATGACGATCCCAGAGGTTAAGTAGCGTACTTGGAATGGGAGGTCATGTCTCCTGAGTTCAAGGCCCAGATGGTTTATCCGAATTGAGCCAAGGCTCAGATTGTTTATTCGGATTGGGTTCTCCGCTGAAGCTGACGTTGTTTAGTCTTCTTATGGATTACGTTACGACAAGTGAAAAGATGATAAAAAGATTACGAGGGGTTATGGGTGAGGGGTCGCGAAAGAGCTCACTGAGATTTGTAATCTCATTGTTTATTGTTGAATGTTTTTCAGACTCACAGGCGAAGTTTAAAGAATTCCACGGTGAGATCAAGGACCCAACTATATGAAGATCTTCCGTTCATGAAGATTAGCATCATATTTTGCTATTATTTATGTTTAGTTGTTTACCGTCCAAGTTAGAAATGGATTAGGTTTATGCACTTGTGGAATCGGATTGAGTACTATTGTGACTATTTCGGATGATTTGTGTTAACTCTGTTCATTTTGTTGAACTTATTTTGTAAAAACCTATCATCCTTAGTTAGTCTTTATTGTTAGTTTCCTGGTTTGACTTAATCCAAAGTTCAAAAAAAAAGTGCATCTCTGAAACACTATAGGTACCATCCCGGGTTTCTATTGTTAGTTTCCTTAGTTAGTCTTTTAAAATATTTTGTTTTCCAATAAAACACAACAATCCCCCACATATAGACTATTAATTTTTTTAAGGAGAGTGCCAAAACCTTAAACTATTAAAAAAAAGGGACGGATGGAGTAGTCTACATTTAGATTTTCTTTTATCCTTACAGTGTACTTTTGAAATTTTCAAACTTTTAACCAGTTTTAGTTTCTTTGAATTATAATGCCTGCTCAATCAGTGAATAAATTAACTCTTGTAGCAATGGAAGATATCAACCGGCTGATCGAAGAAGACCCGCACCCGCTTGTTGCACTCGAGAAGCTTCTCACTGGGGAAAGTCTCCATTTCCTCAAAAATCAGAGACAGAAGTGCAGAGTTGTTATGTTTGCACTTTACTTCAAGATTTGAAGGCTTTGATGGACTCATCAAACCTTAACCATCTTGTATCTCAAACAAGAGTCCAAATCAAAATTGATTTCTCTTTTTCAACAGTTGAATCAACATCAAGGCCTCTTATCTTCAGACATCAATGACTATGTGGAGAAGGTCCAGAACTTCTTCTATGACCACTTTGTCAAACACTTCACTTCTCAACAAGTATTCAACAAGCATAACACACTTCTAGATTCTAAAACCGATCTCACGAACAAGCTTTCGAGTGCCAAAAGTACACAATCCCACATTGACAATGCAGCTTCAACTGCCAAGACTCAAATGCATGAGTTGAGTTTACAGATTGATGATCTTAGAAAACAATTGGCAGAACTTGAGAATCAAAGAGGTGATTTGGAGTCAGTAGTGAACAAATGTGATGTTCAGAAGAAGAAGTTAAAGGCTGAATGCACTCAATGGGCCCAACAAAGCATAGAATTACTTTCTGCACTTGCTTCTTCAGAACTCGACGTCAGAGAAGCTGAACGTGCTAGGACTTCAGCAGAAGAAGGCTTTGCAGATTTAAAATCTTCGTTTCCTACATTTTAGGAACTGAGTGAGGTGTGCATATTGCTTGTTACGATAATATTTAGTTTCAACTTGGCGATGCATGATTTGTTTACATGTGTGTAATATTTATTTGTGATGTCTTTTCTCAATCAAATTTATAAACACACACGTATTATTAACAACATCAAACAATAAACACTGCGCATCTTTTATCAATTCCTCCTTTTGTGAAACAGTGTCGTCGATTGAAATTTTTCTGATATCTATTGTTACATTTGGGTCTGTGTTAATGTTAATTGAA
The DNA here is from genome assembly GCA_020916435.1 of Oxytropis ochrocephala. NCBI lineage: Eukaryota > Viridiplantae > Streptophyta > Magnoliopsida > Fabales > Fabaceae > Oxytropis > Oxytropis ochrocephala. The sequence goes on from CM037089.1 coordinate 42,437,264, forward strand.
TTAATTTGATGTTGTTAAATGATATATATCATTATGATCGAAAGAGACAAATAATTGAAGCTTAAAGGGAATGGCTAGCTGTAAAGTTTGTGAACAATTGAATCTTTACAATTACAGATTCTTTTATTAGAGGGCACTTTAAAGGAATCTGGTGCTTGCTTTTGTTTTTGTTTTCAGCATAACTTGAATTGCATGCATAGAACATTATTATATTAGTATATCTATTACCATGCATATCCTCCTCTGGAGTGTGGATGATAGCTGCTGCAGATTTGGAGAAAGGGGAAGATTGTTCGTATGACTTGCTTAAACTACCTGAAACAAGGTAAAGAAACATCTCATTCAAGGTTGTCTTTTTTATTCTGTTCAATTTATTTTTCAGATATTTTTGTCATGTTCTTGATTTCCATTTTTATTATTGTAGCTCAGAGAATTCATCACTCACTGTCGACCATTTAATTTACATTACACAATACGGTATATAGCTTGATATATGTGTGAAATCAAGCATGTAATTAACTTGGCAATGCAGAATTTGTTTACATGTCTGTAATAATTGTGATATGTTTTCTCAATCAAATTCATAATAATATCATTACCAACTTTTTCATTTCTTAAACTTAATGCACCGAACTAGTAACTATTTTATGCATTTTATAGATTTCATAATCACAGATGCAGCCATTAACATCTATTATACTCTTCTACTCTGTCTATCTACTATCTTCTTTATATTATATTATATTATATTATATTATATTATATTATATTATATTATATTATTATATTATATTATATTATATTATTATATATCTTTAATTATATATATTATATATATATATATATATATATATATATATATATATATATATATATATTTTAATCAAAACAACCACTACCAAAAATACCAAACTACCATTATCTAAAACTCACTTTTTGAGGACAAATATATCATTTTCAATTATTTAATCCCACTTTTTATATTTTGTGGGTCCCACTTTTTCACATCATCTCTTAACTTTTTTTTATCTCACATTTAAAATACATTATTCTCTTTTCTCTCTCACTCTTATCTTTCTCAATTTTCTTTTATCTCTCTCCCCTCTTCCCCCTCTCCTCTATTCAAATTTCTATTTTTTTAATCTATCTATATTTATATATATATATATATATATATATATATATATATATATATATATATATATATATATATCATATCATATATCATATATCATTAATCAAAACAACCACTACCAAAAATACCAAACTACCCTTATCTAAAACCCACTTTTTGAGGACAAATGTCATTTTTAATTATTTAATTCCACTTTTTATATTTTGTGGGTCCCGCTTTTTCACATCATCTCTTAACTTTTTTTCTCACATTTAAAACACTTTTTTCTCTTTTCTCTCTCACTCTTATCTTTCTCAATTTTCTCTCTATTTCTCTCCCCTTTTCCCCTCTCCCTCTATTCAAATTTCTATTTTTTTAATCTATCTATATTCTTTTTAATCAAAATACCCACTACTTATATCTATATTTTCCTTTCACTAGACGAAAAATATTTTTACTTTTATAAATGAATAATTTGTTTTTGTTGTTATTTTTATTTTTTATCTTTCTTTTGAACTTTTGACTACGGGGAAACGTAAACCACTACCAAAAATACCAAACTACCCTTATCTAAAACCCACTTTTTGAGGACAAATGTCATTTTTAATTATTTAATTCCACTTTTTATATTTTGTGGGTCCCGCTTTTTCACATCATCTCTTAACTTTTTTTCTCACATTTAAAACACTTTTTTCTCTTTTCTCTCTCACTCTTATCTTTCTCAATTTTCTCTCTATTTCTCTCCCCCTTTTCCCCCTCTCCCTCTATTCAAATTTCTATTTTTTTAATCTATCTATATTCTTTTTAATCAAAATACCCACTACTTATATCTATATTTTCCTTTCACTAGACGAAAAATATTTTTACTTTTATAAATGAATAATTTGTTTTTGTTGTTATTTTTATTTTTTATCTTTCTTTTGAACTTTTGACTACGGGGAAACGTAACACGTTAACGGGTAAACATTATATTTTGCCTTTGAGCCACAACAAGAAAATACTAGATGTTGTCGAAATTATTCTTTTCTATTTTTTATTTTTAAGTTTTAACAAGTAAATATTATATGTTGTTGCTATAATTTCATTACTATTAATTAATTCTCTATGGTGGAACGTTAGACATTGTCAGACGATTTAATTATTTTATATTCTGCTTTTGAGTTACAACGGGAAAATGTTACATGTTGGTATAATTTTATTACTGATAAAATAAATTTCGTGTTATTTGCCATGGGGGCTAATGATTAAAAATGTCAATTGAAGACAATATTCTAAAGTTATGAAACTTCAATTATTAGTAACTTAGAAGATTTATTGTACTTAAATTATATTTGAGAATATTCATACAAAGAATACGATGTTACCAAAGGTGCATATGCGCACGGGTATCTTTGCTAATCTTGTTAGTAAACAAACTACCACCAAATTTACAAAAACACACTAAATTGAAAAAATTAGCAAAACATTAGTTTGGGGTAAATTGGTAACTAGACTAGAAAAAAAATCCAAACTTTTTGAAAAAGCAAAAGTAACTATCTCGAAACAAATCATGAAACAAATATTTGTAATTGATAATTATAATTTTTAAAGACTACTATAAATCTACTATCTATCTTCTACTATCTACATTAAAAGCACAAATCATTATAAAAATAATTTAATATAAATCTACTATTTAACTTTTTTTTGGTATAAACCAAGTATCCTCTGCGCGCAATTGCAGAGACTAATCTCTCGGGCCGAGAAGGACCACAATGGGCGGCAAATCTCTCCCTCAAGAGATTTAACACTGTTGCATGCCCAATGTTGGATTCAAACTCAGGGCATTGGTTAAGTTGGAAGAGATTTCTATCATCTCATCCAAGTGCTCTTGGGTATTTATCTTTTTTTTTTTTTTTTTTAATGGGTATTTATCTTTTAACTACTAGCACAAATTTCAAACTAAAAATACATGTGACAAATATTTGTCACTGATACCTAAATAAAGGATAAATAATTGTCATTGATATATAAAAAAAAACACGAGATAAATGTTTTTCAATAATAATTATAATTATAGTTTTAGAAGATTACCGTAAATCTATTATTTAAAAAGATAAACAATTGTAAGTATATATATATATATACAATTGTAAGTATATATATATATAGTTTTTGAGTTCTAACGGGAGACATTATATGTTTTTGTTGTGAAAAATTATACTTTTATATTTTTGTATTTTTATATGTATTTGATTTTTTTGGTAAGTATATGTATTTAATTTTAGGGTTTTTTTTTTGGACCCCCACCCCATCCCCTCCCACCCCCACCCAATACCAAAAACCCCAAAATGCCCTTGGAAACTTAATTTTTTTAAAAAAAAATAAGAAAATCGTATATACCCCTTGAGTATGTATATACGATGGCTATTTTATGTCCAATCGTATATACGTCTTCAAAGGGGTATATCGATGGGTTTTAATTTTTTTTAATAATTTGTTTTAATTTTTATTACTAAAAGGCTACTAAAAATTCGTTAACTAGTCAAAACTACTCCAAAAATTATAAAAACACCACTAAAAATCTAACAAAACCAAAATAAGGCTATGCAAATTTTTTTAGATTTTTGGAGACTATGAAAAATTAAAAAAATCGTAAAAAATAGTAAACGATGGAATTTGGGATTTTGAAATTTGTAGTCCCGTAAAGTCCCTTCTAAGGAGTCTTGATTCTTGATTTTTTCGCTTCTAATGGCTGTGGTTTCATTACGATCGGAGTATGTTGCCCAAAACCGATTTTTAGCCTAAATTATTCGTTCGACGTATAACATCGCCACGTTTTAACGAACTACACACAAAACCTATTTTCGGGACTTATATAATTTTTATTTGACTTAAAACAATTTAAAAAATTACAATGAAATTCGTATATACACACGAGGGGGTATATATACGACCTATTTTTATCTCATCGTATATACACCTCCCAAGGCGTATATACGATTAAAATGAGGTTTTCCAATCGTATATACGCCTTGGGGGTGTATATACGATGAGCAAAAAAAGGTCGTATATATACCCCCTCGAATGTGTATATCTGATTAAATGAGGTTTTTCCAATCGTATATACGCCTTGGGGTGTATATACGATGAGCAAAAATAGGTCGTATATATACCCCTCAGTGTATATACGATTGGCCAAATTTTTTTAAAAATACGTTTTATGGGCATTTTGGGGTTTTTCGGTGTGGGTGGGGGTGGGAGGGGATGGGGTGGGGTCCAAAAAAAACCTTAATTTTATATACTCAGACTTGTTGGGTCTAAATGGGCCATCACTTGTTGTTAATATCACTTGTAATAAGGGTATTACTTTTCCCACACCCTCCTACTCAAAACACACCCCATAAGGGTGTGAAATGACCAAAAGACCAAATGTAAAGCGTCTTTTTTTAAGAAATTTCACGTGTTGAACACGGGGCTTCGAACAGGTTCGAATGACATCGTTCGAGTGTGTTAATTTTTGACTTCACACTCTCTTGTGCGTAATTTCACCTGTTCGAACGAGGTCATTCGAACCTATTCGCATGACCTTGTTCGAACACGTTCGAACGACATCGTTCGCGTGAGTTAAATATTGACTTCACACCCTCTTGTGTGTAATTTCACCTGTTCGAACGAGGTCATTCGAACCGTCCTTAAACACGTCCTCACAGCGTTTCACGCGAGGTTATTTTTGGAATAAAAATTGTTAAGGGGTGTGAAAGAGTAGGAGGGGGAGTGGGAAAAGTAATCTACCTATATTAACAATCAACCCACTACCAAAAATACCAAATTATCCCTTACTTTTATCTCAATCTTAGGGATGAAAGTGTCATTTCAAATTATTTTCTTTCACTTTTTTACTCTCACTCACTTTTATTATTAGTGGGTCCCACTCTCACATCATCTTTTTATTTTTTTATTTCACTTTAAAACCTACTTTTCTTTTTCTCTTTCATTTTCTCACTCTTTCCAATTCTCTCTATTATCAACATAATCAAAACACCCACTACCAAAAATCTTTTTTACAAAATTAGTAATTTTGTAAAAAAACAGTAATTACATAAAATTGATTAAATTAATATTACATTATGTAGAATTTACTATTTACTATAATCTACTCGAACTACTAAACCCAATTAATTTAACCACTACTATTTGTCTAAAAAAGTGATACTATGGCAAATATTTCAAAACTATTTTTCCTAAAAATCCAACAGAGCGCCAACATAAAGCGCAGCGGGAGCGCATGAACAATTTTTTCTAAAAAAACACTTTATTTTTAAATTTATTTCTTCTACAAAAGCAGTAATTAAATAAACTTAATAAAATTAATATTAAAACTATCAAAAAAATAATAATATTAAATCATGTAGAATTTATTATTTATTAATTTACTCAAAAATACTAAATTCAATTAATTTAACCACTACTGATAGTCAAAATAAGCGATACCGCTAGCAAAAATTTAAAATTATTTTTCCTAAAAAAATCAATAGTTAAATCCATCCACTTTTTACGGGAGTAGCAACGGGAGCGCCAATGGAAAAGCCAACAAAAGCGCCAACGGGGGTGCCTACGAGAGCACCAACAGGCGCGCCAACGGGAGCGCCATTATAATAAGAAGATACCGACATTATTTTTTTAACACCTCTATTACTTATATTATGAAGTTTTTCCTTTTTATTTGTAATAAGAGTAGGAGGGGGAGTGGGAAAAGTAATACCCATTTTCTGTTATCCGTTTTGTTACAAGCTCAACTAATTCAGTTGAGGCTTCACATTGTATATCAAGCTAGTTTTGGCTTATGATCAATACAAAGAAAACACTTTCAATCTCATTCTTGGTTCCAACAAGACTAATTAATTTCCAATTAAGTCAATTTATATAAGGCTTTTAATTTACGTACCCCCCTCATTCCCTCCCACACCCCCATAATCCAAAAAATTCCAAGAATACCCCTGCGTTTTTAAAAAAAAAAAATATATTAAATTTTCGGAATTACCTCAAAATAAGGTAATTCCGGTTCAAAAAAATAAAAAATTTCGGAATTACCTCTAAAAAAGGTAATTCCGGTTCAAATAAAAAATTTGAATTACCTCTAAAAAGGTAATTCCGAAATTTGTAATTTTTTTTTAAAAGTTTGTATTTTGGTCTTAAGATTTAAACGCGCGTTTTATTGGAAATATGATCTGAACGATTTACTGATTTAATAACCAATACGTCAAAATATATAAAATGACCAACATAAAATAGGAGTACAAATACAACTATGGGTCCAAAATGTCTAAAAATGATGAAAATAAGCACGTGAAGTAGGTGAATGGGCGACATCTAGGGCATCCCGCCAATCCAGGACCTTGCGGTGCGTATATATACGATTTGTTTTAATTTTTATTACTAAAAGGCTACTAAAAATAGTCAAAACTACTCTAAAAAATATAAAAACACCACTAAAAATCTAACAAAACCAAAATAAGGCTATACAAATTTTTTTAAGATTTTTGGAGACTATGAAAAATTAAAAAAATCGTAAAAATAATGCTTGATGGAATTTGGGATTTTGAAATTTGTTGTCGTAAAGTAAGAAGTCCATTCTAGAAGTCTTGATTCTTGATTTATTTCGCTTCTAATGGTTTGTGGTTTCATTACGATCCGAGAGTATGTTGTCAAAACCGATTTTTAAATTTAAATTATTCGTTCGAAAAAAAAATTTAAATTTTGAATTACTCAAAATAGGTAATTCCGGTTCACATTTAATGAGCGGAATTACCTCATTTCTGAGTAATCAAAATCTTTTCAATTACAGGTAAATCCGAAATTCCATTATTTTTTGAGGTAATTCCGAAATTTTAGAGGTAATTCCGAAATTTGTAATTTTTTTTTTTTTTTAACAAAACCATGTAATTTTTGTAAATTTTCAAGGGTATTTTTGTCCATTTGGGACATTATGGGGGTGTGGGAGGGAATGAGGGGGGTACCGAAATTAAAACCCTTTATATAAACAACACGACGGTCAATAAAAAAGGTGGGAAATAGTTGCTGTATCCTATCAAACTGGTCAATAAATACGTCGGCATACCATAACACCCCTAAGTTAGTTCCATTTGAAATATAAAATGTATTTTATCAAAAAATATAAGACGTTGAAAATTAAATTTAAATAAATGAGGTGTAAAGTTTGAATTGACGTGTGGGAATGATTGAAAAAGACAAATAAATAAATAATTGAAGCTTTAAGGGAATGGCTATTGGCTAGTTATAAAGTTTGTGAATAATTGATGCTTGACCTTTACAGGTTTGTTACTTTATTAGTGGTTACGGTAAAGCAGTAGCAAAAAACCAAAAAAGAAAAAGGAGGAATATTGTTCATCTGAATTGAACATCTGCTGAAACGTGGTAAAATACACAATCTTATTCTATTTACTTTTTTTTGCAAATGTTTTCTTTCTGTATATATATTTCCATTTTTGGTTTACACTATGTAAATAATATCAAGCAGACAGGCTGAATAAGCATATAGTAACTAACAAACCCAGTATGTAAATAACCGAAAAACTTCTAAAACAGACAATTATCATTACATTACATAACTAGGTAAATGTTAATTAATGTTAATTAAAGTATAATAACTAGGTAAATGTTTCTGCTAATTACATTACATAATGGTTATTTCCAAGTCCAACTAGTTTCATACCACACATGATCAAATATCATTACAACATCTCTAATTCACATTGAATTTGGTTATACTGTAACTGTAAATTATCTAAAACGTTGCAAATTTAAAAAAAATGAGGTGTGATTTTTGATTTGACGTGTGTGAATGATTTAAAAAGACAAAAAAAGAAAATAATTGAAGCTTTAATGGAATGAATGGCTAGCTGTAAAGTAGTTTGTGAATAATTGAAGCTTGACATTTACAAGCTCTTTTGTGAGTGCTTACGGTAAAGCAGTAGCAAGAAACCAAAAAAGAGAACATCTGCTATAGTAGTCTACTCTCTCTCTCTCACTCTGCTGTTTTTGTTTTGGTTTCCTGGATAATTGCATATCATCTTGTGGAGTGTGGATGGTAGCTGCTACAGATTGGAGAAAGGGCAATATGGTTCATCTGAATTGAGCATCTGCTGAAACAAGGTCATTCAGTGTTGCCTTTTACTTTTCTTATGCAAATATTTTCTGTCTGAATATCATTCCCATTTTTGGTCTGCACTCCCCCAGCAGTCTACATGAACATATAATATAATATAATATCAAACAAACTAACTACATATTTAATCAACTGAAAAACTTCCAAATCACAGACAAAACTAACATATTACATAAACAGCAAGTAGCTAACTAAACTAATCTTTGTTTATTTTGATCCCCATACCCTGTATTTGATGCTCATAAAACTTAGAGCAAAAATTAAATTAATTTTATTAATATGTCTATTTGAAGCTATAGTAAACATGCATGTATGCCTAACTTTGACCTATTGAAATTGATTCAGATGGTGAGTTTGTTGACTGATTTGGTGAAGACGTATGTGGAGAAATTGATAAATGGGGCAATAGCAGAAACACGCTATGTATGTTGCTTCACATGCATTGCTCAAGAATTCGAAGATAAAAAGCGGTGGTTGGAAACAGAAATGAATGATGTGGAGCAAGATGCTGAAGTGGCACGCCGGGGAGGTAAAAATATTCGAGCTAAAGCTCGACACTGGGAAAAGGAAGCTAATGAGCTGATTCAAGAAGACACCAAAACAAGAAAGCAATGTTTTTTTGGATTTTGTCCTGATTGCATATGGCGATACAAAAGAGGAAAGGAGCTGACAAATAAGTTAAAGGAGGTGGAACAATTGGTGGAAAAGAGAGAGAAACTTGGAACTATTGAACTCCCTAGTCATCTTCCAGGTATTGAAAGCTATTCATCTCAAGATTACATTTCTTTGAAGAGCAGAGAGTTAAAGTACAAAGAGCTTTTGGAAGCACTGAAAGATGAAAATAATTTTATAACTGGATTGCATGGTATGGGGGGCACCGGCAAAACTACGTTGGCCAAAGAAGTGGGTAAAGAACTAAAGCAATCTGAAGAGTTCTCTCATGTCATCATTACAACGGTGTCATATACTCCCAATATAAAGAAGATTCAAGATGATATTGCTGGACCCTTAGGATTGAAATTTGGGGATTGTAATGAATCAGACCGATCCAAAATGTTATGGATTAGACTAACCAATGGTGAGAAAAATCTTGTGATACTGGACGATGTGTGGGACTGGAACCCACCTCTTGATTTCTATTCAATTGGGATTCCAAAACAAGACAATTGCAAAGGCTGCAGAATTCTTGTAACCACACGTAATAACCGAGTATTAAACAAAATGGGTTGTGATAAGGTAATAAAACTGGAGCTTTTATCTAAAGAAGATGCATGGATCCTGTTCAAAAGGTACTCCGGTATAAGCAATAGTTCCGTTAAAAGGTTGATCGACAAGGGGCGTAAAATTGCAGATGAATGCAAAGGATTACCAGTTGCCATTTCAGTTGTCGCCGGCAGTTTAAAAGGCCAAAAAAGTCTAGAAGAGTGGGATGTGGCCTTAAAATCCTTGAAAAAACCTCTTTCCTCCTCCATACAAGGTATTGAAGATGAAAGTCTGATTGAAGTTTATAATTGTTTGAAGTTCAGTTATGATTATTTGAAAGATGAAAAGGCCAAAGGATTGTTCCTTTTATGTTCTGTATTCCCAGAAGATGAAGAAATTTCTGTTGAAACTCTAACCAGACTTGGCGTAGCAGTTGGTCTTTTTGGGGAAGATTATGGCAGCTACAATGATGCTCGAAACCAAGCAGTCGTAGCCAAAAACAAACTCCTAGATTCTTCTTTGTTGTTGCAGGCTGATGAAGGATTTGTAAAAATGCATGACTTGGTTCGTGATGCTGCCCAATTGATAGCAAATCAAGAGATTAGAACAGTAGATATGTCTCATAAAGATCCAAAGTCATTGGTTGATAGGGAGAATAATACTAAATATTTGATTTTCCAAGGCAAGGCAAGGGAGATGTTTTCCTCTAGTTTTGGTGGCTCCAAGCTTGAGATTCTAATTGCTATCCTCAAGACTGATGAACACATCAACCGTGTGGAAGGTGTGGAAGTCCCAAATTCATTCTTTGAAAATATGGTAGTGCTTCGAGCTTTGCGTTTAGTTTGTAAACGGATGCCTGGCAGTCGTCGTCGAGTAGCTTTACTACCATTACCAAAATCAATTCAGTCATTGATGAATATTCGATCTTTGATGGTTTGTAATGCTGATTTAGGTGACATCTCTGTTTTGGGAAATATGCAATGTCTGGAGACTCTTGATTTGGTTTGTTGTAAAATTGATGAGCTGCCACATGAAATTACAAAACTGGAGAAATTTAAATTGTTGAAGTTGAAATATTGTGAAATAAGAAGGAATAATCCATTCAAAGTTGTTGGGAAGTGCTCCTTTCTTGAAGAGTTGTATTTTGAAGATAGTTTTAATGAGTTTTGTCGAGAGATAAACTTTCCTATGTTGCAAAGGTATGTCGTCATTAGAAAGCGGTGGGTTATTGAATGGGATAACTCACTATCAAAATGTGTTAACTCACTATCAAAATGTGTGATTTTATATGGGGGTGTGGATCTTTTTTTAGAGGATAAGTATGAGGATGTGGATGATAATTTATCAGAAGCAACGTTAAAGTACTTTATGCAAACAGCAGAGGTTCTTCAACTAGATACAATCAAATGGCGATGGGAAAATCTCATACCTGAGATTATTCCTGTAGATCAAGGTATGAATGATCTCGTTTATCTTTCTTTGAGCAATATTTCAAAATTACAGTACCTCATTAAATTCGACGTTGGTTCTCGAGTACCGGACGTCTTCTCCAAGTTGGTTGTACTAAATCTGTCTGAAATGGAAAATTTGGAAGAACTCTGCAACGGTCCCCTTTCCTCTGACTATCTAAAGAACTTAGAGGAACTATCGATCACTCATTGTAAAAGTTTGCGAAGCTTGTTTAAGTTCAACCTAGACCTTAGCAGTCTAAAGAAAATGACACTAAAGAAATGTCCATTGTTGGTTTCACTATTTCATCTATCAACTGCTAAAAGCCTAATGATGCTGGAGGAATTGGTAATTAGTAAATGTTATCAATTGGAAAGCATAATAACAGATGAAAAAAGAGGGGAGGAATCAAAAGAAGAAATACTAGTTGATGATGGTGATAATGACAACAAGAAGTGTAGCTCAATATTGTTTTCGAAACTAAAAGTTCTATATATCCAAAGATGTCCCCGATTAGAATTTATACTTCCATTTGTCTATGGAGACCTTCCGGTACTAGAAACTATCAAAATAGGTGATTGTGAAGAGCTGAAATACATATTTGACCAATTTGTAAAACTTGGTTCTCTAAAAGAACTAGAGTTGTATCACTTGCCAAATTTTATTGACTTTTTTCCAGAAAGCAGTCACTCTGTGCCTCTGTTCGCAAAGAGGTCATCTTCTAGTTTGAGAGATGATTTCAAGGAACCAACTCAATTGGACTCAATCAAATGCAATGTCTTCTCTTGGACTCATAAATGTTGGTATGGTCTTAAATATAGACACAAATTGAGGAAGAGTCCTACAAGTACTAAAACCCCATTAGTTTTGGAGGATCAACCACAACATTGCCCAGTTGCATCGGTAACCCTCTCACTCACCTTTACATTTTTGATATATTTTGATATTTTATTTTTTAAAAGAGCACACATCTTATATTTAGTGTGTGAATGTTCATATTTCTTTTTCGAAGAATCTATAGCATTAGAAGTTGAATACTATTTTAATTGTTCAAGACTTTGATGCTTTAAATTTATTATTATAGATAACTAGTAGGATACCCGTGCATACGCACGAGAGCCGTCATGTTCTTTCTATGAATGAATTTAGACATAATTTAAATAGTCTGAACATTACCCCGTAAAAATAAGTACAAATTTAAAGTAGATAAAAAAGTAGTCTCAAACGTTGTCAAAAAAAAAGTAGTTTCAAATAAAAAATAGATAAATATTAAAATATAAAAATGTAAAAGTATCATTTAAAAACAATTGTGCATTTATCCATTATTTTTTTATATATCAGTGTAGTGTTTTTTTATATATCAGTATTGTTATCCCGTGTTTTTTTATATATCAGTGCAGCTATCCCATGTTTTTATTTATATTATTGCATTTGTTACGTATTTTTTTATATCAGTACAGTTATCTCGTGTTTTTTTTATATATCAGTGCAGTTATCTCATAGTTTCAATTGATTATTCTAGTTGATTAGTAGATTATAGTAGATAGTAAAAGATAGATAGTAGATTATCAATAAGAAATATTTATCCTGTGTTTTTGTGTGTGTGTGTGTGTGTGTGTGTGTGTGTGTGTGTGTGTGTGTGTGACAATTATATGTCATTTTTTAGGTATTAGCGACAAATATTTGTCACATGTGTTTTAAATATTAATCAGTAGTTTAAATAGTGATTAAGTTTTCTTGTTTTTTATATTAATCTTGTTTTTTTTAATTATATTTCAGTGCAATTATCCTGTATTTTTTTATATATCAGTGCAGTTATCTCGTAGCTTCAATTGATTATTTTAGTTGATTAGTAGATTATAGTAGATGGTGAGAAAAGAAAGTGCAGTTATCCCGTGTTTTATATATGTGTGTGTGTGTGTGTGCAATGTTTTTTTATATATCAGTGTTGTTATCTCGTGTTTTTTTATATATCGATTACAACTATCCCGTATTTTTGTGTGTGTGTGTGTGTTCCGTGTTGTTATCAGTGTTGTTATCCCGTTTTTTTATATATCGATTGCAACTATCCGTGTTTTTATATATATCATTGCGATTATCCCATAGTTTTTATATATCGGTCACGATTATCCGTGTTTTTATATATCGATCTGATTATCTCATAGTTTCAATTGATTATTTTAGTTGATTATAGTGGATAGTAAAAGATAGATAGTAGATTACCAATAAGAAATATATGTCTCGTGTTTTATTATATATTTGTGACAACTATTTGTCCTTTTTAGGTATTAGCGACAAATATTTGTCACATGTGTTTTAAATATCATTTAGTTGTTTAAATAGTGATCAAGTCTTCTTGTTATTTTTAGATATTAATCTCGTATTTTTATATATCGATTGCAATTATCCCATGTTTTTTTATATATCGGTCTGATTATGTCGTAGTTTTAATTGATTAGTAGATTGAAGTAGATGGTGGAAAAAAAGTGGGTGGGTTTGGTTTAAATTTTGAAATTTGAAAAAAGTAAGAAAGAGAAAGTATAAAAAAGTGGGAGTGAGATGAAAGTGTATTGGGAGAAGAGATTTGAAAAAAAGTGTGATAGTAAATTACAATGTTGCCCTTAGTTAGGTGAGTTGTAAAGTAAATAGGAATGTTAGTTTGGGTAATGTAAGTGTTGTTTGTTTGAATAAATAGATAAATAGATAGATATTAGATGCAAGCCCATCTTTAGGGTTCATAAAGGATAAAAGCTATATACTTGCATTAACGAAATTCAATTCATACTGTCTTCAGATATGGGATCGTGTTCAGTGTTTGTCAAGACAATCGCAGAAAATTATGTGCAATATTACAAAGATTGAGCTGATCAATGTTTCGAAGATAAAGTCAGTGTTTATCTTACCTATTACTCCAACAATGTTGCTGGAAACCCTGGAAATTTCGAATTGTGATGAACTGAAGCACATAATAGTAGATATTGGAGATGACAATGGGGGAAATAACTGGGGTGATGTCTTCCCAAGATTAAAACATCTCAATGTTGGAAAATGTGGGAAATTGGAATATATATTTGGACACTATGCTGATGCAGATGATCATCAAAGCCATAATGAGATTCACCTTCATCTTCCGGAATTGAATAGTCTCCAACTTCGGAATCTGCGAAGTTTAGTAGCCATGTGTCCCAAACAATACCACACAACATTTCCATCTTTGGTGAAACTTGAACTCGAGAAATGCATCCAGGTTGCAAGTAAATCTATTATTGGTGATTTCATCAGTCATGCTAGTTCGACGACATCTTTGGACAGTACGACCATGAAGGTAGGTACCCCTATTAATTGTCATTCATCATTGTTCTTTGTTAATAAGTTCCCTGCCATCGCTTTACCCTAAAATTTTTGTAACCAGAATGGAGAACTCAGGCTCTATATCATGCATGTAAAAAAACATGTATAAGATGAGATAACTGCAAATGATGCATGATGGATGTAAACTATGTAAAACAAAATTACAAAATCTGTTCTCTCCATGTCACTAGCTAGTTTATTATAATATGTACTTTTTTATAAATAAAAAATAAGTCTTTGGTAAGTATGCTATTTTGACGTTTTAATTTATGTGTGGCATGCATAAACAAATATATAAACAATAAAACGATGATAAAAAAATATAAACAATAAAACTATAATAACGGCCTGTTCCAAGTTATTGCAAACGATAGTCTGCAGCTCCATTTGTCACCAGACTTTTTTATTTTTACAAGCTCTCTCTTTTTAAAAGAGATCTTTTTGTAATTTTTTAGCAATTTTTTCCTTTTTTTAAGTATGCAAGTTTTTGTCATTTTGTCAATATGCAGCTTTTTTCATGCAAATTCAATGCCCAGCCAACCTAAAATCTTTAGTTAGTGAATGCAAAAAGAATTTCATTATTAAAATTGTTGTTTCAAAGAATTTTTGTAAATATTCTTATTTGATTCACTAAAATGAAGAAACCGAATTATTTAACTCCAAATTTATTTTAGACCAAATCATCAATTTTGTCTCTAAATTTACATCTATTTTCTTATTTAGTGATTCAAGTATATAAAAATAATAAATGGTTTCTCAAGTTGTTAGATCTATCAAATTACTTCCTAAAATTTATATAGTTAGTAGTCCTTCGGAGAACTTAGTGAGACATATTTGTTAAAAGTATAGAGGCTAATTTGAAAAGAAAAAAAATGAATTGTTTATTAAGAATTGCGCCCAATAATTTCTCTACATCACTATTAAGTATTGCGCCCAATATTTATTCTAATGGTGAACTCTTTAAGAATCTAATTTGAGTCTCACGGCATAACACACTTTTAATACTTTTTTAGGATAGCAAATAATTATTTTTTATGCTAGGAACTGAGATTGTTGGGGAGAACTGAGATCGATTGGTGAAAAACACTCTCCTCCACCTGGTGAATTCTAACTGTGAACCTTGAAAAAATAGGTTCTTTGAGGTGACACCCTAACGGATTGGGGTTTACGAACCTCCACTGCATGTGCTCTATTAAATAATATGAATAAACCATACACATGTCATCTTGTATGTGAAAAACAATATAAATAGGACCTAATGATTACACCTTACGTCCAACTCCAAATATACTACTTTGTGCAGATTCTCAATCTAAGATAATATGTGTACTATTTAATCATATCATGTTTTATAGCTAAGTTTAAAAAAAAAAACTTCACTTTGTCATTAGAAAATAGCATAAAGAAAGGAGCGCAACACTACTCTTTTGTTGGGTGATCTCTAGATGATATATATGAACAAACCCACACGTTTCTAGTTTTTCAAAAAGAGTGGGAACAATATAATCATTATTTTTAGGTCATGTTCTCTAGGAAAATGAAAAACCATGTCTTCTCCAACTACCCACCATGTTGTCTGCTCAGGTTTTTGGGATTAGGGTTTGATAATATTTGGGAATGAGGATTTGGTATGGAAAAGATTTGATGTAGAGGGTTTACTTTTACCCTTTACATCCAACGAAACTGTAAGAATTATCTCAATCATAATCAATTTAGATATTTTTATTTTTATTTTTATTCATTTATAGTGGAATCCTTATTTTATGTATGTGATGATTTCCCTTTCATTTAATTTATTGTAGGAGTTGAGTGGCGATGTGGAACATTTTCTTGCTTTGGAAGATCTCCGAGTAATAAACTCTAAAGTAGAAAACATCTTTTTTCTCAATGAAATAAATGGACAACCGTTGAACTTGATGTTGCAAATGATTGACTTACAAGATCTACATGTGATGACATATCTTTTTGTGGGTCCCAAAAGTTCGGTTACCCTCCAAAACCTAACAAGGATTTATATAACAAGATGTGAAAAACTGGAAATAATATTCTCCACTTCTGTTGTAAGATGTTTGCCACAATTGTTTGATCTAGCAATAGAAGAATGCAAAGAGTTGAAGTATATCGTTGAAGATGATGTGGAGGATGAAATAGTTCTTCCTACAAGGCCTTGCTTCCCAAAGCTCTACAGAGTTAAAATAACAAATTGCAACAAGTTGAAATGTGTCTTTCCAGTCTCCATATGTAAAGAGCTTCATGGGCTGAACTTTTTAATTATAAGAGAAGCAATTGAGCTACAAGAAATATTCAGAAGTAAAGATGGTCAAAAAGTTGAGATTCCAAATCTAAAGGAGATAGAACTTGTCAACCTACCTAGCCTCTGCTTGACACAGGAAATCCAGTTTCAAAATGTAAAATATCGTCATGTGGAGAATTGTTTTCAAAAGCGCTTTGACTTCAAATCAACTTCGTGCATCCTCCCGTAAATTAGTGATGTCGACTTCGGTACACACTTTACCCAATAATTTTTAAATGAATGAAGTGTTCATTGAAAAAAATAACTTTTATTGAAGTAAACACCCATTTTGGCCTCAACTGAGGTAGTTGAGATGTCAAAAATCTTGATGTCGTGGCTGCGATCACGGTCGCATACTTTGTTGCTAATCAATGATATTTTGTTGTAGGTAATGGAAACCCAAGTGCAGAGCCCATTAAAGATTTTGCAGCTGGGATTGAAGTTCAGGTAGCAGCTGGACATGAGTGGACTTCTTCACAGGTCAATACTAATCAATCTATTCAAGTTATAAAATCAAACGTGTTCTCTTTTGAGCAGATAAAAACCAACCAATTAACAAAGGTAGATCATGAATTTGTTGAAAATGCTCCTCCTCTAGTGTAAAGATGCATGCCAACATTAACAAATTCACTCAAAAGTATAATTTGCAGGCCATTTCCAAGTCCCTTGGATAATTCTGTCCATTCAACTGAATAGTTTAAGGTCTTATTACAGGACTTGCTAAACGAAGAATCAACAGGTCAACAATGTTTGATGAACCAACAACATCTACTTGGAGAAACTGATACCACTCTCAAACCTTCTCATGGAAATAATGTAATACAATTTATTTAAATACTTTTTAGATACGTGCTGCAACTTATTTACATTATCATGCAATGTATTGTATAGTGTTTGAAAGAAATCAAGGAGCAGAGTATTCAAGAGGCATCACCATCTGAAAAAGATATTACAACAGTTTTGCCTACTAATTCAAAAACAAGGAGCAAGCCACCAAAGATATTACAACTTGTTAAACAAAAGGCATTCCACCTATTGTGCTTATATTAAAATGACTCTTTTTCAATACAAGAATGAAATTATATGATCAACTTCAAATATCATTTTAATTTTATGCAGAGTTTCAAGACAAGCGTTGAAGAAGGAACTACATTAGATAATGTCAAGACAACGTCAACATCATCAACTCATTTAGAATCAATTAGTTCATCATCAGAGCCATTACATACTTCTGAGCATAAAACATCTTCACAGGTGAGTTTATAGTATGCTACCAAGCTTTTGATCATGTTCTTCTACTCATATTATTTGTTTATTTGAATCTGTGTAGGAAGTTGGTTATGGAAAACAATCCATACCTCCACTATCAACTAGTCAGACTAATGATCGAAAAGTTAAAGATGAAAACCGGTCACGTAAATCATTGAAGATTTTGCAGTTGGGGTTGAAGTTCAAGAAGAATTAGCACACAAATTGATTTCTTCACAGGTCTGTTCTAATCAATCTTTTTAAAGCGGGAAATGAATAATCTTTTTACACATACCAATGACACCAATAAATTTTATTACTTTTAATACAACTATTTCTCTTTTACTTAAAATACCCTTAATCATTTAATATCTCATTCCATCTATTTCTCTCTATAATAAATACTTAAGGCCATTATTGACAAAATAGTAATAAATGTTGCATTGAACTTTGAAATTACATGTAAATAGAAATAACTTTTTTCTACAAAAGCGACAAGTAATAAGAAACAGAGAGACTAATATATATAATGATAATCAATGTCTCAATATCAATGATGCATCTGTTTATAGGAGTTGCTGAATGAACCATCATCGAGTCAACAATGTTTGATGAACCAACAACATCCACTTGGAGAAACTGATACCACTCTCAAATCTTCTCCGGGAAATAATGTAATACTCCCTCTAGACTCAATTATAAGCAAAAATACTTACTTTCACACATATTAAGAATAGTAGTTAAGTGCATTTAACTTTCTTAATTTCATGTAAAAAATAAATACATTTACTAAACTACTCATAATAAATGATCTTCTTCTCACAATATTAATGAAATGATTTAAGGGTATTTTTGATATAGTAGAATTAACTATGGGTAAGTTAGTTGAAATTTGCTTATATTTGAGTCCATCAAACTAAAACATTTTTTTGCTTATAATTGAGTCCGGATGGAGTACCATTTAATTATACATTAATATCTAAAAAAAAATGAAATAAATTTTGCTTTGAATACTTTTTAGATATGTGTTGCAACTTGCAACTTGTTTACATTACTATAATGTTATACTATCGATATTTCATAGGCTTTGGAAGAAAAAAAGGACCAAAGTGTTCAAGAGGCTTCAACACCAGAAAAAGATATTACAACTTTGCCTGCTAATTTGGAAACAGGGAACAAGCCACCAACACAACTTGTTTTACCTGAGTCTAAACAAGAGGCACTCCACCTATTTGTTCTTATATTTTTTTGACTCTTTTTAATACACAAGAATGAAATTATTTGATCAACTTAAATATCATTTTAATTTTATGCAGAGTTTCAAGACAAGTGTTGAAGAAGGAACTATATTTGATAATGTCAAGGCAGAAACATCGTCAACTCATTTCAATCGCTTAATTCTTCATCGTACCATTAGTTACTTTTGAGTATAAAACAATTTCACAGGTGAGTTTATACTTTTGACCCTTTCATTCATTTTTTGTGACCCCTGCAGTTGCATCAAAGTTTTGGGAATTTGCCAGTAATTGTTGAAGCTTTACACTCATTTTGTTTTGTTTTTTATTTATTTATAGAGATGATGATATTATTTGTTTATTTCAATATGTGTAGGAAGATGGTGATGGAAAAATCTCTGTACCTTCTTTTGCATCACAATCTCTTTCAACTCCTAATAAAGGTATTTTCTCCCAGCAATCCATTTTTAATGAATTTCTTTCTTTGGTGCTCAAGAGGCTTAATTATCCATCCCTTCACTTTCAGGAAACCCTTCTCAAATAGTGGAAAGTATAAGCTCTTCTTCTCTAATCACATGGGAGCTTCAACAACTTGTCTCCAACAAGCATTTAGCTTCAGAGAACTTGTCTTTGTTGGCTGATTTCCTCGTTAGGCATCCTTTTGTTCGTTTAAGGGACAATTCACTGAGTAATAGATACAAAGGTTACTCCTACAACTGTCTAGCTGAGCTATTGAAATTCCTCCAGACACATAGCGTGTTGGATGTGTTAGAGTCAAGCCGCTCTGAATTTGTAGAGCTCTTACAAGATACTCGCAGATGTGGTTTTGATAACGGATGGTTGGATTGTGTTGAAAAGCGTGCCTTGTTTCCTGATTTACAAGTCTCTCAAAATGTATTAGATAAACTATCACATTTCAAGCAACAAGTCTCTCAACATGTGGAAGATCTTAAGCATCAATTGACATCCTCTGAAGCAGTTTTGGAGAGTATCACTCAACAAGAGGCACAAGTTTTAGAGTCAAGGGCTGCTCTAAGTTCCCCTCTTGGCTATTAGACTACACTAGACAAAAATAAAGAAGTGAGAATGAAGATTTATAAAACTATTTTCAAGTAAGAAAAGACTTTGTGATAATAAGTGCACAAATAAAACTTATACTATCTGCACAAGTTTCACCCTTTGTAATGAGTATTCTAATTATGGTTTGAAACTTTTGAATCTCTCGATTGTTAAGCAATTATAAAAGTTTAAAACCCAAACATTTTGTATAACTATGAAAAGAGCTCACACAAAACTAATAATGTTTTCAGGACATTTTCTCAATCAATGTGCTTCTCAATTAAAGAGAAGGTTTCTTCCCTTACTTAGTAATGAATATAATGAATGTCTCAATATGAATGATTCTTTTATTTACAAGAATTGCTGAACGAACCATCATCGAGTCAACAATGTTTGATGAGCCAACAACATCCACTTGGAGATAATATATTGCCATTTAATTATACATTAAAATCTAAAGTTAAATGAAATAATTTTTGCTTTAAATACTATTTAGATATATGTTGCAACTTGTTTACATTATTTTAATGCTATACTATCTATATTCTATAGTCTTTGGAAGAAATAAAGGACCGAAATATTCAAGAGGCTTCAACATCAGAAAAAGCTATTACTAATTCATAAACAAGGAGCAAGCCACCAACACAATTAGTTTCTCCTATGTCTAAACAAGAGGCACTCCACCTATTTTGCTTATAATATTTTTTCTCTTTTTCAACACAAGAATGAATTTTTTTGATTAACTTAAATATCCTTTTAATTTTATGTAGAGTTTCATGACAAGTGTTGAAGAGGGAACTACAGTAGATAATGTCAAGGCAGCAGCATCCTCAACCCATTTTGAATCAATTAGTTCTTCATCAGGGCCATTAGTTACTTTTGAGCATAAAAAAACATTTACACAGGTGAGTTTATAGTATGAAACCAATCTTTCAAACATGTTCTTCAACTCACAATTAATTTTGATGTGCTTTTGATTCATTTTTTGAGGCTACTAGTCCCTACAATTAGAGCTGTCAATTTTGGCCCAACCTAACGGAGCGGCCCAATGCCCAGTGTTTTGGACTGGGCTTGTTAAATAGAGGCCCAGGAACAAATCGGACAATTTTGGCCCAGCCCAGTTGGCCCGTGGGCCAGCTGGGCCAGCTTTTTTATGTTTTTTTAGTAATTTTTATGATTTCCTTTGTTAAGTTAGATTACGCAGCGGGCTGGCCCATATACCCTGTATTTTGGGTTGGGCTTGGCTACTCAAAATACGGCCCTATCGACAATTGCGCGAGCCTAACCCAACCTAGTTTTACGTTTTGGCCGAGTGGGCCGAACCGGGTTGCCCATCTTGACAGCTGTACCTGCAGCTGCATCAAAGTTTTGGGGATTGTTGAAGCTTAACACTCATTTTTGTGTTCTCGTATTCTTATTCTTTCAATAGTCAAATCTTTTCTTCTTTTTTTTTAGTTGATCCAAACTAAAATAAATACTGAGAAATATAGTGAGACTGATCCTAAAAATACTCATAAGACTACAGAGATGACAATATTATTTGTTTATTTCAATATGTGTAGGAAGATGGTGGTGGAAAAATATCCAAACCTTCTCTTGCATCACAGTCTCTTTCAACTCCTAATGAAGGTATTTTCTACCATCAATTTATCTTCGATGACCTAAATCAATATAAATAAATAATAAAATTTCAAATACCTAAATACCTAAATAATAAATAAATAAATAATAAAATTTCAAATACCTAAATCAATATAAATCAAACATTTCTAAAATGTTCCGTCAGAATAAAATTCTAAAATGTCAGAATCCGAATCAACACAACGTAAAATCAAATGTCAGTACAACACAAATACTAAAATGTCATAACAAAATACTCAAATACTCAAATGTAAGACTAATAATACAAACAGTACTAAAAGGACCCGTCATCAGACTCCTCAGACTCCTCTAAAATTCGATACTCGCATTTCCAGTCGACTCCCAAGTTGTTGCGCAAGAACAGTCGAGACATACTCTCCTTAGACTGAACAAGCTCCATCACCCTCTTCATGTCATTCTCCATCTTTTGCTGCCACTCCTGCTTTTGCATCTCCATCATTTGCTGTCACTCCTGCTTTTGCATCTCACTCTCTCGCAGCTTCTGCTGCATAGCATGCGGCTCCTCCTCCATCTTCCTAAACCGCTCTCTCTCTCCGAATCTGATTGAGTAGGAAATGGTCTTCGTCTTCTAGGAGCTCTGCTGGGTCCAACACCAGACGGGGTCATTAATGGAGCCAAGGGCCCCTGTACATCATACAAAGACCCTTGTTCCAACTCACTGCTTTCTCCCAGTGTGCATTCGACAGAGCTATCAACTCAGGAGTAAGTTCACCAAGTGATTCAGAGTTCTAGGTCCCCTGAGTCGCCGGACCCATCTCCTGAGTATGTGCCTCCTGTTTTGTATAACCACAAAACATAGCATAATTAGTGCTCCATTCATTTTAACAATGCAACATATGTATATATAATACAAATCAAGTTGTGTATTTACCTGAGTAACCCTCGCGCGCTCCTCAACATATTGACCTTGAGTACCCTTCTTTTTACATGGGTGGCCCTGCAAAATTTCAAAGAGAGTGATAGGGCCCCAACTTCTTACTCAGAAATGAAACACATTTTCAACACTTGCTAACTAATTAACTAATGTAAAAAACACACAGATATTTAAAATAATTTATCAATCGAATAACATGTTGAGCCTGGCTTATGGACCCAACATAGTTAAGCGAGCCACCCTTTTCTGAGTTTCTATTCTGCTTCGCCTTTTCAGAATTACGCTTGAACTTCTCTGTTTCCCAAAGTGCCTTGAAGGCATTCCAAACATTTTCACCCATGTACGGAGGCCTCAAATTTGCACGCCTCAACTTATACAGCATATCCGACAATTGCATACCGAACCTCAGAAAAAAACATCTTCGAACTTCCTCATCATGCTCTTCATACCATGTCACTTTGTTTTGTATTAAGCATAATGAAAGTATGTATTAGTAATAATATTAAACATTACCAAACATTAAATTAAAACTAACAATATATATAGGTACATAATGTCATAATTGACACTTACCCTAAAAAAATTCAACAGCTCTTCCTTCTCTTTATCACTAACTTTACTCCACTTTTTATGGTAAGTTTGAAAATATTTCTTCTGGATCACATATGTGATGTTTGATGAAGCTGTCTTCGACGGAACAAGCCTGCATAATGAAAAAATATATCAAACAATCAAATATATATATAAGTTGTTGCATAATTAACTTAAATTAAAAAAATCCAAACAATATAATACTTACGTGTTACCATATGGATAAATGATATAGAGCTTCTTGTTGTTGATATAAACCACCCGCACTTCCTCGTCATCAACCACCTCCACTCCCGGCTCATTAGCACCATCACCACCAACATGATCATCCTCCGGTGTGGGCATAGATAATCCATTCGATGTGCCAATATGCCCAGTCGATGTACCTATATGCTCAGCCGATGTGCCTATATGCTCATATGGCATATGCTCAGTCGATGTGACTATATGCTCAGATGGCATATGCCCAGCTGTATACCACGGAGGTGGTGGGGGGAAGAGTCCAGCTGTATACGGAGCTATATACCCAGGAGGTGGCATATGCCCAGCTGTATACCCAGGAGGTGGCATATGTCCATGTGAGGGAATATGAAACCAATTGGGGCCCGATGGAGACCGGGTCAGGGGCATCCGAGGTGGTAGTCTGGGGCAGACCAACAAATGTATTCGACCTCATATTTCCAATATTAAGTACCACCTCATTAGTTCTACTACGATTACGCCTCCTCTTGGGAGACCCTTTTGCCTTCCCTTTATCTTTTCTCGGTGGGTCAGAACCTCCTCCTGAATCCATTTCTATGAAAAAAGAGGAACAAACAACAATAATATTAACAACATTAATAATACAAAATGTGATACTAAGAACATTAATGATACGAAATGTAAGAACATTAATGATACGAAATGTGATGCTAACAATATTAATGATACAAAATGTGATACTAAGAACATTAATGATACGAAATGCGATACTAACAACATTAATGATATATTCATAAACAAGTTTCATCCAAAACACAAGGGTAATACACAAGAACAATAATAATACTGACAACATAAGACTAATCTAATTATTCATCTTCTTCATCTTGATTCTCTTCTTCATCTTGCTCATCTAATCATTCTCTTCTGTCACTTCTAATACTGCTTCAACTTCTTCAACATGGATGCGATCATCACGTAAGGGGTGAACCAGTTCAACTTCAATTACCTCATTTACTCCGGACATTTCATCCACCTGATAAGGAACATCATCCTCTACATCACTGGCTTCAATGTGACCCCGTGGTTTTGTCTTGATTGCAACAAACCATCCTTTGCGAGTTGATGGATATGAAACATAATACACTTGTCTCACATTTTCTGCCATAATAAATGGATCATAGAGTTGATACCTTCTATTCATTTGAATGTCCACCGTATTACATTTTGGATTCAATTTCGTTCCTCTAACCGATGGATCAAACCAAGCACAATAAAACAAAACTACTTTCTTTTCATAGTCCAGGAATGGGTATTCAAGTTGATATATGTGTTGGATCACACCGTAGTAGTCATTTTCAACTCCTCCCGTTTCCCCTTTAACATATACCCCACTATTAATTGTTCTTTTTCCCTCACTCCAAGATTGAGTGTCAAATTTGTAATCGTTAACTAGGTACGTGTGCCACTCAGTCACCTCAAGAAAAGGACCATCAGCTAAGTTCCTCAAGTGTTGGATTAGGGGAGTTGGTTGTGCTTCATAAAAACCTAAGTAACCATATATGGGAAAAATAAGTCATGTCTCATATCTACTTTAAACATTTGACATTAACACATTATTTGATTTACTTACTCTAGCTTTAAACCAGATTGGAAAACTTTCATGTATACGAACAAAAGATTCTTCAGCGGGTATACCCTCAATTCGTAAGAATGCACTGAAATGGTGTAATTGAAAGTTGATCAAACCATGATTTAACTTCATACTTTAAACGTCTATAGATTAAAGACTAAATTGGAGCATACTTACTCGACATATGGTTTAACTTCAGTGCAATTGATCAAGACATGAACATGTGTTTGATAGATGTTCTTTTCCGATAAGTACTTGGTTGACTTCTTTCCGGCGGCTTACCAGTGTTCATAAAGACAGATAAATTGAGCGCATGTCTTTCTTCTTCGACCTCCCTTTCATTTCTATTATTTCTTGACAACATAAAGTTGTTGAAATAATGTGAACAGAAATAGATGGTTTCACGGTGTAGGTAAGTTGCGCAAATCGATCCTTCAACTCTAGCTTTATTCCTCACTGATCGTTTATAATCACCCATTAATCTACATATGAACAAATAGTCGTACTAATATAATCACAGTTGATTAAACAAATAGTCATACTAATAAAAAATTAATTAAAATGTTGAAATAGATAATTACCTCTCAAATGGATACATCCACCTATAATGAACTGGTCCACCAAGTCTTGCTTCATATGCAAGGTGAACCGGTAGATGCTCCATGGAATCAAAGAAACCGGGAGGAAATATTCTCTCCAACTTACAGATGATGAAAGGAATATTCTGCTCCATCTTAATGAGATCATCCATTCTCAATGTTGAAGAGCACATATTCTTAAAAAATTGACTCACTTCAGTAAGTGGTTCCAAAACACACTTTGGTAGTGAACTAAAAGCAATTGGAAGCAAACACTCCATGAATACATGGCAATCATGACTTTTCATCGCATACATCTTCCCGGAGTTCACATTCGTACATCTTGCAAGGTTAGAAGAATAACCATCTAGCATCCTCAATCCTTTCAACCATCGACAAACATCTTTCACTTCATCAGGTGTTAGACAATGTTTCGCTTTTGGTTTTAACATCTTCCCATTAGCCATTTCCACCAAATTCAAATCGGATCGATATTTGCTACAGTAAAGAGCAGAATCCAGTCTAGCCTTATTATTGTCTTTGGTTTTATCTTTCACATTCATCACAGTCATAATATGTTATCAAAGAAATTCTTCTCAATGTGCATAACATCGAGATTGTGCCTCAACAAATTGTCTTTCCAATATGGGAGATTCCAAAATATGCTTCTTTTGTCTAGTTATGCACTCGCCCATAACCATCTAGTCTCTCAAGTTCACTCTACCTCGACTTGTGGCAAGTCCATAACTCGCCTCCATATTTCACCAGAGTCACCAAAGGCGGTGGTCCATCTTTTCAACTACCTTGTTCTTGAAGGCCTTCTTGTTCTTTCTAAATTGATGATCTGGTGGTAAGAATCTACGATGCGAGTTAAACCAAGAGTCTTGCTCCCGTATTTTAGCGAAAACGCCTTCGTGTGTTCCATGCAATGGGGACATGCCAATTTACCGTGAGTCCCCAACCTGCATAACATACCATAAGTAGGAAAGTCGCAATTATCCACATCAACGCCGCCTCATCTTAAAATTCTCTTTTCGCATCGCATCATATGTCAAAACACCCCCACAATCTCTTGAGATCATCAATCGAGGTTCCAAAAAGATATCAATGTTAGCTTTTGGATTATTTGGACCAGTATCGCATAAGTCAAAAACATAAACGGTTTAGTCATGCACATCTCGTGAGGAAGATTGTGGTGGGTAACAATGAATGGCCAACAAGAGTAGGGAGAAGATGATGCATGGATATATGGAGTAAATCCATCGAGCACAATCCAAGTCGAACATTTCGTGAGTCCGAGGCAAAATCAATGCACTAAATCAAAGTGTTTCCATGCTTCATCGCCGATGGGTGGCGCAAAATGTCCGAGGTACCCCTATTATCATAATGCCAAGTCATTTTCTCACAAGAATCTCAATGATGCAAACATTCTTTGCAACCTTGGAATTATAGGCAAATAGAACATCGACTTCACAGAATGGGTTTATAATTATGTTTTGCCCCTTTACGAACATGATACCTAAGAAATCCACAAAATTTGCATTCAAGTAGCTCACCATCATTTTTACCAAACTCGTTGTTGTAATACAACATGTGCCCTTTCTCACAACAATCAATCTTCTTAAAATCCAATCTCAGCTTCGAAACTAACATCTTTGCTTCATAATAATATTTTGGCAAATTATCCTTATTAGGTGTCGCATCCAACATCATTTTAGTCACATAGTCTAAACCCACTTTAGAAATACTACTCATGGACTTGAGAGCTAAAAGCTTCACACACATAGATAATTTTGAATCTGGCGAGCCTTCGAACAACGGTTTGTTTGAATGATAACAAATTATAAAATCTCTGTGCTTCTTCATTTGGAAGTTCTTCATGATTGTCATACTGAGGCTCCTAAAATGGCACATTCACCCCGAGACCATCACAAATCATGTTTTTCATCGACTCAATATTTTCATTACGTGAAACACCAACACCAGAACTGCTTGAAGCTCCTACGTCAAAATTTGGAAGTCGTTCTCCATGGTCACTCCAAATCCTATAATTAGGCCTAAACCCCCATTGATATAAGTGACATCTGATTTCCTCATTAGTCCTAATAGGTACACGTCGCATTCTAAACATGGACATCTAACCCCATTTTCCTCTTTAGCCAAATCATGTTGCCACGCTACCACAAGAAACTGTTCAACCCCAACAACAAAAGATTCCTTCAAACTCGCTCTTCTAGAATATAACCGATCATACACCCAATCACGATTCAATTGATACCAATTCATCTACACACATTTAAAAAACGTGTTACATTCCCATAACATTGCGAATAACATATATCAAGTTAGTGGCATAGATATCATCACAGTGGAGATGATTTCGAGTCGAATATGGGAGTCAAGGATAGCACAAAACCCTTTTCCATCCAAGTAGTGAAGGAAGTTATTTCAAACTCCCAACCTTACCGTTGTTAGTACCATTTCGCAATTATCTCAATGGAGATGATTCCGAGCAAAATATGGGGGTGAGGACAAAGACTCTCACCCTTTTCCATCAACAACACACAGTCATCTAACCTAGGGTTCATCCAAAAAACACTTAAACACTTTTCAATTAACAACTCTAAAATAATACACTTTTCAATAACACTTTTCAATTAACATCTCTATTTAAGTTTTGCTCTAAAAACATACATTTTTCAATTTCAGTTTCAACAACTTAACACAATTAACAACATACACAAATTTCAATTACTAACAACAATCATCTCTAACAATATAGTTTCCCAAACAACATTCACTCAATTTTAACTCACATCTCACACTCAATCCTACAACCTTTAAAACAACAAGTTTATTTTAACAACAACAACAAATTCTAACTCGCATTTCACAGTCAATTCAACTAACATTTCACAACAACAATTAATCCTAATTCTCAATTATAACTTACAATTCACACTCAATCCAACAACCTTTAAAACAACAAGTTTATTTTAACAACAACAACAAATTCTAACTCACATTTCACTCTCAATTCAACACACATTTCACAACAACAATTAATCCTAATACTCAATTATAACTCACAATTCACAACAATACTCAATTCTAACACATAACACCAATTTTTTTTTAAAAAACTAACCGCTATGAGATTGACGTCCAGTGCGGTGGTTCGGTGACGGTGCACACTCCGGTGCGGTTGTGAAAATTCAAACACCAAAATTCAATCCTAACCAATTTCAATTTCAAGGAAAAAATATATTAAAACAAATTCAATAAAAAATTAAAATTAAATCAATATCATAAAAAATTAAAATCAAAACTTACAAGAAGAGGGAAGGGGACCTCCGGTGGTGGTGGTGGTGGTGGTGGTGGTTGTGTGGTGGAAGAAGAGGGGAAATGAGAAATGGTAAGAGAGAGAGAGAGAGAGGAGATAAATAGAAGCTTTGGTGGTGGTGGTTTCGTGGGTGGTGGTGGTGGTTGTGTGGTGGTGGAAATGAGAGAAGAGGGTTTAGGTTTAGGTGGTGTGGTGGAAGAAGGTGGAGAGAAGAAGAGTGAAAGTAGAACTTGTGAGAGAGAGAGAGAGAGAGAGAGAGAGAGAGAGAGAGAGAGAGGAAGAGCAGCTCCGGTGGGGGTCGTGGGTGGTGGTGGTTGTGTGGTGGTGGAAATGAGAGAAGAGGGTTTAGGTTTGGGTGGTGTGGTGTGAGGTGAGAGAGAAGAGTGAAAGAGTGAGAGAAGAGTGAGGGAAAGTGTGCGCTCGGTCAAAAAGTTATGGCACATAGCGACGGATTTAGCGACCGAATTTCCGCTAATAATCCGCTGTTTCCCAAGAGCTCGCAGAACGCCGTAACATTAGCGAGGACCTAGCTAATTGCTGCTAATCGCTGAAATTGCAAAAGACAGCTTTGAAATTGGCGTCTTGCATTTAGCGATCGATGCATACTGCTGCCATCGCCTTATTTCCGTCGCTAATGACCTTATTTGCGAGGGTCCTATTTCCCTAGCTAATTCTGTCGCTAATTCCTGCTTTTGCGAGGGACCTATGTTCCCTCGCTAATGTCCCTCGCTAATTGCCCTTTTTTTTGTAGTGTCTAGGTGCCCCTCTTGGTTATTAGACTATACTACACTAAAATAAAAGAGGCATGAGAGAATGAATTTTATAAAACAGTTTTCCAGTTAGAAAATACTTTGTGATAATAAGTGCACGAAGATACACTTGTTTCTTTTGTAGGGGGTACTCTTTCTCCTACCGGGGTCTTTTTTCCATTGGGTTTTGGCTTCAGAAGATTTTAACGAGGCCTGTGTGTATTTACTTGTCTATTCAGTTTGAAATACTCGTTGTACTCCCGTTAATAAATCATTATGCTTATCAAAAAAACTTGTATTATGTGCACAAATCTCTTCCTTTGTAATGAGTATTTTTATGGCTGATGAGACTTGATTGTGTTGAAACAGTGTTTGTTATCTAATGCAATTATAAAAGTTAAAACCCATATTTTGTGTGTAACTATGTAAAGTGATACGATGAATATTACATGTTTCAGGTAAGGCGTGTACAGATCCCCACCCATCAACTTATACAAAACTAATAATGTTTTCTCAAACAAAGTGCTTCTCAAAGAGAAGGTTTCTTCCCTTTCTCTAACATCATCCTCTCCCTCTTTATCTTCTTTCTCGTGCTTCTTTTTTCTCAAACTCGGTCAAGCCAACTATGACTTTTCTTTTGTTTATTGGGAAGTCATTAATATATTATTACATCTTTTCTTTCATAATATATATATATATATATAGTGGCGGATCCAGACTCTTTGAAATGAGGTGTCAATATTTTAAATACATAATTTGTTAAAAATATAATTAAAAACAACTATAATATATCTAAATAAATAAATTATACATTTCATAGTTGTTCTCTACATGATTTCATATTCTGAAATCGTTAAATAATAAATTATACATTGCGATGGATTCCAAGTTACCACTCGATCAACTCTGTTGGTAAAAAAATCAAATTAAATAGACAAAAAAAATCAAAATAAATTAATTAGTAGTAACACAAAATACAAATTAATTAAATAGCATTAACACAAATTACCCCCTAATAGTACTAACAGATTCAAAATTAGGATAGTAAGATCAATAACCAATCCAAGGAGATAGAGAGAAAGAGAGAATTTTTTATAATAAAATATACGAGTGTGAGTGATTGTGTGAGTGTAGTGCAAAATTTGGAACTTTGGTGCAAAACTAAGAACTTGGGTGCAACAATGGGCTTCTCATGTCAATCAATGACTGGTTCCTTGTTATTCTACCATTGTCTATCACCCTCTTACACTACAAAAAAAAACGAGGATTAGCGACGGAATTAGCGAGGGAAATTTTGTCCCTCGCAAAAAACAGGCATTTGCGACGGAACTGCAAGTCCCTCGCTAATGTGACCATTAGCGAGGGAATTAGCGACGGAAATGAGATGTCCCTCGCTAATCTGAACGCTGTCGGGCCGATTTGATCATTGCAGGCATCGATCCGACTATGTCAGAGTGACAATTAGCGACGGAACTGCAAGTCCCTCGCTAATGTCCAGTTATTTTTTGACCAAATATCCGATTCTCTCACTCTTCTCTCATTCTTTCACTTTTAACCCTCACTCCTCTCCTCTTCCTCTTCCTCTTCCTCTACTCTCTCTCTCTCACCTACAAACTCTAACCCACCACCACCACCACCACCACCACCACTCACTCTTATTTTTCACTCACAACACCCTCATTCTTCTCTTCACAAATTTTTACCCACACAACCACCACCACCACCACGCCCCCACCACACCACAACCACTCTCACTCCTCTCTCTCTCCTCAACCACACAACCACAACCTCTCTCTCTCTCACTCTCTTTCTTCCACACCACCACCACACCACCACAACCACATACCTCTTTCTCTCACTCTCTTTCTTCCACCACCACCACCACTCTCTTTCTCCCTTACTCCTTCTCTCTCTACGACCACCACCACACAACCACCACCACCACCATATACATCTCACTCTTTTTCTCCCTTACTCTTCTCCTTCTTCTCTCTTTACGACACCACCACACCACCACCACCACCACCACCACTCTCACTCCTCTCTCTCTCTCTCTTTGAAAATTTTGGTTATAATAATAATAATAATAATAATAATAAATTCAAATTGATAAGCGTGCCAATCAGACTCGGGAAGCGTGTTGTCAAGATTAGCGACTTTAATTAGCGAGGACCGCCCTCGCTAATTAGCTTACGTAACACATTTTTCTCGCTAATTTCCATTAGCGAGAGGAATTACCGACCGAATCGTCTCGCTAATTCCTCGCTAATGGCAATTAGCGACGGAATTGGGCATGTTAGCGACCGAAAATTCCCTCGCTAATGACCGTGTTTTTTGTAGTGTTACTTGTAGGCGCTTGCTTTTCCCACACCCTCCTACTTCAAAACACACCCTATAAGTGGTGTAAAAGACCAAAAGGCCAGAAAAACCTATTTTTTTCACGAAATTTCACTCTATTCGAACACGGCCTTCAACAAGTTCGAACAAGCCTGCTCACAGGTGTTAAATATGGACTCACACCCTTTTTCCCCAATTTTAGGGATTCGGGCACCCCACCGAATTTATTTGGGGGCACCCCACCGAATGTCATCATTTGCTTGAATAAAAGTACCAATAGTATTCTAAAATTGGAAAAAAGGGGTGTGTTCAAAAACACCCATTCTGGTTGATTCAATCGAATATATTCTGCTGACCTCAACCGAATATATTCGCTGCCCATCCCCGAATCTGAAACACGCACTCTACTTAAGGGTATTTTTGGAATATTTGGAGTTAAGGGGTGTGAAGTGAGTAAGAGGGTGTGGGAAAAGTAACGCCTACTTGTAAATGTAGAAAGTTCTTGTGGTCCACCTAAGAAATTGCTTAAAAAGAGTATGTTGTAATGACTTCTCTTATTGGCGCTTTGCTTTTCCCACACCCTCCTACTCAAACACACCCCCATAAGAGTGCGAAAAGACCAAAAGACCAGGCGAAACCTATTTTTTTTCAGAAATTTTCACCTGTTCGAACACGGGCCTTCGAACAGGTTCAAACGAGGCCGTTCGAGTGTGTTAAATATGGAAAGACACCCCTTCGGCGTTTTTCACCGCTCGAATAGTGGTCATGCGAATACGCTCGAATTCGGGTCATTCAACATGTTCGAATGAGGGTGTTCGAACCAAAGGTCGCAGTAATTGCCGAGAATGACAGTATTGGACGCCTCGCATTCCACCGGCGCTTTTATCAACGGTTTACAATCACCAAATGTGTCGATAAAGGAGTGGATGTCAATCCTTTGGAAAATGTGCCCGAACATATAGAATTTAAACGGCTCGATTTGTGATCTAAAAATGAAATCAACGACCGACATTTCACCATGCCTATTATAAAAGGGGGTTCATATCCTCGATCTTCTTCACCAAACCCTAATCGCTTCTTCACCAAACCCTAATCGCTTCTTCACCAAAATCCTCGATCTCCTAAAATGGAATGGCGATTGTGGCTCAACCCAAGACTAAACGACAAATTCCTAACGGCCCTTCACCACCATGGACTCGCTACCACCGACGAACATGGTGTTGTGTTTCGTTGTCCTAACCATGTCTTCTCGCAAGATGAGTAAGACATCACCTTCGCCCAACCAAGGAAAAGGTCGAGAGGAAGATTCGCCCGCAGGAGCGTGGCGTAAAGACGTGGAGCGATACGCTTTCAAAAAGTTCAATTGTAGAGATGATGGACCGCCCCAAAGATTCACCATGGAGATCCAAAGCGACGACGACGTCCGCAATGATGGAACATCTAGCTTGTAGCGACCGAAAAATCCGGGTTAGGATTCTTCGAAGTTCGAAAAATGAAGCCGCCACCAAATTTTAGTTTAACGGCAAATTTGGAAAATCCCTATGGGTTTGGATAAGGGCTAGGTTTAGGTTCGGGAGTCGTTTATGCGCGGGGAAGGTATTAGCACCCCGCAACATCCTTCCTAACGAAGGCTACCTCTTAATTAAATGTGTAAAAATAGCTAATTTAAAAATATATTAAATTTTACCCTTTTGAATGTTTAAAATTAAATAAAGACTAGATAAAAAGTTAGTTGTTTTGGTTATTTTTTTTGAGAAAGTAAGAAATGAACTATTAAAGAAACCAAAAAAAATGGTTTTATTAGTGCAATTGACAGAGGTCGGCCGCCCTCTGCTCCTACATACCCCTTGGTGGGGGATCAAATCACATGTAGTTCTTGATATAAAAAATTTGTGTGTTTGGTGTTTTTTATTAATGAGAAAGTGGTTTTTGATTGGTGATAAAATAATAGAGAAAAGGAATTAAAAAAAAGAGTAGGATGCAAATAGTAATAAAGTAGGTGCAATTAGCAACATGGTACTGTATTATAAAAAGGAGGTGCCGCTAGCAGACGGGCCCGTGTTTTTTAAACCTGTGGACTGTTCTGCGAGTTGGGTTTATTTTTGGTGGGTGTGTGAATTAGAAATGATAGGTGCAGTTATCAATCTGGATTAAAAATTAAAATTAGAAATAATATAAAAACTGAAAGGATTGCAGTGAATTAAAAAAAAACAACCCTAATTTGCTAACAGACCAGCGCCGTTTGGGAAAAGGAGAGAGAGAGTGTCTCTTGCAAAAATTAAGGGAGAGGCAAGAGAGAGAGACTCCGTGAAGGTGTGGTCACCGGAGAAGGAGTGTTCGCCGGAGGGGGAAGACCGGAGGGAACCAAACACGGCGGTGACGTTGGTGGGGCGTGAGGTTTGCGGCGGTGATGGGGTTTTCGCCGGCGTTGGTGCGCCGGCGGTGACAGTTCTCACGACGTCACTTGGTGGTGACGCGGTGCGATTCGTAATGGTGATTGAGCTCGCCGGAGGGGACGGCCGGAGGGTCGCCGGCATCGGTGACTTTTTTTTTTCTAGTTCTGTTTGTTTTTTCTTATCCTACCCTTCCTCCTTCTAATCTTCTACTCTATTCTAGCTGGCTTTTTGTTTTTGATTATGGCTTCTTCTAGTTCTGTTTGTGCTTTTAATCCGGTTGTCTATATCTCTCCATTCTTATTCTTTATAGTAGCACTGCTTGTTTCAAAAAAATTTCAAGACATTCCTTTTGCTTCAAACCGATTGAATCAAAAATAAAACTCTCTTTGCTTTAAGAAAATCTAAAGTGGTTTAGTCATTGTTTCGGTTCTGGCTGCTTTGTTTCTTTATTGGATTTAAATTATTTTACAAAACAAATATGAGTGGATCTATAGATTTATACAACTAATGATAGAGGACCAATATTATTTGAGAGTCATTCAATCAAACAAAATAACGAATACAAACAGAGTCTATTTTATTTTCATGTATATGAGTATAAGATCATTACTTGAGTCTATTATGAGGTACCAACCTAAATTCCAGCCTCTGTTTGTGTCTCCTAATAGTGCTCTGCTACCATTGAGTGCCATTGATCTCGCTCGGATCGCTATTGTTTCGCGCTTCCAAACCGTAAGTCCTAACTATGTGTTTAGTGGATTAGGATTCTGACTTTGAACCCTAATCCTTGTTTAGGTGATTTTTGCAGTGTTGTTGTCTGTTTTTTGACTGAGGGTTGATCATATATTTATACTAGAAAATTAGGTCTTGACCATTAATGGATTGATTTACCCTGATTTGATTTGTTTTCAGATACTTGGAGAGGAAGATTAGGGATTTACGAGAGCTTGAAGATCCAAGCCCAACTGTTAATTGGGCTAAAGCTTTTTTTGTATTTTTTTATTATTTATTTTCGGATTCCATTTTTTAGTATATTTTGTATTACTATGTTTTGCATTTTGGACCCTTTTTTGGACTTTTAGACACTTATTCATTGTACATAAAACTAAATAGAATTTTTTTGACATTTTTGGACTATATATATGCTCAAAATAAATTAACTGCACAAAATAAAAATAATAATAAGAAAAAGGAGTCGGGCCAAATACAAAGACGAGAACGGGTCAGACTAGACAAATACGCTAAAACGAAACCCAAATAGAAGAAATGGGCTAAAATTAACTCGGAATCGCATTCTTAGTCCTGAATTGAAGAGATAAGCCAATTTTGAGAAAACTGACTTTTGGTAGACCTACTTATGTACGAATAAACCCAAATACGGAGATTAAATTGAAGAACGCACGAAAAGATCGATCATTCGTGTGCATGCCTAATTTAAACAACGGTATTTCGATTTAGTTGAGCGGGGTGATTGAAATTGGTCCGGGTTAGTAACCGAGACGCTATACCAATAATTCTCGTAATCATGCGACTCCAAAACACGACTATAATAAAAATAAACGACTACAACAAGAAAAAAGAAGACGGACAAAATTGGGGTATAACATAGCTAACGTTCCGATGGGGTGACAAATCTTAGAGCTGTATGTGGACACAGTACGCACTCCAGAAGAAGTCATTCATCTTCTTCAACAAAGACCACCCGCACCACAACAACCCATACCGGAAAGACTCATTACGCACACCTGTAAAGTTGACTATCACATGACCGCTCACCCGTGCAACAACCCGTGTGTTGTTTCATGGTCGTAACACTAAACATTTCAGGCTTAAGAACAACATCACCTTCGCCGAATTGAAAGAAAAACTAACAGAAAATGTGCACCTAGATGGTGTGGAGCAAGAAATCACTAGTATCGAATGTCGCTCCCCTACATCTGTAGCGGCCCACGTAATCGTATTCGGATGTGCCCCGTGCCTATCAAGAAAGACAAAGACGTTCGAGAAATGTTTGAGAAACATGAGAGCTTCCAAGGTTTGATTGAACCTTATCTCGAATTGTGCGTCGAAACACAAGAATCTGCCGAATCCATTGTCCGTAGCATTAGAACTAGGTTGTATTAGAACTAGGTTGTATTATGTTTTCCGCTGCTTCGCTTTAAATTTCCTATCCTTGTATTTTTGCAATTTGTGTTTTTCATTTCTGTTCTTATCCAATATTACTTTATAAATAATTTTACCGTAATTATTACCGTAATGACAATAAATTTGCGCCAACGTAAAGAGAATTCAAATTAAAAACCGAATGAAACAAAGTAGTTAAATTATACAAAAATTCCAAACATATATCCCCCCTATGACATGATGTTATTGGGTGTTGCGGCCCCTCCTTCTCTCATACACATTGCCAAACCTCCTCCTAAACCTACTAAGGGGTCGAGCAAATTCTTGATGCGCCGAAATATGCTCCCGGTTGGCTCTGGGACATTATCATCGATGGTCCCATCCATGTCATCAACCAAATCCAAAGCACTCCGTAGCATCTCACAACCAAATAACATAACATTATTATTTAAATAAATAGAAGATTAAGAAACATTATCAATGCAATTAACATAAAAGACACGCACCACACCGACATCGTGCTCATCGCCAGTCGTATATAATGTTTGAGGGAAGAGAAAGGGATGCGAGACCCTGTAGTACCATGGAAAGTAGCCCGCACCGTGTTTGAGGAGTACGGCACACACGGAGGCCCCGCGCCACCAAGTGGTCCTCAAATCGTGTCCACCTCTCATCACACTCTGATAGTAGTGCAGACGCCCTAGAGCAGCAGTCCGGGATCCTCCTAATGTGCCGGACTCGCCCAAACTGCTCGAGCACTCGACCGCAAATGGCGCATCATGCAACCACCACTCCGAATGAACCCTCTCAACCTCGGTCCGCTCCTCAAAGGGTCCGACCTCCCTATGGCCGTGTGGTGGTCCTGTGTCACCTCTCACTCACCTAGCCTGGCCAAGGCATAACTGATGGTTTGTGGACTTGATGGCCCTGTGGCCATCATCGCACAACCATTTCTTCGCCTGTGGCATACTCTCATCATACTCTTCGTGCACCACCCAGAGGAAAAGTTCGCACTGGAAGTGCTCAAAGATCCAAGCCTCAGAATGAACATATCATTGGTTGATTATTAATCGTAAAGTAACCCTAAAGCAAACTTAAAAGTAAAGAATATGTTTTATACGTGAAGCAAAGGAAGATGACCAACAATCTTCTTGGTCTTCTTTCTTGTAGCATCCTTCAGCTGATCATACAAATGGGCAAGGGCCATGGCCCCCAAATAGAAAGTCTCCAACAAAGATCCAAATCGCATAGCATACCAAGGTAGCTGCTTAACCTTGTTGCTCGACTTGTCGCCAAACAGTGGTGCAACCCAAAAGATACAGAATGTAGGCCCTAGCAGCATGAGCCCACCGCCCCTCAGCTATGGATGGGTGGTAGACCCTATCCCTCAGCCATACGAGCCCAACAGACAACCCACGGCCCAAGTCCTGGCAATGCATCTTCGGTGTGGCCCCCAATAGTCAATCGCCACCGCTTCTCCTCGCCATGAAGTCCATCCTAGCATGTCATAGAACCGCCAAATGATGGGGATGTGTAGCACCGGGATACATCATCAAGGGTGATGCTCATCTCACCCACGTGAAGGTGGAATGATGATGTATCCGGCCGCCAACGCCTATGAATGCGCTCAAGAAATTTCTCAGGAGAATGGGGAAACTAAGCCCAACCAGAGGAACCAACCCCGTTCGCCGTGAGTGTCCCTAATCCTAACATGAAACACCGTCAGAATAACAGTCCATGTGGAATTGTTTGTAAATCCTACTAACCTCGCATTCGTAAATGACACAATAAGCCAAAACATTCAATAACATAATAAACAAATTTACAAATACCAACTATAAAATAATAACTTACCCGCCGTAATAGAATCGCAGAAGAATATGTGCCCGTATGTGGGCAAGATGTAACCATCTTCCGTCCACCGTAAAATGGGAATGTCGCCTCAGAGCAAAGAAATTTCTCTCCGAGGCTCAACAACCCTCCTCCTCATGAGGCTCAGCAGCCTCCTCCTCATGATGTCTAGATGATGAAGGCCTAGAAAATGAAGGCCTAGCAGATGAAGGCCTAGCAGATGAAGGGCCAGCCAACTCATATGCCGGAAATTGAGCATCACGCTCAATATCCCGCCCAATATCCTCTGGAAGTGGGGAGGAGGAACATCAACCCCGCCTCACCCCCCTAGCACGACCCTACCCTGAGGGTTCACCGCTTCTTCCTCCTTTTGCGGTTTGAAACCGTAGGAGGTGGCCGACCGGCTCGCTCGGATGGTTTTGCTGCATGACCACCTCTACTCCTCACCATATCTGAAACAACAAACAATAGAAGCAATTAAAGCGCAAATTAAGAGAACCAATCACAAAAAGGCCGAGAAATCAGATCGTCAAAACGATCGCTCGAACGCCATGCGCGAACATGTTCGCACAACCCCGCTCAACAAGTCGGGCCAGCCTTCAACTCACAACGGTTCGAATGAGGTCGCTCGACGCGGTGTTCGCATCGACCTCATTCGAACACCTTCGCTTTCATGTGTTCGGCTGATGTTGTTCGAACAATGCAATGCAGACAGTAAAAAAACCCAAATGCACGTATGGGGAGAGGCATACCTTGATGAAAATGGAACGACAGAGGAGGCGAAAATAACCCAAAGAACTCTCGAGAGTGTTAGTGGAGAAGATCGAGTGAGAGATCGGGTGAGATTGAGTGAGTCGGGAGAAGGTGAGTGAGAGGAGAGAGTGAATGTTAGGGTTCAAGGAGGAGAGAGTGAAGGGAGGGAGGGTGTGGGTTTTTTTTATTTTTTAAATCGGGGGTAAATTGGGAATTTAGAAATCAAGGGGGTGTGTTAAAGTAGAGGGGTGTGGGAAAAGTAAAAGCCCTCTTATTTATAAGCACGTGTAATTGGATTACATCCATTCATTTTGTCTCGTTTTGTTGTGGTGTAGTATGGATAATCATCTAAGTACAGCAATTCTTTGATATTTTTCGGATCTTAATCCGAATCTTTAGACTCATATGCCTCCACCACCACCATGTGTGTGTGACTTTTGAAGTTTTGGTTGAGCCTGGGTGATCCCTATCACCATATTTGTTCATATTGTGCACTGATGTTTTGTCTAGTATGATCCACAAGAAGGTGGGATCCAAAGAGCTTCACAGAATTAAAATTGCTAGACAAGCCCCTCAAATATCTCATCTCTTTTTTGCAGATATATAGATAGTCTTCTGTTCTCGAGAGAAAATACTGAGGACGCTAGAAAGATTCTGACTATCCTAAAAACCTATGAAGATGCTTCTGGACAAGAGGTTAACCTCATGACAAGTCTGAAGCCTCCTTTAGCCGAAATGTGCCTCAACATGATACACAAATGATTTGTCAAATGATGGGAGTAAAGTCAGTGGAAGCTCAATCAAGATACCTTGGATTTCCAATTCCTTTTCGAAGATCCAAGAAAGCTATCTTCTCGTTTGTCATGGATCGCATCTGGAAGAAACTAAAGGGGTCGAAGGAAAATTGTCTATCTAGAGTTGGCAAAGAAACTCTCATCAAATT
Source organism: Oxytropis ochrocephala (assembly GCA_020916435.1). Classification (NCBI taxonomy): domain Eukaryota; kingdom Viridiplantae; phylum Streptophyta; class Magnoliopsida; order Fabales; family Fabaceae; genus Oxytropis; species Oxytropis ochrocephala. Next base: position 42,477,419 of record CM037089.1, read on the forward strand.
TATGGCCCAAGCAATTCCCAACTATATCCTTAATTAGTCATTATCTGATGCCAAATGGGATGGTGTAATGATATGGATTCTATGTTGGCAAAATTTTGGTGGGGATCATAAGAAGAGAAGAGGAAAATACACCGGATGAGATGGAGGAAAATCCATGTTTCAAAACACAAAGGTGGTATGGGGTTCAGAGGCTTCAAAGATTTCAACACTGCCCTTCTTGGTAAGCACTGTTGGAGGCTTGTTTCTAGTGAGTCTTCTCTTTGGAAGCTATTCTGAGAAGCAGGTATTATCCTAGAGAAAAATTTATGGAGGCCAATGTGGGATTTCAACCTAGTTATGCTCACAGAAGTATACTTAGTGCTAGAAAGGTGATTGATATGGGTGGTATTTGGAGTATTGGCAATGGCTCCAGGGTCAAGATTGTAATGATCCAATTAGCAATAACAAGTCTAATTAGCAAGTGAATGATATTAGTTAGTAAAAAGGGGGAGTGTGGTAAAAAGGGAGATATATAAAGGATGTAAGTGATGGGAATAGGGTAAGGAATATGTGATGAGCTTTTCTATTCTCCCTCTCTGACGCTACTCTCTCTCACGACCTATTTCTTGCTTTCTTCTTCTTCTTCTTCTTCAATTCATGTCAATCTCAATTATACATTGTTTTCAATTCTAGTAGCATTACATTGGTGCTTTCATTGTCACCATGGTAGAGCACACATGTAAGGATAATATAGAAGCAAACACCGACAGATTTATGGCGTCAATGGAGAAATCACACAGTAGAACTGATGCTCTTTTTGAACAAATACTCACTAACCTTGAAATTCTACTTCAACGGCACAATTTATCATTGAGCTCTCTCCGTGGTGATGCGAACTCATCTAAAGAGGTCATGCGACAGCCAGACCAGATGCAAGAGGAAATTGAGGTTTCGCACTCACCGATGCCGATGCTTTGGAATCGCATACCTTAACATATTACGATTTGAGATGACAAAGAACACAATTGCAAGACGATATGGATGCGTTGGAAATAAAGAACGCTAATCTTTCTCGGCTCGATTTGTTGCATGGTGTTTCGTGGTTGCGTGGAATGAAGATCGCATTTAGTCGAACAAATGTTTACCTTGCACAGAGCATAAGACTTCGCGGTCGGGTATTCTCGAGGGTGGAATCTTGATCCGCCTCAATCACGTAAGGTGCAATCGATGAATCGCCAGAGGATACCATCGCCGATGTAGCAAAGAATGGATCGAGGTTCGCCTCTAAAATTTGTTGTGCTCGCTGATCTAGACATTGCAAGTTTATTGGTAAATCAATCTAGAATAAAGCAACGTGTATATTCAGATGCATTTTTTGATGACTGCAAGATAGTGCTGGTGTCTGTATGGTAATTTAAAGGTTGATATAACTGGAACTCAACAAGATTCTAGGTTTGTCCCTCCTGATAATTTGGTTGGCTATTGTAATAGTGTGAATTTGGGTAAAGAGGACAACACACCCACCACCGCTTGAAAAACGAGATATGAAATGCTCAATCACAAAGGCGAAGTTATGCAGATGAACAACAAGAGTGTTCGCTTTCAAAAATATGTTATTCATGGCATTTAGAATCTTTAAACAAGGATTGGTTTACATTGGCTCTGTATGAGAGCATTTGAGAGCAAAAATATGTTGTTCATTTGCACTAGTTTGCTAATGTTGTTAGGCATGGGAACCAGGGGCGGTTTTGCATCCCCGCCCCCGCCCTACCTCTAGCGGGTCGGGTTTTATATCCCCTCCCCGTCCCAAGCTGGCCCTGCCCCCGCGGCACATCTGCTTTCTCACACTAACTTATGCAAAAATTAAAAAAAATTATATTTAAGAAAATTAATTTAATAAAATAATAGCTATTATACAATGATAAAATAAAGTTAAAAATATTAAAATAGACTTTTCTTTTCAAAATAAATCAAAACTTAAAATAAACAAAATTATGAAACAAAATCAATGAATATATTTGTATAAAATAAAATGAAATAAATAGTTAATGTGTTGTTGAACGGTTTCAAGCTGGTCGGGTGGGTATCGACATCCTCAAACCCGCCCCTCGCCCCTGGCCAGCGCGTATTCCTCACAAACTTGGGTGGGGCGTGTGGTACCGCGGCCGGCCATTGCCATGCCTAAATGTTGTTGAGGTTGGCAAAAGAACTCATGCTTCAAGAATGTGGGAAATGGAACTGCTGAGCGCTAAAAACCATGAGGAAATCCTTTTCATTGTGGTACCTTTGCCCTTGGCTTCATCACCTAACCCATTTATCCAACTAAGGACCATATATGCACATAAGGCTTTGCTTGTAGGGTGTCGATCTCTGCCATGGTGGAGATGGCACTCGCTTTCGATTTTGGGGTTGTGGTTCACAAGTTAATTTGCTTGGTGCCAATATTATTGTTCTTATAGGGAATTTGAAGTATGGGATCCAGGTGATAATGACTATTTTTTTCGGAACGCAAAATCCTTACAATTTAAGCAATGGGATCCTGGAAGATGTTCTCTAGTTTATTGGATAGTTACACTTCAGCTGGAGGCTAATTGGAAAAAGGTTATTATCAACCAAAAGCATCATCCTAACTCCAATCTTGAGGACAAGGTTGATTTTAATGGGGGCGGTAATGTAATGATCCAATTAGCAATAACAAGTCTAATTAGCAAGTGAAGGATATTAGTTAGTAAAAAGGGGGTGTGTGTGGTAAAAAGGGAGATATATAAAGGATGTAAGTGATGGGAATAGGGTAAGGAATATGTGATGAGCTTTTCTATTCTCCCTCTCTGACGCTACTCTCTCTCACGACCTATTTCTTGCTTTCTTCTTCTTCTTCAATTCATGTCAATGTCAATTATACATTGTTTTCAATTCTATAAATGGGTGTCGAACATAGATCGCCTCAGACCCAGCAACAGTGAAACAGACCTCCCCTCTGAGTCTATGGTTGCAGAGCTTATTGATCAAGACCTGAAACAATGGGATAGAGGGAAGATTTACTAGGCTCCGTGCAGATCTGGCTCTTAAAATTGTTAGTATCGCTCTATCTACTATAATTCTTGCTGATAAATTATTTGGAAGTGGGAAAGAGATGGTTCCTACTCGGTTAGATTTGCATATCATACCTTAAGTGAGAACAACAACAGATATTCTCCTAGCACTTCCAACCCAAATGGTGATAAAGTGTTGAAGGAAATTTGTAAAGTGAAGCTTCTCAACAAGGTCAAGAACTTCTTGTGGAGACTCTCCAAGAAAATACTACCCAGTAAGGTTAATCATTGTAAGAAGGGTGTTGCCATTGACCCAACCTGTCCTCTCTGCCATCTCCATCAGGAGACTACTGAACATACCTTCATGGAGTGTCACTGCATCAAAATGGCCCTCTTTGCTTCATAATTAGGTTCTCACATTCCCACTCAAATGGACATTAATTCTGATCCTTAGCTGGCTAACCTGTGCTGATAAATATGGAGCCCAACTATTCTGTCTGATCCTCTAGAAATTCTGGCATGCTAGGAATGATGCTGTCTTCAATAATAAAATTCCTGAGCCTTGTAAAATTGCTTCTGAATTTGCCCATGAGTACAACCAGGCCAACCTGTGTAGACCACAGCTCACCAGAGATGACTCTATTGGTTACTTGATTTGTGGATGCTGGGTGCTTTGAGGGTGATTTTACCTGCTTGGGTGTGTGCATAAGAGACCAGGACAATTCTGTTATTTTTAGTGCTTGTAGAAAGTAGTCCATTTCTGTTCCTCCGATCCTGGATGAAGCTATGGGATTGAGATGGGGATTCCAGATGACTAACAGACTGGGCCTGCATGACTGTAGATTCGTATCTGATGCATTGTCGGTTGTAATTGTGCTCTTAAGAAGACCACTGATGTCTCTATCCTGCCAGTGATCCAAGACTGCTAGGACTAATTACTGTTAAATCTGCCTGATATATAGCTCTATTGGTTATATTAGGAGACGGTTTAATTGTGATGCCCATAACCTTGTTGGATTAGCCAAAGTCCATGGCTGTAATGAATGGGAGGGCCTTCCCCTTTCTAGTTTGCACGTTTTTTCCACTGATGTAATTCCTGGCAGTATCCCCGTTGTTATCTAATGAAGAATATCTTTCCTTCAAAAAAAAGTAAGCATACTTGTAGAAAATGTATCAGACGAATTTCTGAATTGTGGCAAATCATGGCTAGTAATATGTTTGTTTATACAATAATATGTCAAGTCAGCTTAGACACTGCAACAACATTTAACTGGAACCAACCAAGCCACATCTAGAAACAATATGGTTCACAAAAGATCAAGCATAGATATTCTTCATCTCTAAAAATGCTTCAAGCCACACAAACACATTATACATCATGAAACATTAACCATTAAAATGTATAACAACTACATCTTACTCCAAACTTTTGAGAAGTACAACTCCTGCCACTGTGCAATGGTGGCACCACTTTCTATACGAATGATACTAACACACCTAAACCTTGTTACCAAAAAATTGACTTGCAATGCATTTATGTCTCTAACGCTTATTTATATATTTTTGTACATTTTCACCTATCATCGGGTGAAGGTTTAAAATCTTTGATCCTCACGAATTAGCTGAATGAATGTAGTAGAGTTGAGAAGAATTTTTAAATTTCTGGTAACATGCAACAAACAAGACCATCATACCTGTATATTTAATAGATGGAGAAAAATAGGATAAATGCAAAGTTTGTTTTCCTGGAATGAAGGCACTCGGTAAATGAACTATATATGAAAGTATAATTCAAATTTTAAAGAATGTAAACATACCATGATTTGGTATCAAACTACTTCAGAACGAACAAGATGCATGCAGTCGACACCCCATCATCAATTCAAAGAAAATACATCAAAAATACCTCACATCAATTCAAAGACACCCCATTTAATGTCTGGAATCACTATATCTTTGCCTTCCTTTACCTGTATAACACATTTGAAGTCATTACGATGATGTTTATATACTTGATTTACGCAGTTCCATTAGTTCTATTGGGTAAATAGCCAATTTCGTCCCTGAAAGTGTAACTCGCTGTCAATTTGGTCCCTCAATCGAGTAAAAATGCAAAAAGGTCATTCACTATGTAATCCGCTACCACGTTAATTCTCACGCAAATAAAGCATCTTTAACTCCGCACTTGACTGATGTGACACGCTTAGTGACACACTAATCGCTTAACGTGCTACATTAATCGCTTATGTGGCTCATATGGCATACTGTCATTTTAGTCCCTGAAAGATGTCACTTATTGTCATTTTGATCCCTTAAAGTTATAGTGTATTGTCATTTTAGTCCCTGCGTAATTTTAATTGGTTTTCCTGATTAGTTGCATACACTAGCTGACATTGTAAAATGGTAATAAGATGAAATCATAATTGCAATACTTTTCACAAGCATTCTAATATATATCCATAAGCATTCTAGAAAATGCTTCACACTTCACAATGTTAATCCTGCCCGTGCATAATGTTAATCCTTCACACTTCACATAAACCAGAAAATGCTAAATTGGTAAACTAGATTTTTAAACCACAAAATTAAATTTTACTCACTGTACGTATTTGTGTTATGGAAATAAGACTTGCATATATTGGTGGGTGTGTCATATTTTGATGAATGCATATATGTAAGTGAGTATAGACTTCAATCAGTATAATTCACTTCAAGTTGATTCATCTTTTGGCTAAATATTCATATGCAACTCGTTGAAAGTTACTCTATCATATGCATAATGACCGCATAACTACTTTATGAAGTATATTTGCATAATGTAAATAAATTGGAACTATTCTCGCATAATTGGTAAAATTTCACAAATTGGTCCCCTCGTAAGTTGTCACTGTCGCCATTTTGGTCCTCAAAAGATATAACTTATTATCAATTTAGTCCTCCTAACCCCCCACCCCACCCCACTAACATTGCCTATCAAAAAAATTAGTCCTCCATCGTGGCACCTACCATTTAACAACACCACATAAGAAACGAATGTGGCACTAAATGTGCCACGTTAGCAATTTTTGACAGAGTTAATGACAACAACTAATGCGAGGGACTAAAGTAAAATACAAAATCAACATCGGGGACCTTTTTGCATTTTTGCTCGAATGAGGACCAAATTGAAGTCGAATTACACATTGATTGACCAAATTGACTATTTAACCTACTTCTATTACTAGTTACAACTAATATATTACTTCTTCTCAAAGACATCTCATTTAATGTCTAGAATCACTATATCTTTGCCTTCCTTTTCTTGTATAACACATTTGAAGTTATGCTTGGGTTATGCAATTCCATGAGTTCTATTACTAGTTACAGCTAATATATTACGGAGTTGCGTGATAGTTTATAACTTACCTTTCAATACAATATAATAAAATCATAATATAAAATGAAAATAAATAATTAAATAAATAAGATAGTTCCACAAACGATTGACATAAAAACACTGCAAGTTTGCAAATGATAAAACTTAGGTCACTTGTAATCTAAATCCTCGATAGCAAAATGACCAAGTAAACGACCTGTTGCTGTTTTGGTCTTAGCCAGGCAGCTCAAACTATGGTTGAAAACACAAGTTTAGAGAAATTAATTACAGAAAATGTATCAAATTATTAACAAAGTATTAGCTCACTTGCAATAAATAGTTAGAGTATTTGATAAACACATCAAAGTATATCCTATGGGTTGCGTAAAGGGCAAGAAAACAAATATGTCACCTTAGTAAGCAAATAATTGGATGTAAAGCCCCAGCTAGCAGAACTTCCTTTTTTATTATATCTGGAAAAGACCAGACCAGACTTCCAATCACGCTAGCCTATAAATGACAGTAGTTCAGATCTAGGCAAACAAAAAAATAGATATAAAGGATTTATCTAAGTTGATCCTCTTCGAAATGTATCAAAGGATCCTCCGAATGAATCATTATTACAAGAGTGCAACACATTGCATTCAATGGTATGCTAATTATCGTTTTTGTAAAAAAAACAATAACAAAAGAAATATAGTATAGAAGTCCCAATGCAAAGTCTAGTACCTCTTTTGTATTGGCATCATTTTGAGATGCTAAGAATCCTAAGGCCCTTGCAGCACATTTGTATCATTAAACTGAAGCAAATCAACAAGAGGGGATACCACCTTCCTCCCAAAAAAGAATATTTGTAGGGTATAAGAGCATGTAACCGAATATAAAGTAAGGTATATATATAGGGCATGGAAACGTATGAAAACCTGATTAAGTTCTTAATATGTGCATGGGCAAGACTGTTTATTGTGCAAGCTACACCCCATAAGAAGACCAGAAAGTGATTTTGAAGGAGTACTAAAGTTGTTGCGCCTCCTTAACAAAGCTACAAGATAAGGTAAGGCTCCAGCTTGGACGATTAGTTGTCGATACTGTTCGAAGATAAAGACTATTAAAAATAATACTAAATTAATATACATTAGAAATAATAGATCAATATTGTTGGAATTATAAAATGAAAACATTGGAACATGTATTGTAATTCATGCATCGAAGAGACTATGGCCAGTAAATCACATGCATGAACCTAAGAACTAGAAACACATTGATATCCTTTTAAATCTTACTTTGTATTTACTCTCTAGTGTGCATATATTCAAAGATCACTTGAATGCATTCTCACTCAAGCATTTCACACATAATCAATTTTTCACATGGTATCACAACAGGTTAGAGTGTCACTGCTTCCGGTCAGTAGTACCTCTGTTTCTGTTACCTTCCTACTAAATAACACATCTTGAAATTCACTGCTTTTGGTGAGCAGTACCCATTCAGTTTCTGTGCCACAGAACCTATACTGGTCAGCAGAAACGTATTCAGTTTCTTACAGAATATAGAAGCCAAATACCTATTTCTTTTCCCTATTTATGGTCAGCAATACCTATTCAGTTTCTATCTTCTCTTTTGTTTCTGTTTTTAGAAGGGTGTTAAGATGACCTCAGTGTATGTCATAGTTACCCATAACTCCACTAATTGTATTTCTCCATCTGGTAAAGAACAAAGTTCATGGATAATTGATTCAAGTGCCCCTGATAACATTGTTGGCAATGTTTCTTTATTTTCTTCCATCTTTCCTCCCAAAATTCCTCATTTTATTACCCTTGCTGATGGTTCTAGAGTTGCAGCGAAGGGAATTGGTGAAAAAAACTTTTATTATGAATCAATTATTTATGATTTTCAACAAAAATGCAACAAGAATATTATTCAAATATCTACAAGGGCATCATTTTATTGGTTCGTCGAGAATACCCAAAATCTTAGAATCCGCTGTGCCTTACGGTAATGATCGAGAGAGCTACAAAATGTAGAAAAATATGCAACTTAGTGTTGAATTCTCTATGGCATAATAAGATTTTGCTAAATTGATTTTGACTCATCAATGTACTTTTTAGGAGTACTTATCAACGTGTCTTTTAATAGACTAGAAAAAAATTTAAAAAGAAATTAACAAATTACGGGTTAGTTAAAATGTCATACAATTCACCTTTGGCTTCATTTATTTTTCACTTTAAAAACTACTACATAAGAATTCCACGTTTACCCACTCATACATGATTATCATGCGATACACATACATGATAATAAAACCACTCTACCTTATAAAACATTTTTAGTCACATCTTATCCGTCATTTACTTGCTTATTCTATCTCTTCCCTATAAAAACAAAATAATAATAATAATAATAATAATAATAACACTAATGAATTTTAGACTAATGCACATTTACTCCATTTTGTTTTATAATTATGACTTCTGGTTCGCCCAGGGCATTCCCAAAATCTCAGGACAGCCCTGATATATATTGGTTTTTTAATCAAAACCCTAGAATACCCTAAGTGACTTAAAACGGCTTTTTCTCTCAAATAGAGCCGTTGGAAACTAATTGAAATGCAAACAGATTAGTTTCTAACAGTTTGAGTTTGTTAGAACAGTTTGTTGGTTTCTAACAAACTCAAAACTATTAATTAACAGTCCTTGTACAGTTCTATATAAGTCCAGTCCAGTCGTGTACATAATACACAAGTATTGAATAAAATTTCCTAAGTTTTTAATATTCTAACTAGTTGCAAATACTCCCTTTCATGTTAGCTCCTTCGGCTGTTCTGTCCAAAAGTCTTTGTGGCGTGTTCATCTTCCACAGGTTGTGTGAAGACCTCGCAAGAAATATAGAAGAGGATTAGTTAACTAGTTTCAGTGACTAGAATTAGTGATAAGGAAGGAAAAGAGTGAGAAAGGAGTGAGGGTTTACCTTGAGTGATTACAGCGTGTGGTGTTCATCAAGAACACATTTGGTACTTGCATACCAATTACAATAAGAGTTAGGGTTTACAGTTAAAGGAAACAAAGTAAAAAACACAAGATCAAGCTGGTGCTTTTACCTTTGTGTGCGTTTGTGACTTCGTTCACTGACTCTATTTCCTGCTATGAGGTAAATGATGAGGGGCAAGGTTGAGGCCACCTCTAAGGAAGCTAGCTGATTATGACCTAACTGGTGATAATGAGGTAAATGATGGGGGGCAAGGTTGAGGCAACCTCCAAGGAAGCTAGCTGATTATGACCTAACTGGTGATAATGAGGTAAATGATGATGGTGAGATCATACATTTGGCTATGGTAGCTGACTCAGAACCTCTTGACTACCTAGAGTCTCTAAAAAAGAAAGAGTGGAAATTAGCTATGATTGAAGAATGTAATTCTATTGAAAGGAATAAGACTTGGACATTGACCAAGTTACGTAAAGGTAAGAAGGCTATCAATGTAAAGTGGGTTTGCAAGCTGAAATTAGATCCTAGTGGTAAAATAATGAAGTACAAGGTTAGATTGGTAGCCAGGGGCTTCTAACAGAAGAAGGGTATTGACTATACCGAAGTTTTCTCTCCCATGGCTAGGCACGAGACTATTAGGCTAGTCACTACCCTAGCCTGCAGTTTAAAATGGGAGCTGTTTCACATGGATGTGAAGTCAACTTTCCTAATGGGCCCCTAGAAGAAATTGTCTACATAAACCAACCACCTGGGTTTGAAGAAAAAGGAAAGGAAGACCTAGTATTTCCCCTACATAAGGCTCTATATGGCCTAAAACAGGCACCTAGGGCCTGGAACAAGAGGATTCACACCTTCTTTGTTCAAAATGGGTTCTCTAGGTGTGCTATCGAATATGGAGTCTATGTCAAAGGTGATATAAACTCTTATCTCTTGATTATTTGCCTAGATGTGGATGATCTATTGGTTACTAGAAGTGCTGCTAAAGAGATTTTCAAATTCAAACTATCTATGAAAGATGAGTTTGAAATGACTAACTCAGGAAAACTAACCTACTTTCTAGTGGTTAGAATTCTTAAGGGTTAGTGAGGAATCATATTGCGCCAAATGTATATATGCTAAGAGGTTTTGGCTATGTTTGAGTTGTCTAATTGCAATGTTGCAATTAACCCAGCTGAGGGAAACCAAAGTAAAAAGGAAGATTGTGAACATTCAATTTTTACCGGTATTTTTGACTTTTTTGGAAAATTACGAAATATGCACCTTTGCGTGTTTTAGTCGTTGAATACGCTATTTTACTAGCTTTGTCACTTTCAAGGTTATTTTTACCTTTTTTAAACAAAACAAAAAAATATAATAATTCAAAAATTACAAAAAAATTGTAGATTTAGATAATTGTCTTGTTACAATGTTTTTAGTCCAAAATTTAAAAAAATAAACAAAATAAAATACGAAATTATTAAAAAAAGAAAGAAATAAAAACAGCAGTTTTAGGGGTCAACAAGAAGTAGGAGCTGATTTGAGGCGGGTCTTCTCAGCAAGTTCAAAGCCCATATTTGCATACAATAGTCAAGCCCACCAAACCACATTAATGTCCAAAACCCTAATTTTTACCTATAAAAACAAACCAAATCATAGTCAAGTAAAGGAAGAGAAAAAAAGAAAGGAAAAGACAATATAGGGAGAGTGAGATGACAAGAGAGGAAAAGGGGGAAGGCACCACTCTTCTCTCTAATCACCACTCACCCCACTCATCTCTCCAACCACCACTCACACCACTCTTCTCTCTAACTACCACATCACCATCAAACACCACCACATACAAATAACCACCGCCCAAAGACTCTCTCCTCACTTCGCAACCATCACCACCACTCTCTCTCTCTCTCTCTCTCTCTCTCTCTCTCTCTCTCTCTTTCTTTCTCTCCTTGAAATCACTCCATCACTTTCTCTCCCCCAAGATTTAGATTTCGAGATCACTAAAAACGACAGCGCTCACATTGAAACCCTAATCGCGAGGACCGAGTTCATTGGTGGGAAGAGCTAGATCCGGGTTTGGTTTTCAACAATCAAAACAATAGCAACAAATGTAAAGGAGTGACACATAGCAACAACGACAAATCATAAGGATCGATCCAAAAAGTCAAAAGGGAAGGTTGGCTAACTTATTTTCTTAGTCACATTTTTTGTTTTTTGCTTATCTCAAAATCTAAAAATGTGAAGATCTAAGAGTGTTGTTTTTCTAGTTTTGTTTCTATTAGTGATTAGTAACGACCAAAAATTAAGTTCAATTTTTTTTTTTTTTACAAAAATGTAAAAAGAATTCAAGAATCATAAATTAATTAGCTTTAATTGTCATTTAATTTGAAATAAAAAAAGAAATTAATACAAATAAAAATTGAATCAAAATATTAGGAGAGAAGTCAAATGCAATCAAACCAAATAAATCAAATTAATGAATAAATAAGTAGCCATTCAATGAATCGATTCTATTTTAGTTATAATACCACAATTAGGATTTGATCGAGATGTACATCTTATCAAATCCGCCATACCGGTTTAAGAGACCCGAGTTGTACAGCTTGGTCCTAAACCCTTCAAAAAATTAAAATCAAATCAATAAATCAACATTTTCTAAAAATCTCCAAACAGTTTCTTTTCCTTTAAACACTTATTTTTCAAAATACCAAAAAAATATGGGTTTGACCGAGATGTACATCTTGTCGATCCCGGTTTAAGAGACTCGAGTTGTACAACTTAGATCTTAAACCCCTTCAAAATTAAAATCAACCAACCAACAAATTTTCAGGAAGAACTACGTGACTTTTGAGTCTCTCATAGCACCGCAGAGAGTACGTGGCGCGCTGGTCTCCTCACAAAGTCAAAATTAAAATTTTCCAAATTAGTCATTATTCTAATTATCTCAGAATAACTAATTATTTTCTTATCGAATTTTAGCCAATCTTATTTTTGGGTAACAAATAATTAAACGACTTAGTAATTATTACACAAACCAAATTTAGGGTAACTGTCTTAGGACAGATGTGTCAGAGGTGCAGTGAAATTCGGTTTTCGCCCCTTCCCTGCGCATAACCGACTCCCGAATCCAACCTAGTTACGCAGACCACTAACTATTTAGGTTAGGTTTTTCTCAATTTTCCTATTTTAAATAAATTGGGTGGCGACTCCTCAAATAATCTATTTTTGAGCCACAACGCCGAGATCCCTGGCCACGACAGATGGCGACTCCACTGGGGACAGTGAGAGTCAAGCCCAGTATGTTTGGTTGTGCAAAATGATTATAAGGTACGCTTTGTTTACCCCTTTTAGTTTCTTATTTATTTATTTATTGATTTTTTTTTGTATATATCTTATTTTTATATTTATATTGTTCCTTATAAACCCTAGGCTAGATAACATGTATTATTTGTTGCTTGGTTGTATTTATTGAAATATTTTGTGATTTTATTTTATTTTTAAGTTTTGAGGTTTGTATGCTCCCTTCACACACTACACCTACACTGTGAGCACACACTGAGATTTGAGCTCATACCTGAGCCACAAAAAAACACCTAAGTTAGAACGAGAATAAGTGGGACTCATTCTGGATGTACATCCTATGTGACTTCCATGAACTCCTCATCTAGAGCACGATTCTTCTATGCGTGTACTCGCATCCGGGATGTACATCCTGTTGTGTTTTACCTTCTAGAAGAGTACTTGGCTCTAGAGACCTTAAATCTCAGTAGGTTAGAACAACCCACCTTGTGAGTACTAACAATAGAAGACATTAGACCCAAGGGGCCCAGAGGCCAATATTAAGTCAAACCCGTGTAGACCACAAAGGGAGTTATGTTGCCTCTTATCCTTGTTTTTGGTTGTACATTTTTTTTTCTTCACGGTAACGCACTATATAAAAAAATCAAAAAATCATATAGCATTTCATGCATAAAAACAAGATAATCATATTGCATTTCATGCATAAGAAAATCATATAGCATTTCATGCATACAAAAAAATCATTTGCATTTTAATGCATGAAAGACAAAAAAATCATGGTTCAAAAAAATTTATCTCATGTAAAAATAATAATAATGCAAAATTGCGTTGTTATTCATCATTCATTATAAATCATTCATTCATCATAAATCATTCATCCATCATAAAATACATTACATTGCCTTTAAAGTACTCATAGCATATTCCCTTCAAATAGGGGCAAAAAAATAAATTATTTGCATTTCTTGCATAAAAAAATATAAAATTTACAAAGCAAATGCATGTTGCATCTTAGGACGAGTGCTTGCATACATACCATGCATCCCATAGCACATTGGTTTCTTTGACCCATTCTCATGTAGCATGATTTATTTTTCTTCTCTCTTTAAGAAAATCAATAAAAAGAGTTTTGAAGCTATTCACTTTCATTCATGTTATGTTCACAATAATAGAAAAGGTTCAATTTTGTGCTTGTGTGAAAGCGGATACCAATCAAGCTTAGACTCATGGAATTGGATCATTCTCTTGAAAGTTGTTGGGAAGATTAATCATTAGAGGTGTAGAGAAATAATGTGAGAGGAAAGATATCATGGGGGCAAATTGGGAAAGATGAGTTAAAAATAAGGAGACATAAGGTTGTGACAATCAGTTCTTGAATAAAAATTCAAAGCCAAAAGAGAGAGAGAGGATTGTCATTAGCCCTTGTTTAGTCATGTAAGCTTGAAACCAAGTTAACTTAGTTGAAGCTTTACACTAATTAATGGATTTGCATGGATTTATAAACTCATCTCCATCCTTTCTCCCCGTGTCCCCTTTAAACACCGATCTCTTTTGAGTTCTTGCCTCAAGTGATAATTCTTAAAGCCCTTTAGTTGCGCTATTCAGTGGAAGGAACGGTGAGCTTAATATCTGATATCAAAGGTCCATTTCCCAAAAAAAAAAAGAAAAGAAACAAAAGAAATAAAGAGCAAATAATGTGTAAAAGAATAGATGTTTATTTCAAAATTAAATGAGGAATCATGATTCCAAATTAAGAGTGATCGCTTTTCTCTATCCCAAACAAAATATAACCCTTACTATCCTCTTTGAGCCTCAGAATTCCTTTCATTAAACCCTAGACAAGGATCGACACTACAATAGAATTTAGTGCATTCTGTGTTTCCAAAAGTTATGAAATCCAGGAGATAAGTGGAAGAAGTTCAAAAAAAGAGAGAATAAAAGATGAAGCCTGCAAGATTGAAAGCAAGTATTGTCATCCTGGCAAAAGTTCAGGCACAAAAGAAAAGTAATGAAAAAGCAGAGAAGTGAAAAAAATAATTAAAAAAAGTGAATGATTTGAGGATTGGGAACACAAGAGGAAGCTAAATGCACTAAAGATTCATGATCCATTCCCATAACCCATTACCCATACCCATAAGACATTTCTCCAACCTTCTACTCCTTTCTCTCCATAACCCATATCCAAAAACATTTCTTTAAGCCTTCTAGCCATTTTTCTTCCTTAACTCATAGCCCATATCCATAAAACATTTCATTGAGCCCTCAATTCATTCTCCTTCCATAAACCGTAACCCAAACCAAAAAGCATTTCTTTGAGCCTTCTAATAATCTTTCCTTGCATAACCCGTATCCCATAGCCACATTACAAGCCTCCAAAAGCCCACTCCGATTTATTAATGATTGTTTTCATTTTCTTAATGTTAATTTTGAGATAAATCATTTGTTTCTTTTAAATTATTCTTTGCTCTAATAAAAAATGAAGTGAAAAGAAAAAAAAAGAATCCCGCTAGACTGAAAACCCAAAAGGGCGGTCTAGGCAAAAATTAGGTTAAGAGAGAAAAAATGAAAATAAAATAAAGCCCGCTAGATCTGAAACCTACAAAGGCGCTTCAGGCAAAAATTAGGCACAAAAAGGGAATAAGACTTACAATGAGAAGTCAGCAGCTTCATCAAAGAGTTTCTCCTACCTATGCCAAACAACAAAGGTACATCAGGGGCAATTTTTGTGGAGGATAAGCTTGAGAGTCTCGAGAGACCCCACGCTTGGGGGAAAATTTGTAACACCATTGTAGGAGTCAAAAGTTTCTTGCTACACCACGTGGTATTCTCACGGGCAATGCCCTTCACTAGAGTTAAGCAAGAATCTTACATGATCCTATATCGGGCAAGCTTTGATTGCCACGCCAAGACACTTGTGTGGGCAACAACTTCTTACCAATACTGGGCAAAGCTTGTACATGGCCCTTCATGAGTCAACTTTGTTTTGTACACCCATGTAGCCTTCTCTCAGGGCGATTCCCTTTACCAACACCGGGCATAAATGTTTGCATGACCCTTGAGGATGTCAGATTTTGCTTGCTACGCCTAATAGTCTTCCATCTGTGATAAAACCCAATTCCCAGCAAGTCAGGTACCTCAAGTAAATGGAATGCCCAATAACTCGAGGTTGCCATAATACCTCTTCCTCTACCATCTTGTATCACCTTTGTTCTCCCCATGTTTTCCCTCCAAAATACCCTCCACTTTCGAACCAAAAGTCCAAAACCCAAAAAAATCTCAGCTCTCAAATACCTGAGTCCATGCATGTTCGTTAAGTAATGCTTCAATAATAGTCAACTTGGAATCACTAATGTGATTTAGAGAGCTAATGAAAATCAAAAAAGAAGAGAGAGAAGGTCAAATTTGAGGGTGTTTTGCTTGAAAGGTGAGAAGTGATCATAAAAAGAGAAAAAAGGGTCTAAGCAAGTTAGCTATGTTGAGGATAAGCTTCCATATGAGGACAAGCTTGATTGGTTTCAAATAAAGCCTGCACGAAAAGAAAATTCTCGGTAAATCCAGCTTTCAAGACAAATGCATCTTAATTTCAACCTCCAGCACTCATGCATAATTCATGCATTTCATATCATAGTTTGCATACATTGCATGTCCATTCATGCATGATTAGAATCATACCTTTGTGTTCAAGACTTTGTAAATAAAGTAATAAAAAGAGTCTTTCAAAGCAAGATGTGTGTTGTACACTCTTTACTTTTCGTACAATCTGCTCACTTGCAATCGCTTACTTTCATGCTAACGGTCACCGCATTGTCTTTAAAATTTCGTACAATGGTTCAGCCACTCGCACTTCTTTTTACTCTCATGCTAACGGTTCAGCCCCGCATTGTCTTTTAAATTCCGTACAACGGCTCACCCCGCACCGCTTTTTACTTTCATGCTAATTCGCTCACCGCATTTTGTCTTTTAAATTTTGTGCTAACTGCGCTCAGCCCTCGCATCGCTATTTTTACTTTCATGCTACCGGCTCAGCCCTCGCATTTCCTTTCTCATCCCCGTGTTATCGGTTCAGCCCGACACATTCTTTTTTTCATGCTATCGATTCAGCCCCGCATTTCCCTTCTCATCCCCGTGCATCGGCTCACCGCACATTCTTTTTTCACGCCATCTGCTTCAGCCCCGCACATTCTTTCATGCTAACGGCTCACCCGCATTGTGTTTTAAATTTCGTGCAACGGTTCAGCCCCGACATCGCTTTACTTTTCATGCTAACGGCTCACTGCATTGTCTTTTTAAATTTCGTATAACTGCTCAAATTTCTCGATTGCTTTTTACTTTCATGCTAACGCTTCACCCCCGCATTGTCTTTTAAATTTAGTGCTAACGGCTCACCGCGCACCGCTTACTTTCATGCTAACGGCTCAGCCCTCGCATTTGTCTTTAAATTTCGTACTAACTGCTCACCGACCGACATCGCTATTTTTACTTTCATGCTACTGGCTCATCCCCGCATTTCCCTTCATCCCCATGTTATTCTGCTCACCCTCGCACATTCTTTCATGCTACCAGCTTCAGCCCTATCATTTCACTTCTCATCCCCGTGTTATCGGGCTCACTTTCCGACACATTCTTTCATGCCGCTTGCTAAGCCCTCGCATTTCCTTCTCATCCCCGTGCATTCTGCTCAGCCCTCGCACATTCTTTCATGCCACCTGCTCATCCATGGCATTTCCTTCTCATCCCCGTGTTATCGGCTCAGCCCGACACATTCTTTCATGCTACCGGCTCAGCCCTAGCATTTCTTTTCCTCATCATCCCCGTGCATTTCCGCTCACTTCTCGCACATTCTTTTTCATGCTACCTGCTCAGCCCTCTAACATTTCCCTTCTCATCCCCGTACTATCGGCTCAGCCCCTCGGCACATTCTTTCATGCTACCGGCTCAGCCCGGCATTTCCTTCTCCTCCCGTGCACTCTGCTCAGCCCCGACACATTCTTTCATGCTAACGGCTCACTCGCACCGCTTTACTTTTCATGCTAATCTGCTCACCGATAATGTCTTTAAATTTCGCAAAACGCTTTAGCCCTCGACATCGCTTTTTTACTTTCATGCTAACGGCTCATCCTCGGCATTTGTCTTTAAAATTTCGTACAAACGGCTCAGCCTTCGCATTTATCTTTTAAATTTCCTCGCTAACGGCTCGCCTCGCACTCGCTATTTTTCTTTTCATGCTAACCTGCTCAACCTCGACATTTGTCTTTAATTTTTGATGCTATCGGGCCTTGCTGTGGCATCGCTTCCGCTTGTAATATAACACTAACATCGCACCTTCAACAAAGACTAGCTAAAATTGAGAAATTCATATTCTGTACTCATTTCTTACTTTAATTATACAACTAAACGTGACGCTTTTTGTATTATATCGTAAGAAAATGAGCACAGTAGGGGCAAATAAAGGAACATTCAATTTTTACCGTATTTTTGATTTTTTGGAAAATTACTAAATATGCACTTTTATGCGTGTGTTAGTCGTTGAATACGCTATTTTACTAGCTTTGTCACTTTCGCGTTATTTTTACCTTTTTTAAACAAAACAAAAATATAATAATTCAAAAATTACAAAAAAAAATTGTAGATTTAGATAATTGTCTTGTTACAATGTTTTTAGTCCAAAAATTTTAAAAAAATAAATAAATTAAAATACGAAATTAATAAATAAAGAAAGAAATAAAACAAAGAAGCCTTTAGGGGTCAATAAGTGAGGGAGTCGATTTGGGCCTGCCCTTCTCAAAGAAGTTCAAAGCCCATATTTGCATACAATAGTCAAGCCTACCAAACCACATTAATGTCCAAAACCCTAATTTTTACCTATAAAACAAACCAAATTAACCCAAAAGGACGAATATTGTGGTGTTCTAACAAAGCAAGGCGATCAAACAAGAACTTGATGAGCGAAATCTACCGATCGACTAAAAAAGTGCGCTTTTTTCAATTCTGCGCCTCCCGATAACACTCTCTCACCTTAATCCATTCTTTTGTCGAGGGTCCGACACTTTATTACAGCCGCCCGTCATTGTCCGATTTTTGGTTGTCCGATCACACTCGAAATTATGTATCTACTTATCGATTTTTGCCCTCGCTTCTGTAGTTCCAGAGCGTGTTTTTTCTGACGCTTTCAGGATCGTAAGGAACAAATCATAGTCAAGAGAAGGAAGAGAAAAAAAGAAAGGAAAAACAATATAGGGAGAGGAGATGACAAAGTAGAGAGGAAAAGGGGGGAGAGCACCACTCTTCTCTCTAATCACCACTCACCCCATTCATCTCTCCAACCACCACTCACACCACACTTCTTCTCTAACTACCACATCACCATCAAACACCACCACATACAAATAACCACCATCCAACACTCTCTCCCTCACTTCGCAAAACCATCACCACTCACTCTCTCTCTCTCTCTCTCTTTCTCTCCTTGAAATCACTCCATCACTTTCTCTCCCCCAAGATTTAGATTTCGAGATCACTAAAAAAACGATTAGCGCTCACATTGAAACCCTAATCGCGAGGACCGAAGTTCAAGTGGTGGGAAGAGCTAGATCTGGGCTTGGTTTTCAACAATCTGAAACAATAGCAACAAATGTAAAGGAGTGACACATAGCAACAACGCATAAATCATAAGGATCGATCCAAAAGTCAAAAGGGAAGGTTGGCTAACTTATTTTCTAGTCACATTTTTTGTTTTTTGCTTATCTCAAAATCTAAAAATGTGAAGATCAAAGAGTGTTGTTTTTCTAGTTTTGTTTCTATTAGTGATTAGTAACGACCAAAAATTAAGTTCAAATTTTTTTTTTACAAAAATGTAAAAAGAATTCAAGAATCATAAATTAATTAGCTTTAATTGTCATTTATTAATTAGCTTTAATTGTCATTTAATTTGAATTAAAAAAAGAAATTAATACAAATAAAAATTGAATCAAAATATTAGGAGAGAAGTCAAATGCAATCAAACCAAATAAATCAAATTAATGAATAAATAAGTAGCCATTCAATGAATCGATTCTATTTTAGTTATAATACCACAATTAGGATTTGATCGAGATGTACATCTTATCAAATCCGCCATACCGGTTTAAGAGACCCGAGTTGTACAGCTTGGTCCTAAACCCTTCAAAAAATTAAAATCAAATCAATAAATCAACATTTTCTAAAAATCTCCAAATAGTTTCTTTTCCTTTAAACACTTATTTTTCAAAATACCAAAAATATGGGTTTGACTTAGATGTACATCTTGTCGATCCCGCTTAAGAGACTCGAGTTGTACAACTTAGATCTTAAAGCCCTTCAAAACTAAATTCAACCAACCAACAAATTTTCAGTGAAGAACTACGTGACTTTTTGAGTCTCTCATAGCACCAGAGTACGTGAAAAGTGGTCTCCTCACAAAATTAAAATTTTCCAAATTAGTCATTATTCTAATTATCTCAGAATAACTAATTATTTTCTTATCGAATTTTAATTAGTCAATCTTATTTTTGGGTAACAAATAATTAAACGACTTAGTAATTATTACACAAACCAAATTTAGGGTAACCGCCTTAGACAGATGTGTCGTGTGCAAAGAAATTAGGTTTTCGCCCTTTCCTCGCAAGCATAACCGACTCTAATCCAACCTAGTTACGCAGACCACTAACTATTTAGGTTAGGTTTTTCTCAATTTTCCTATTTTAAATAAATCGGGTGGCGACTTCTCAATAAATTTATTTTTGTTGGCCAACGCTTCGGATCACGATCACGACAAAGATTGTGAAGGAACAGAGGTTGATACTACCTATTATAGACAAATAATTGGCTCCCTAAGGTACTTATGTCATAGCACTGCATTCTATTTGCCACCGAATGGCAAGTAGATTTATGAATTGCCCTATAAAGATTCACTTGAATGCCGTAGCGCATTCTAAGGTATATTAGAGGTACTTTCTTAACCATGGATTGTTCTTTCCTAAAAATGGATGCAGAAAAAATAGACGTAAGAAGTACTTCGCTATGTGTTTGTGTTTAAAGGAGCCTTCGCCTCTTGAAGCTCTAAGAAATGCACTATCATTGTAATTTTGCCCTCATGAGGCAGTAGAGTACATTTCACCGCAATGTCGCTACCTAAGCAAGATGGCTTGAAACATTGATGAAGGAGCTATCTCAGGACTTAATGTAACCTATTAAGTTCTACATGGACAACAAATCAACTATCAACTTAGCCAATTAAGAATTCTACATCTCATGGGAGAAGTAAATATATAGAGACTCTCGGTACCACTACCTAAGGACCAGTCTCCAAAGGAAAGCTAACTTCTCCGAGTATTGCCCTCACAAAGGACCAAACAATGATATTTTTACTAAAGCCCTACAAAGGACCAAACAATGTATATTTGTCCTGCATCATTATTTTCTAAGACTATGCATGTGGTCTAACCTGCTTTTTCCAATTGTCTTCCTAAGTCTAGGCTATGTAATTAAGGTACTAGCTTCCTTCCTAATTGTATGTTTAGTGTTTTGTTTAAGGTAGGGTATTGGTTTTTAATCAAAACTCTAAAATACCCTAAGTGACTTAAAATGCCTTTTTAACAAACTCAAAATCAGAAATTAACAAATATGTAAATAAAGGCCTCTACTGAGTTTGACATACCAATTTCATTTAGGCCCATACTTTACTTACACACCCTCCTACTCAAAGACACACTACACAAACACGTGAAAATATATGTGTGCCCTTAATGAAACACAATGTTTTAATTTTTTGGCAATTTAGATTTGCTCGATATTTACCAATCGAACCAGCTCATGGTAAAGTATCGAGTAGTGTAAATAATGCCAGACACCCCAAACTTGTCTCACAATGGTTCATGGTAACAAAAGAACTAGATCGATAGATAAACTCAACCACTTTTAATGAGACACATTTGATGTTATTTTTGCACGCGCTAAAATAAATCCAAACGAGGTTCTCACACTTCACTCTCTCTCAAATTTTTTCAATTATGCAAAAAGAATTTGGAATGAACGTAAATAATTATAATTAAAAGTCTACAATGTCAAATTTGTTCGATAAATTCATTGTTAAAAAGTCTACATCGGCCAATGATGGTCCATGCACGAGTACCCTCGTGGGACCTTACCTTCTAGCACGACTCAATCTCATTGTTCTTCCCCTATTTCTATACTCGTCCTAAATTCATTTTTTTGTCTTACGCTTTGTTAAAAACATGAAACTTGGAATTCTCATTCCATTCCGATTAGTAAAAAGTAGGTTCTGACTTTAAGATCGAACCGGTTCGATAGTTACATATCGAACCATCTCAAATATCGCATACACCTCATGTTCCAATTTTTTACAATACTGATAGTTTTGCCATCGAATCGTTTTCAATGGTTAACTATCGAACCGCCCTAAACGCACAAAAATAAAAACACAAATAAGCTTTCATTAAGAGTATTTTTGGAATATTAAGAGTTTGGTAATGTCTCGATGAATACGGGTGTGTAAGCAGCAATGGCCCTCATTAATCTATGCTTCTTGGTAATTACATGAAGTTAAGCCCGCTTACACACATTCAATTCAAAGTCACAAAAGCAGTGGAAGCATTATTAATGTAGGCCAATGTCTTCATTGGCCACATGAAGGTCCTTTTTCCATTCAATACATCAGGTCCTTTGTTTGTCGTGATTCATTCAACATGGCAAAAAGTTTGAAACTATTCAAGAGGACATTCAAATTTCACGCCAAAATTACATATATTTTCTTATGAGTTCAATAGTTAAAATACTAACTTTACTACTAATGGTTACCGTGTGCATAGCGCTTATGAATTCTCTTGTTAGTATTGTGCACTTCCGCACATGGTCCGCGAATGGATTCTAAGAAGGCTTATAGAATGAAGTACTTGTTTTGGATGATAGTCATGTGGTGTATCCGGGTTCATCTAATCATATTTTCTTTATAGCTCAAGTCCAGAACACTCAAGTGGTTGTCAATCTTTTAAAACTATAACATGGAGCTGAATCATAAGCATAAAGGTCGCATCGTACCTTTTTAAAGATTTCCTCATTGGTTGAGAAATCTTCTTGTTTGTATGAATCGGTGTAATTTGGATTTTTGTCTTGTTCTTCCTAGGTTTCTTCTTGGTCAAGCTTTCCATTGGGGTTTTGGCCCGAGAAGGTGTTGTACATGTACTGGGCTGAGGTACTAATACTCTTTAATATATATTTTTCTTATAAAATCATCATCTTCTTCCTTCATCTTCTTCGATCCACATATAATACACATAAACAAATAAAAATTAAAAGAAAAATAATAAGCTTAAATACCATTTTGATCCTCGCAATTACAATGATTATCCATTTCAAATTTCTCAGAAAAATATTTTTTAAAACGCCCGCAAAATTCCTTTTTATCCATTTTAGTCCATGGTGGCATTTGTAAGTGTCAAATTTTTTGTTTTTCTAAGATGTGGTCTATTTTAATACATCCGTAATGCGACGTGAATTTAATGGACTCGTGGAATGCCAATTGATTAAAAATCCTAAATTCCTAAAAATCTCAATTTTCTTTTGTCAATTCATCTCTCTTATCTTAATCTCAAACAATCGCAACATTGATCGACACGATCGTTGGCCCTCGGTATGTCGTTCTAAGAAAATGTAGTTTAACTCTAAACAAGACATTTGGTCCCCGTGCAATGTCAAGAAAATCCACTTTAGTCCCCGCAATTTCAAAACTTTTAAAATAGTTGCAATTACTAAACGTTAATCGCTTAGTCCTCGCCTAGTTTTGTCTTAACAGAGTTATGTTTTGATGACGTAAGCAGCCAAGAAGGATGCCAACATGGAAGACACGTGTAATCTAAGGTCCGATCTCTCACTTTCTCTCTCTCACTTTCACTCTCTCACTTTCTCTCACTCTCTCACGCTCTCTCACTTTCGGGCCACTCTCTCACTTTCACTGCACTTTTCCCCTTAAGAAAATGTTAGGGTTTTAGATTCAGAGAAATGTTATGAAGAAGACGGCAAAGCGAAGAAGAAGATTGAGTTGAGTTGCAAAGTAATCAATCAAGAAAAGAAGAAGACGAAACGAAGAAGAAAAGTAAGTAGTCGAGAGTGTGACTCGAAGTTTGATTACTATGGACGCTGGCCGAAGACGCATGCTGAAAGGAGCAGAGGAAGTTGCGAATCAAAGTGGTGACGACTTGCTGGAAGAGAAAGGTCAGTGTTTTCAAATGCTCTCTTATTTTTTGTACTTTCTGGTCATGTAAGTAGGAAAGTTAAGGAAAGCCGACCACCACGCTGGTTGAATTTTGTATTTTGTTGACTCGAACCCTCAGTATTGTTGTTGTTTGGAATCTCCCTTTAATGAATGCTTTCCTTGACTTCCTTGACTTGTTTAATCAAGAAAGGGTTAATGTCTATAATGGTCCGGTTTGTTATTGAAATGTCTTTTTAGCCTTTTGGTAGTCATTGTAGATTAATGTCTATTTTTGGTCTCTCGATAAGTAGCCCTTTGGTTGTACAAATGCATGTCTTTTCATCTTGTGTTTCATCAGCTGTGGTAAATTTGTTAAGAATTGGATTGTTGAATATCAAGGGGTATTGAGTCGCTTATTAGTAATCGTGGATTTGGATAGGTGGAATCATTTCTGTGCCTACCGTTTGGGTTGAAAGACTTAGTGGTACGAGGATGATAGTTATAGTTTACGGTGGAAGATCAATGTAAGAAGTTATTTTTGGAGGTTCATGAGTGATGATGATGCATCAGTAATTATCCAACATGCGCTAAGGTTGGAGTTCCCGGTCATATTTACATCGGAGCACATTCAAGGCTACGGTGAAGAACAAGTAAAGTTGGAATGACCCCAAAGAAACCGCTTGTCGGCGAGGAGAAAGTGAGGATGGTGGTGAATCAGAAAACTTATGAGGAATTGAAGGGCATCACTTTGGATGAGAGCGAAGAGGAGAGAGCACATGGAGAAGATGATGATGATGGGTTTAATGAAAAATAATGATGAAGAAAGACAAAACACCACCTAGAGTTGGCGTACCATCAATACCAACCCCTGATCTGATCAAGAGTTGTGATCAATGGTACCCTACATGTAGCTGAAAATGAGGGCAAAAGAGAAGAACACCAAAGAAAAGAGGTGTCGGTGCAAGCTCAGTGCACCAATGGAGGAAGTGAATGAAGAAAGAAGATAAATATCATTCTCAAGAGTTAGTTAGTAAGTGACCTCGATGCAGGAAGGGAATGAGGAGGATTAGGCGCCCAAAATATGACAAATTTAGGCTCATTAATCTTAACAAAAATTATCAGCTTAAAGTTGGTTTGGAATTTACTAGTTTAGATGAATTTAAAGATGCAATTAGAGAGTGGTTCATTTTAAATGGTAAAGAGATGCATTTTTTAAAAATGACAAGGTGAGGGTGAGGTTG